>CM065141.1:26211941-26701941 GCA_033026305.1 Cirrhinus molitorella
GTAATATTGTTGAGATCTCTTCTAAACATTTGAGGAGACAAATACCAGACCACAAGAGTCCTTAGCTAAGGAGAAATATCTGAGCACAGTATGTGATGTTATTGAGATGTTTTTTTTTTAACTTTTGAGGAAACAAATATGAGACTGTCAGAGATCTTAGCTGAGGTTGAATATCTGAGAACAGTGTGTGATGTTGTTGAGATCTTGTTTGATACTTTAGAGGAAACAAATGTGAGAAATCCAGAGTCTTTAGCTAAGACTTTGGACTATGTGGATTATGCATTGTGGTGTGGGGACTCATTGCTGCCTGTGAGTTACATGCCACAATAATGGTGGCCCGCGCCGACACGCGATTACAAAATGGCGGCCGTGCCGACGCGCGATCACAAAATTGGCGACCGCGGCGATGCACAATCTCAAAATGCCGGCCGTACTGAGGGGCGTCTTGGAATGTATGGACTCCCCAGCACACTTCCCCTGCCCTACAAGTTACAATAGACTTATATCTTGTCTGGAAAACCCACCAATCCTGTCTGTCAAGTCATCACTCGCCAACATCCAGTCTGCCCAGTCTCCCAAGTCTGTTAAAATGGCCGCTCATCTTTAGTCAAGTCCTGTCACAGCCGTCGATCCAGAGTCAAGCCTAGCGACAACTGTTGTTCCCAAGTCGAATATCTTTGCGGCTGCTTCTCCAGTGTCAAGCGACGTCGCAGCCATCGCCACCCTGGAACCGTGTCTTGCCACTGCCGCTATTCTAGAGTCAGCACCAGTCATGGCCGCCAAACCACAGTCTCCTCATGTCAAGATGGCAGCCATTCCAGAGCCAGCTTTTGTCAGGGCTGCCGTTCCAGAGTCAAGTCCAATTACAAGAGTCTTTCCAGTATCAAGTTCAGCCATTGTTCCAGAGTCATAAGTCAAGTCCAGTCTCTACCGTTCCTCCACAGTCAAGTCAAGTCTCTCATGTCACTACAACACTCGACCGGTTGGATAACATCCTTGCTGCACTCAGCGAATTACGAGTCAAGTCACAGCTGTTCCTCCAGAGCCAAGTCAAGTCACAGCTGTTCCTCCAGAGCCAAGTCAAGTCACAGCTGTTCCTCCAGAGCCAAGTCAAGTCACAGTTGTTCTTCCAGAGCCAAGTCAAGTCACAGCTGTTCCTCCAGAGCCAAGTCACGTCGCAGCTGTCACCCCAGAGTCATGGGATGCCTGCCGGGGGTTCAGTCTACCCAGGCCTGGACCTTAGGCTCCGAGCTTTCTCTCTCTCTCTCTGTGTGTTTGTCTCTGTTCTGTGTTACAGACCCGTCTGCTCCGCCCTGGGGGGATCCTGTTCTGCCCTGGAGGGCTTCTGTCCTGTCTGCTCTGCCCTGGGGGATCCCGTTCAACCCTGGTGGACTCCTGTCCTATCTGCTCCGCCCTGGAGGAATCCTGTTCCGCCCTGGAGGGCTCCTGTCCTGTCTGCTCTGTCCTGGGGGGATTCCGCTCTGCCCTGGAGGGCTCCTGTCCTGTCTGCTCTGCCCTGGGAGGCTTCCGTGCCGCCCTGGAGGGTTCTAGTCCTGCCTGATCTGCCCTGGAGGGCGTCTGATTTGCCTGATCCGCCCTGGAGGGTGTCTGATTCGCCCAATCTGCCCTGGAAGGCGCCTGCTCTGCCCAATCCACCCTGGTGGGCGTCTGACTTGTCTGCTCCGCTGGCCCCACCTTGGAGACTGTCTGCTCCTCCGGCTCCACTCAAGAGAATGTCTGCTCCATCTTGGTGGTTCCCTGAGCGTTTTTGGCAGCTCTGTTGCTCCTAAACTTTTTGCCCCTCCGAACTCTGTCAGCCCCCATGGACCTGGTCCTCCCCCCTACACTCGGTCCCTCCCCCCCTACTTTTTAGTGTTTTTGGACTGTGTTGATCGTCTGGAAGCCGTTCCTGGGGGAGGGTCTCTGTCACAAACTGTGCTGTCATGGCTCACTCCTTCCACCCCTAGAGGGAGCCTTCATTGGACTTTGGACTTTTACACGCACGGACATCACAGACTCCATTTCCCAAAATCCCATTTTGTGTTTCCTGTCACCTCTCACCTTTCACCCCTGTCAGCCATATTGCGCTTCACTCTCACAGTATAAATATGTTGTGTGATATTGTTGAGATCTTGTTGGAAACTTTAGAGGAAACAAATATGAGAAATCCAGACTCTGTAGCTAAGGAGAAATATCTGAGCACAGTGTGTGGTATTTTTGAGATCTTGTTTGAAACTTTGAGGAGACAAATATGAGACCAAATATGAGTCCTTAGCAAAGGAGAAATATCTGAACACCGTGTGTGATGTTGTTGAGATCCCTTTTAAGCATATGAGGAGACACAAGTGAGAAATCCAGAGTCTTTATCTAAGGAGAATTATCTGAGCACAGTGTGTGAAACAAATATGAGACCGCCACAGATCTTAGCTGAGGATAAATATCTGAGCACAGTGTGTAATAGTGTTGAGACGTCTTTTTAAGCTTTAAAAGAGACAAATGTGAGACATTAATAGTCTTTAGCTAAGGAGTAATATCTGAGCATATGTGTGATGTTGTTCAGGCCTCTTTTTAAGCTTTAAAAGAAACAAAGTGAGAGGTTAATAGGAGAAATATCTAAGCACAGTGTGTGTTGATGTTGAGATCTCTTCTAAAGCTTTAAAAAAGAAAAATGTGATAGATTAAGAGTCTTTAGGTAAAAAGTAATACTGAGCAAAGTGTGTGATGTTATTGAGATCTTTTCTAAACTTTTGAGGAAACAAATATGAGACCGCCAGAGATCTTAACTGAAGATAAATATCTGAGCACAGTGTGTGATGGTGTTGAGACCTCTTTTTAAGCTTTAAAAGAGACAAATGTGAGAGATCCAGAGTCTTTAGCTAAGGAGAAATATCTGAACACAGTGTGCGACATTGTTCAGATCTTGTTTGAAGCTTTGGAAGAGACAAATATGAGACTACCAGAGTCTTTAGCCAAGTAGAAATATCTGAGCACAATGTGTAATGTTGTTGAGATCTCTTCTAAACATTTGAGGAGACAAATATGAGACCACCACAGTCTTTAGCTAAGGAGAAAAATCTGAACACCGTGTGTGATGGTGTTGAGACCTCTTTTTTAGCTTTAAAAGATACAAATGTGAGAGATCCCGAGTCTTTAGCTAAGGAGAAATATCTGAACACAGTGTGCGACATTGTTCAGATCTTGTTTGAACCTTTGGAAGAGACAAATATTGAGACCACAAGAGTCTTTAACTAAGGAGAAATATCTGAACAAAGTGTGTTATGTTGTTGAAACATCTTTTTAAGCTTTAAAAGAGACAAATGAGAGAGATTAATAGTCTTTAGCTAAGGAGTAATATCTGAGCATAGTGTGTTGTTGAGTTGTTGAGGTAATTAGAAACTTTTGAGGAGACAAATATGACCACCAGACTTCTTAGATAAGGAGAAATATCTGAGCACAGTGTGTGATGTGGTTGAGATCCCTTTTAAACATTTGTGGAGACACAAGTGAGAAATCCAGAGTCTTTATCTAAGGAGAATTATCTAAGCACAGTGTGTGATGTTGTTGAGATCCCTTTTAAACATTTGAGGAGACACAAATAAGAGATGCAAAGTCTTTATCTAAGGAGAATTATTTTAGCACAGTTTGAGATGTTGTTGAGATCTTGTTTGAAACTTTAGAGGAAACAAATGTGAGACCACCACCGTCTTTAGGTAAGGAGAAATATTTGACCACAGTGTGTGATGGTGTTGAGACCTCTTTTTAAGCTTTAAAAGAAACAAATGTGAGAGATTAATAGTCTTTAGCTAAGGAGTAATATCTGAACACAGCGTGCAACATTGTTCAGATCTTGTTTGAACCTTTGGAAGAGACAAATATGAGATCACAATAGTCATTAGCTAAGGAGAAATATCTGAGCACAGAATATGATGTTGTTGAGATCTTTTTAAAACTTTGGAGGAGACAAATATGAGACCACTAGAGTCTTTAACTAAGGAGAAATATCTGAACACAGTGTGTGATGTTGTTGAGACCTCTTTTTAAGCTTTAAAAGAGACAAATGTGAGAGATTAATAGTCTTTAGCTAAGGAGTAATGTCTGAGCATTGTGTGTGATGTTGCTGAGATCTCTTCTTAAGCTTTAAAAGAAACAAATGTGAGAGATTAATAGTCATTAGCTAAGGAGAAATATCTGAGCACAGAATATGATGTTGTTGAGATCTTTTTAAAACTTTGGAGGAGACAAATATGAGACCACTAGAGTCTTTAACTAAGGAGAAATATCTGAACACAGTGTGTGATGTTTTTAAGCTTTAAAAGAGACAAATGTGAGAGATTAATAGTCTTTAGCTAAGGAGTAATATCTGAGCATAGTGTGTGATGTTGTTGAGATTATTTCTAAACTTTTAAGGAGACAAATGTGAGAGATTAATAGTCTTTAGCTAAGGAGAAATATCTGAGCACAGTGTGTGATGTTGTTGAGATCCCTTTTAAGCATATGAGGAGACACAAGTGAGAAATTCAGAGTCTTTATCTAAGGAGAATTATTTGAGCACAGTGTGTGACACTTATGGCTTGCTCAGTTGGGGACAACAACTAAATTGGGGAAAACTAAATTGGGGACAAACAATTTATTAATTTGGAACTATTGATTAATTTCCTCAAACTAAAATTGTTTAAAGTTTCTTTTGAATTATTGATATATTACTTTCCCATTTGATACTGTAAAGTTGCTTTGACACAATTTGTATTGTAAAAAGCGGTATATAAATAAAGCTGCCTTGACTTGATATTGTTGAGATCTTGTTTGAAACTTTAGAGGAAACAAATGTGAGACCACCAGTGTCGTTATCCAAGGAATAATATCTGAACACAGTGTATAATAGTGTTGAGATCTCTTTTTAAGCTTTAAAAGAGACAAATGTGAGAGACTAATAGTCTTTAGCTAAGGAGTAATATCTGAGCATAGTGTGTGATGTTGTTGAGATTATTTCTAAACTTTTGAGGAGACAAATATGAGACCACCAGAGTCCTTAGCTAAGCAGAATTATCTGAGCACAGTGTGCGACATTGTTCAGATCTTGTTTGAAGCTTTGGAAGAGACAAATATGAGACCACAAGAGTCATTAGCTAAGGAGAAATATCTGAACACAGTGTGTGATGTTGTTGAGACCTCTTTTTAAGCTTTAAAAGAGACAAATGTGAGAAATTAATAGTATTTAACTAAGGAGAAATATCTGAACACAGTGTGTGATGTTGTTGAGATCCTTTTTAAACATTTGAGGAGACACAAATGAGAGATCCAGAGTCTTTATCTAAGGAGAATTATTTTAGCACAGTGTGTGATGTTGTTGAGACCTTGTTTGAAACTTTAGAGGAAACAGATGTAAGACCACCAGAGTCGTTAGCCAGGCAGAAATATCTGAGCACAGTGTGTAATAGTGTTGAGACCTCTTTTTAAGCTTTAAAAGAGAAAAATGTGAGAGATTAATAGTCTTTATCTAAGGATAATTATCTAAGCACAGTGTGTGAAACAAATATAAGACCGCCAGAGATCTAAGCTGAGGAGAAATATCTGATCACAGTATTTGAGGTTGTCGAGATCTTGTTTGAAACTTTAGAGGAAACAAATATGAGAAATCCAGTGTCTTTAGCTAAGGAGAAATGTCTGAACACAGTGTGTGATGTTGCTGAGATCCATTTTAAACATTGGAAGAGACATATATGAAACCGCCAGAGATCTTAGCTGAGGAGAAATATCTGAGCACAATGTGTGATCTTGTTGAGATCTTGTTTGAAACTTTAGAGGAAACAAATGTGAGAAATCCAGTGTCTTTAGCTAAGGAGAAATGTCTGAACACAGTGTGTGATGTTGTTGAGATCTTGTTTGAAACTTTGGAGGAGACAAATATGAGACCACAAGGGTCCTTAGCTAGGGAGAAATATCTGAGTACAGTTTGTAATGTTGTTGAGATCCCTTTTAAGCATATGAGGAGACACAAGTGAGAAATCCAAAGTCTTTATCTAAGGACATTTATCTGAGCACAGTGTTTGATGTTGTTGAGATCTTTTTAAATCTTTGGAGGAGACAAATATGAGACCACCAGAATCTTTAACTAAGGAGAAATATCTGAGCACAGTGTGTGATGTTGTTGAGATTATTTCTAAACTTTTGAGGAGACAAATATGACATGACCAGAGTCTTTATCTAAGGAGAATTATCTAAGCACAGCGTGTGATGTTGTTGAGATGTCTTCTAAAGCTTTAAAATAGAAAAATGTGATAGATTAAGAGTCTTTAGCTAAAGAGTAATACTGAGCATGGTGTGTAATGTTATTGAGATGTTTTCTAAACTTTTGAGGAAACAAATATGAGACCACCAAAGTCTTTACCTAAGGAGAAATATCCAAACACAGTGTGCTCAGAAATATCTGAGCACAGTGTGTGATGTTGTTGAGATCTTGTTTGAAACTTTAGAGGAAACAAATGTCAGAAATCTTTAGTATTTAGCTAAGGAGAAATATCTGAACACAGTGTGTGATGTTGTTGAGATCTTGTTTAAAACTTTGGAGGAAACAATTGTGAGAAATCCAGAGTCTTTAGATAAGGAGAAATATCTGAACATAGTGTCCGATGTTGTTGAGACCTATTTTTAAGCTTTAAAAGAGACACATGTGAGAGATCGAGTGTCTTTAGCTAAGGAGAAATATCTGAGCACAGTGTGTGATGATGTTGAGATCCCTTTTAAATATTTGAGGAGAAACAGGGGTGGGATCCAGAGTCTTTATCTAAGGAGAATTATCTAAGCACAGCGTGTGATGTTGCTGAGATCTCTTCTAAAGCTTTAAAAGAGGAAAATGTGATAGATTAATAGTCTTTAGGTAAAGAGTAATACTGAGCACGGTGTGTAATGTTATTGAGATATTTTCTAAACTTTTGAGGAAACAAATATGAGACCACCAAAGTCTTTACCTAAGGAGAAATATAGATTAATAGATTAATAGTCTTTAGGTAAAGAGTAATACTGAACACGGTGTGTAATGTTATTGAGATATTTTCTAAACTTTTGAGGAAACAAATATGAGACCACCAAAGTCTTTACCTAAGTAGAAATATAGATTAATAGTCTTTAGGTAAAGAGTAATACTGAGCACAGTGTGTGATGTTGTTGAGATCCCTTTTAAACATTTGAGGGGACACAAGTAATAGATTCAGAGTCTTTAACTAAAGAAAATTATCTAAGCATAGTGTGTGATGTTGTTGAGATCTTTTCTAAACTTTTGAGTAGAAATTTTGGAGGAGACAAATATGAGACCACCAGAGTCTTTAGCCAAGGAGAAATATCTGAGCACAGTGTGCAAAGTTGTTGAGATCTCTTCTAAACATTTGAGGACACAAATATGAGACCAGAAGGGTCCTTAGCTAGGGAGAAATATCTGAGTACAGTTTGTCATGTTGTTGAGATCCCTTTTAAGCATATGAGGAGACACAAGTGAGAAATCCAAAGTCTTTATCTAAGGACATTTATCTGAGCACAGTGTTTGATGTTGTTGAGATCTTTTTAAATCTTTGGAGGAGACAAATATGAGACCACCAGAATCTTTAACTAAGGAGAAATATCTGAACACAGTGTGTGATGTTGTTGAGACCTATTTTTAAGCTTTAAAAGAGACACATGTGAGAGATCGAGAGTCTTTATCTAAGGAGAATTATCTAAGCACAGTGTGTGATGTTGTTGAGATGTCTTCTAAAGCTTTAAAATAGAAAAATGTGATAGATTAAGAGTCTTTAGCTAAAGAGTAATACTGAGCATGAGTAATGTTATTGAGATGTTTTCTAAACTTTTGAGGAAACAAATATGAGACCACCAAAGTCTTTACCTAAGGAGAAATATCCAAACACAGTGTGTGCTCAGAAATATCTGAGCACAGTGTGCAAAGTTGTTGAGATCTCTTCTAAACATTTGAGGACACAAATATGAGACCACCAGCACAGTGAAATATCTGAACACAGTGTGTGATGTTGTTCAGATCTTGTTTTAACCTTTGGAGGAAACAAATGTGAGAAATCCAGAGTCTTTATCTAAGGAGATTTATCTGAGCACAGTGTGTGATGTTGTTGAGATCTTGTTTAAAACTTTAGAGGAAACAAATGTGAGACCACTAGGGTCTTTAACTAAGTAGAATTGTCTGAACACAGTGTGTGATGTTGTTGAGACCTCTTTTTAAGCTTTAAAAGAGACAAATGTGAGAGATTAATAGTCTTTAGCTAAGGAGTAATATCTGAGCATAGTGTGTGATGTTGTTGAGATTATTTCTAAACTTTTAAGGAGACAAATATGAGACCACCAGAGTCCTTAGCTAAGGAGAAATATCTGAGCACAGTGTGTGATGTTGTTGAGATCTCTTCTTAAGCTTTAAAAGAGACAAATGTGAGAGATTAATAGTCTTTAGCTAAGGAGTAATATCTGAACACAGTGTGTGATGTTGTTGAGATCTTGTTTGAAACTTTAGAGGAAACAAATGTGAGACCACCAGAGTCGTTAGCCAAGCAGAAATATCTGAGCACAGTGTGTAATAGTGTTGAGACCTCTTCTTAAGCTTTAAAAGAGAAAAATGTGAGAGATTAATGGTCTTTAGCTAAGGAGTAATAACTGAGCACAGTGTGTGATGTGATGAGATCCCTTTTAAACATTTGAGGAGACACAAGTGAGAGATCCAGAGTCTTTATCTAAGGAGAATTATCTGAGCACAGTGTGTGAAACAAATAGAAGACCGCCAGAGAAGCTGAGAAGAAATATCTGGTCACAGTATTTGAGGTTGTCGAGATCTTGTTTGAAACTATAGAGGAAACAAATATGAGAAATCCAGTGTCTTTAAGCTAAGGATAAATGTCTGAACACAGTGTGTGATGTTGTTGAGATCCGTTTTAAACATTGAATGAGACATATATGAAACCGCCAGAGATCTTAGCTGAGGAGAAATATCTGAGCACAACGTGTGATGTTGTTGAGATCTTGTTTGAAACTTTGGAGGAGACAAATATGAGACCACAAAGGCCTTAGCTAAGGAGAAATATCTGAGTACAGTGTGTAATGTTGTTGAGATCCCTTTTAAGCATATGAGGAGACACAAGTGAGAAATCCAGAGTCTTTATCTAAGGACAGTTATCTGAGCACAGTGTGTGATGTTGTTGAGATCCGTTTTAAACATTGGAGGAGACATATATGAAACCGCCAGAGATCTTAGCTAAGGAGAAATATCTGAACACAGTGTTTGATGTTGTCGAGATTATTTCAAAACTTTTGAGGAGACAAATATGAGACCCTTTTAAACATTTGTGGAGACACAAGTGAGAGATCCAGAGTCTTTATCTAAGGAGAATTATCTAAGAACAGTGTGTGATGATGTTGAGATCTCTTCTAAAGCTTAAAAAGAGAAAAATGTGATAGATTAAGAGTCTTTAGGTAAAGAGTAATACTGAGGAAAGTGTGTGATGTTATTGAGATCTTTTCTAAACTTTTGAGGAAACAAATATGAGACCGCCAGAGATCTTAACTGAGGATAAATATTCGAGCACAGTGTGTGATGTTGTTGAGATCTCTTCTAAAGCTTTAAAAGAGACAAATGTGATAGATTACGAGTCTTTAGCCAAGGAGTAATATCTGAGCACAGTGTGTAATTTTGTTGAGATCTTGTTTAAACCTTTGGAGAAAGCAATATGAGACCACTAGAGTCCTTAGCTAAGGAGAAATATCTGAGCAGTGTGTGATGATGTTGAGATCTTGTTTGACACTTTAGAGGAATGTCTCTAGGTTACGACTGTAACCATGGTTCCCTGAGAGTAGGGAATGAGACACTGTGTCCTCTAGAGGTCACTTTGGGGAACGACTCCTTCGTTACCCGTGTCTGAAGCTTACATACAACAACTACAACAGTACTGGTCAACGACAGCCTATGACGTCACTGCCGGCACGACTCGGACACCGGGCAAACACATCATCCACTTCTTTGAAGCGAACGACAAAGCATGCAGAAAAAGCAAAGTCCTAGAGGACGCAGTGTCTCGTTCCCTACTCTCAGGGAACCATGGTTACAGTCGTAACCTTGAGACATTCCCTTTCGAAGGGAACTCGAACTGTGCCCTCTAGAGGTCGCTTTGGGGAACGGGAATATCCACGCTACCATGCTGAGAGGAGTGCAGGCTAACATGAAGCAAGCACCAGTTTCCCTCGAAGTGAGGGGAGCTGCCCCAATGACGTCTGCGGCTGTCAGTGACTTAATCCCCAATGCCTGAGCCACATACCTGAGTTACCTAAGGGTAAGGCTCCTCGAAGCCTGACCAGAGGCAGAGCTCAAGCTTGGAATCAGAAGATAGACTCCTTTAGGGAATGAGTCAGACCCTAGCTAGTATCTAGGGAGCCTTGAGACCAGCATGACCTCAGTCAAGCTGGTCAGGTAGGCTATCGGAGAACCCGATAGGAGTGGAGAGTGGCCCAAAATCCCGGTGCCTAACGTCTCAATAAGGGGTACGAAGCAGAACGCGTGATCCCCACCATACAGGGTTTTAGAAAGAACACAGATGGCTAGTGTGCGCTCTTACCACTATGTGTATTTAAAGGTTGTGTCCACGCATAGTGGACACTCAACCGTTCAAAGAAGGAGGCTCTGGAAGCAAGAACAAAACCCTCTAATCTAGAGAGGGTTCTTAGACTTCAGGGATTAGGCTCGTGCTTAGAGTGACCCTCCGGAGAGGGGAGCACTACTATGCTCTGAGAGCACTGCCAGGGTGGATCACCCTGGGGGAGGAATTCTATTCCTCAGACAGAATGCTCGCCAGGGGACAGCATGCTCGTAAGAGGGACCCTCAGACTGAGTGGAGCATATATGCTGAAAGTTCCACCAAGGCTACAACCTGGTAAACGTCTTGTGACCTGGGCCGCTGATAGCAAAAAACTCCCAAGGTACCCAACTGCTCCATAACCTCTAACAGCTCCGCATATGCAGGGCAGGAGGAAGGGGGTGATTCAGACTTGACTTCATCAACCGCATCAAACTCCTGCTCTTCTTGAGAAGAGCACAGCAGAGCACTGGCCGCAGGATCCGATGATGTGAGAGAAAGCACATCAGCGTCATCCATTAGCACGTTCTCATCCTCGACCGACAAGCCGGACAGGGAAAGACCCTTATCCACCTTATCAGCGAGATCCACCTGGCTCAGACCCCTCCGTGCCTAGGCAGCGGTGGGACCCGAGCCGCGAGGTACAGATGGTAGCCCCCCTCTTTGCTCGCAAAGAGAGCCAAACGAGAACGCAGCTTTTTCACAGTATTCACACGCCGCCCCCTCGAGGACTGCGCGCGCGTGCTCCTCTCCCAAACATATAACACAAAGCTCATGTGTATCATCTGGTACTAAATATCGTGGGCACGGATGAACACAGCGCTTAAATGCTTTGCTAGTGCTAGCCATAATGAAGGAAAAACCTTCCCGTTAGAATGCAGCTTCAAACAAAAATGATCGCTGAAGAAGAAGAAGGAAGAGGATGATGTGTTTGCCTGGCATTCGTTTATACTGTGTGTCGCACCAACAATAACGCGCAGTGACGTCATAGGCTGTCGCCGGCCAGTACTCTTATAGTTTTTGTATGTAAACTTCAGACACGTGTCGTGAATTAGCTCAAAGGGGGAATATTAATAATTAATCATAACTTGTTATAATTAATTATAATATTTGGATAATTCAAAAGAATTATCTTGATGAAACAGAATTCACATTACAATCAATTGACCTGTTAGTCCGGCGAACATTCAGGGTAAATTCATATGTATTCACATATGAATTGACTTATTCATATGTGTCTGGTCCAGATGCTACAGATAATCCCCCCTTTCGAACGTTGCTGTCTGTCCAATAGACAACGGCGATCAACGTTAAAGGTGCAGAGCAATCAGACAGGCACCTGCCATTCATGGCTGGAAGGGTGGCTCTTTGGCCATTGGTGCTTCCAGGGGTGGTTGTTTTGCCGTGGTTGATGCTGTCAGGCAGTATATTGTAGTGATGTAAGCTGTAGCAAGTTGCGGGTCCTCAAGCATGTACAGCAGGTGTCGGGGCAGTGTCACCTGTCATCCTGACGTTGGTCTGGGTCGGGTGGTTGTTTCAGGTGCTGTTATCTAGTAGGCTGTCTGTGGTGCCTGCGGTTTGGAATAGCTGGTTGGACTCTCACTTGTGAGAGGGCAGGTGGTTCCAGGGGTCGCAGGGAATTGTTAGGGAGATTTGTAGTGTGAAAGGAGTTTCAGGCTGAGCTAGTGAAGGTGGCAGGAGTGCAGCAGGTGTTTGTTAGAACACCTAACAAACTCCTGCCTCTGTTCTGCTCGAACTTCACCAAAGGTCTGACGTTAGCAGTGTCACTTTCCTCTTATAGCGTCACTGACTTGAGCCTGCCTGAGTTGTGTTGGTAGAAGTTTGCTGTTGGGCATGTGAGCCGTTGCTCTGTCCAATGTTGTCTGGCTGCTCCTGGGGTGTCGGCTGATTTGCAGGATGCTCCTCCCTTGGAGGAGTCTGATGCTGTGTTGCATTGGGCAAGGAGTCAGCAGTTTGTCCTTTTCAATATTCCTCAGTTGAGTTTTGTTCAAGGAGCTCTTTTGCTAGTGTTAGCAGCTCCTGTAACTCAGAAGTAGGCATGTCCAGCTGTCCGAGTGCAGCCTCCATTTGGCACCTGTGTGAAGGGTGTGGGGGTTGTTGTGGTGGACTGCTGTTGGACATACCATGGTGTACATAGGATGAGGATATCCTTTTGCATGGCTTCTCCCAGTGGTGTTTGGTACCTGGGCTGTTACCATGGCAACAGTTCTGCTCTGGTCTTGTTGCTCCTTCCAGCTGCTCTCCTTGTGCTGCAGCTGTCTTAGACCTTAAAAGTCTTTCGATTATGGCTTTAGTCTCTAGCCGATCTTTGAGGCTTTGAGCATGTGTCCGCTCCTTGCGGGACTTTGTTTTGTGATCAGTGAAGTGAATGATGCTAACTGCTAGCTGTTGATGTTATTAGTTAACTTAACCTAAGCCTAAGCTGGGTCTTGTTAGCTTGACTGGCTCAGGCGATGTGCTTACAGTCTGGTGTCATGACGTGTGCGCTCTCTGGAGATTTTGTGTCCTGTGACAAGTCATTGTCATGGGAACCAATGTGCATTAATATCAATTCGAACAGCTTGTAGCAAATGTCTGTAGGCTTCGAAAGACTTAGTCTGTTAGCAAGTGAGACTTACACTTCTATTTAAGATTATCTTTCAAGCAGCCAAATCTTAAATTCGCAGGTGCACACTTGCTTCTCTTTAAGCATGTGTTTCCATCTACTTTAAATGTAAGTTCTGTGAAAGAAATCTGAGATTCTTCTTCAGAGAAGACTTACACATTTAAAACTAAAAAAATGGGGATTCCTTCGCCCAAAATCAGAATTTATTTATTGTGGTACCATTTAGACGGGATGCTACTCTGCGATTTCTTCACCAGAGAAGGCTTACTCTATTAAAACAGAAATTAGGATTTCAATCGCTAATATCTTTATCGTACGATTTAACATGTTTATAGCATTGGAAAACGTTCTACTGCTTGTAAATGTAAGCTACATAAGGCCTTAAATCAGGAAAATGTAGAGCATCGTACAGAATCCTGCTATCGTCCTGAGTGGGGATTTCTTCGCCCAGATCAGACTGATTTATTTGATACCATTTATACGGCTGCTAATCTGAGATTTCGTCGTCAGAGAAGGCTTACAACCTAGGATTCCTTCACTAATATCAGGTTAGTTCTTATGGTACAATTTAAAAATGCATTATAGCATTGAGGAACTTCCTACTGCTTGTAGTAAGGTGCATTCAAGCTATAGTCTATCTGATTTCATCAGAAGCTGCATGTGTAAGACGTTAATAAAATTAATGAGACAAACACACAAGTTTGATTCTGATTCTGCTTTGCAAATAATGTTTAAATGATTGCCCGCATTCTCTCCACCATTCTGTCGTGAATTAGCTCAAAGGTGGAATATTAATATTTAATCATAACTTACTATAATTAATTATAATTTTTGGATAATTCAAAAGAATTATCTTGATAAAACAGAATTCACATTACAATCAATTGACCCGTTAAAAAAAAAAAAAAAAAAAAAAACCTATTTTCTTGGCTGCAGAAAATAACTTTGTTAAATACTAATGCATTAGAGCATGTAGCTTTGATCGGAAATTGTAAAGTGACATTTTGCAATGCAAAATCAGAAACTCATGTAATTTGTGCACGAGAACTTTATTAACTACAGACTAACACACTCTAAACAACATATATACATACACACACACACACACACACACACACACACACACATCAGGCATGCATGGTAAGGCTAAAGGGGATGAATAGGTACAGAAAGAGTAAGAGGGTGAGTCAGAGCACAGTATACGATAGCTTACATCAGACCTCTGTCTGGAAAAAGGTATTACGATACTTGCATTTGATTTGGCTGTAGAACACGTGTCTCACGAAGCCGCTGAAGAAGGTTTGGATGGTTCCATTTGATGGCTGAAGTCGCAATTTCTTGAAATTCCGAGGTTGTCGTTGAGTTTGTTGTGCTCAGGAGAGTCCTCTCTCCTGGGTGAGCACATGGTTTTGTATGAAGTTGACCACAGTGAATCTGTAGGCCGCAATCTTGAGATGAAGGTGTAGGGAAAGGAATGTCTGGTCGAGGACATTTCCATGATGATGAGCTCCAGGGTTATAAGTTTGACACTTTGTGGTCAAGAGCCATTTCTATGGCTAGGAAGGCCGCATCCAGCTCAATATGTTGGTGTCTGCTGGGCACGCAGGGTGTGCCCACATCGTTAGACTCGTGGGGGGGCCTCCACACGCAAGCAGTTCAAAGATTTTGCAGAAGAGAGGGTGGAACTGTGTTCTGAGCCCTTTAAAGTCTTGAGAGAGTCGCAACTTCCCAAATGGGTTCGACCAATGAGAAGGCTGACTTTCTCAGCGGGAGGTTAGAGACTGAGTCCTTGTTTTACGACCCTTTGTTTCAGAGGCATGGCATTTTGAATATGTGGATCAATAGGGGTTCAGGCCTAATATGTCGCACAGGTATCAACATCTAATACACACCATCTTTTAGATAATCAAAATACAATTTCAACGAGACCAAACACGATTATACTACATAGTAATCTACCATAAAACATGCATAAAACAGTTAATAAAACAAAAGACAAAATATCTGAACAGTCATAATATACATAGTGATATATGGGCTATGTGTGTTCGTTCACAGAAAGGTTTGTCTGTGAATAAATAGGGAAGAGTCCATTTCTATGAGCATAATGTCTTTCCTATGGGGAGAAGTAAGTAAAAGTTGCAGAGACTGCCTGCATACTTCGGCATCGTAAACTGAGGTTATCAGTGGTTGCTACGGTGACTGGGTGTTATTTGCTGTGGGGGGTTGAAAACCAGAACTCCACATTTTGCTGGCTCGCTGGTTTTAGAGATGATTTGTTAAATGTAACAAATAATTGTGTGTCTGATTGGTCCAGATACTACACACGGGTCACGAAGGAGTCGTTCCCCAAAGTGACCTCTAGAGGACGCAGTTCGAGTTCCCTTCGAAAGGGAAACAAATGTGAGAAATCCAGAGTCTTTAGCTAAGGAGTAATGTCTGAGCACAATGTGTGATGTTGCTGAGATCTCTTCTTAAGCTTTAAAAGAGACAAAATATGAGAGATTAATAGTCTGTAGCTAAGGAGTAATCTCTCAGCATAGTGTGTCATGTTGTTGAGATTATTTCTAAACTTCTGAAGAGACAAATATGAGACCACCAGAGTCCTTAGCTAAGCAGAAATATCTGAGCACAGTGTGTGATGTTCCTGAGATCCCTTTTAAACATTGTGGAGACACAAATGAGAGATCCAGAGTCTTTAGCTAAGGAGAAATATCTGAACACAGTGTGTGATGTGTTGAGGTCTCGTCTTCAGCTTTAACAGAGACATATGTGAGAGATCCAGAGTCTTTAGCTAAGGAGAAATATATGAGCACAGTGTGTGATTATGTTGAGATTATTTCTAAACTTTTGAAGAGACACATATGAGACCACCAGATTCCTTAGCTAAGGAGAAATATCTGAGCACAGTGTGTGATATTGTTTAGACCTCTTTTTAAGCTTTAAAATAGATAAATGTGAGAGATTGATAGTCCTTAGCTAAGGAGAAATATCTGATCAGTGTGTGATGTTGTTGAGGTCTTGTTGGACACTTTAGAGGAGACATATATGAGACCACCAGAAGAAATATTTGAGCACAGTATGTGATGTTGTTGAGATCTCTTCTAAAGCTTTAAAAAAGACAAATGTGCTAAGGAGTAATATCTGAGCACTTCCTGTTTGAGCAGCGTGAGCAGCGAGCAGCGTGCAGAGCGTTTTCGTTTACTCTTTTTAGCAACCTATCTTACTACTACTACTAACTGTAGTTTAAGTGATAAAATATATTCTTGATTTCACCAAATCTCAAACTTGAGCCGTCAAACTAATTTGACTGATCTGATCGTTGCACTGTTACGTTATACATACAGCAGCGCGTTAGCATTCCACTAGCCGCTTAGCTTGGCTCACTCTCTGTTTTGCATTAATCTGTCGTTTTTCCTTTTGCTTTTGCTTATCGTTCGCGTTTATCATATAACCGCGAGTGCAGCGTGTTAGCATTTCCTAAACCGTTTCTCGGATTTTTCCACTGCCTTCCTTACACAAGTTCAGCAATCAACAGTGGTAAGTTAAGCTTGAATTGTTTTACATTCAGGTGAGTAATGGCATCTTCTCCTACTATTGTTGTGTGCACTGCATGTCACATGTACAGTTTATCTATCTCTGTCAGCAGTGAGGGATTCACATGTGATAAATGCAGGGAAATAGTTAGGCTGACAGAGAAGATTTCAGAACTAGAGACACGCATCCAAACTTTAACTGAGGATAGTAAAAATGTGAGGGCCTTAGATACAGTTTTGGATGTGACTAGCTTAGATCTTCCTGTACATTGTTCTGTTCCGGTAACTTCGCCCGTGCAGCAGGGCAACTGGGTGACCGTGAGGCGGCATAGTCGCGGGTCAAAACACCGCTCTTCCGTTCCAATCCAAACATCAAACAGGTTCTCCCTGCTTAGTGACGCACCCACTGAGAAACCTGATGAAAGTGCTCTAGTTATTGGTGATTCTATTGTACGGAATGTGAAAATAGAGACACCAGCCACCATAGTCCAATGTTTACCGGGAGCCAGAGCGCCTGACATCTTGGCAAATTTAAAAGTGCTGGCTAATGCTAAACGTAAATTCAGTAAGATTGTTATTCACGTCGGCACTAATGATGTTCGACTTCGACAGTCGGAGATCACCAAAAATAATGTTAAAGAGGTGTGTGCACTTGCAAGTTCGATGTCAGACACTGTAATATGCTCTGGTCACATAGAAAACCTCTTACCTAGATACCATACTATAGAGACTGTGTCTGTTCCCTGAACTAGAAAATCCAAAAAACGTCCAAACCAATCTAAAAGTAACAATTTAATTGATGTTCAACAAATAAAACAATCACATAATACAGAGGAACGAATGATAACGCTTGCCTTATTAAATATCAGGTCCCTCTCTTCGAAAGCACTTTTTGTACATGACTTGATTATTGATCACAACTTAGATGTGCTCTGTTTGACAGAAACCTGGCTAAAACCAGTTGATTATATTATTTTAAATGAGTCCACCCCCAAGATTACTGTTATAAACATGAGCCACGTCTAAACGGTAAAGGGGGAGGTGTCTCTACTATTTATAGCAATAACTTTAGCGTTTCTCCGAGAACTGGCTTCAAGTATAACTCGTTTGAAATGATGGTGCTTCATACAACACTATCCAGAGAAAAGGGTCCAAAGGATAAATCCCCTGCAACGTTTGTACTTGCTACAGTATACAGGCCTCCAGGGCACCATACAGACTTTATTAAAGAATTTTCTGAGTTTCTATCAGAGTTAGTGATGTCTGCAGATAAAGTCTTAATAGTGGGTGATTTTAACATCCATGCTGATAATGAAAAAGATGTATTGGGATCAGCATTCATAGACATTCTGAACTCTATTGGAGTTAGGACCTACTCATTGTCGAAATCATACTCTAGATTTAATACTGTCGCACGGAATTGACGTTAATGGCGTTGAAATTCTGCAGCAAAGCGATGATATCTCGGATCATTATCTAGTCTCATGTATACTCCAGATAGCTAAAACTGTAAGTCCCACTCCTTGCTACAAGTATGGTAGAACTATCACCTCATCCACCAAAGACAGCTTTATATGTGACCTTCCTGACTTATCTGAATTCCTTAGTATATCCAATAGCTCAGATAAACTTGATGATGTAACTGAAACTATTGACTCTCTCTTTTCTAGCACTTTAGATGCGGTTGCTCCTTTACGCTTAAGGAAGATTAAGGAAAATAGTCAGACACTGTGGCATAACGAGCACACTCGCACCCTTAAGAGAGCAGCATGGAAAATGGAGCGCAGCTGGAGGAAAACAAAACTAGAGGTCTTTCGTTCCGGCTGGCGTGAGTCTACTGCAGGGCTTAAAGATCTCCGTCTCTACAGCGGATATCCGTCAGTCGGGAAAAATGAGGGTAAAAAATAAATATGTAGCGCCTTGTTGCGTGAAGCGTGAGTCTGCACAGCGCCTCCGTGGTGTTTCCCGATAAAGACTGATAGTTCGTTGTCTACCAGCGACTTTACGAACGTAAATGACACGTAAATTAACTTAAATAACACGTTCACGTGTTGCACTTTAACACAGCACGAGTGTGTTAGTGTTGTGTTAAGGGGGTCGCACACCGGACGAGAAGCGCAGCGTAGCGCCGCATCGCGTCGCGACAAAATCGGTGTATTGCACACCGGACGCGGACATTCTACCAGGCACCTATATAGCCGAATGTCGGCCGTGTCCCAAGTATAGGTCTCTGGGAAACAACAAGGTGCTTCCCAGTTATTGGGCCTTTTCAAAGCGGTCTAGGAATTACCCAACCATCCAATGAAGACCTTACAGAAGCCCGTACAGAAGTGGAAATGCGTTGTTATTAGGCTATTTCTCGTTTTTTATTGATTTTTACTATTATGCCGATATCGCCACAACAAAATGTCATCTCTCTCCTCATTTCACCGCTTTCTCGCTTTATAACTCATATCAGGTGGGAAAAGCGCATCATTCTCGCCGAGTCAGACCTGTGACTGTCTTTTCCCCCTTCTTCTAAAACGGCTATTGTTTCAGCTAATAAAATAGTTACATTTTGTATATAATGGCAAATTGATTATATTTCGTTTCGTGTTTTTATTAAGTTCATTTAGAAAAAAACGTTTGGAGCATTTTTTGTTTGTTAAATATAAGTTTTCGTTTTTTACAGGATCGAATAGTGTTATATCAGTCTGTGTGATCAATTTACCTTCTCAAAGCATCATCATGTCTAAAAAAAGATCTATAGATATAAAATAATTCAAGTAGCTATAAAACAATGTTAGTTAGATAAATGTGTGCTATTAGGCACATATCCTATTTTTTTTTTGCGGAGAGGGGAACATGAGCCGCTTTGGAGGCGCCAGTGCGATCATTTTTTTTCAGTGGAAAAAAATTCAAATTATACGTCATTTTTGACGGTTGAAATCGCGGGGGCACATAGACCAGACCGCAAGGGGCTTTAGCTTTGGACTTCAAAGGGGCAGGGTCTCGATTTGAGAGAAATATGATGTTATTTAATATAAAACCATGCAGAAGGCGCTCTGTGGCGCGGCAGGATTTTGAACAGCGTCCTGAGTCGTAGCTGGGCGCCGCAGACAGACACCGAACGGCGCCGCCGGTGTGCGTACACTAATAGAAAACAATGTGTTCGAATTTTAAAGAGGTGGCGCGGCGCGACGCTGCGTTTCTCGTTCGGTGTGTGACCCCTAAAGTGTAGTGCCTGCTAACGTGTCGCTATCCGCATGTCAAGTGCTGAAATGACTTGTAATTGTGACATTCGCTTGTTTTTTAAATGTTTAGCCTAATGATACGGTATGGACACAATATTATATTTATAATAATAATAATAACTAGAATGTACATTTCCTGAAAAAAATGTGAATGGTGCTTGCAGTGGCAAATCACTGCACTCAGTTGCTAGGGTGTTGCTAGGCAGTTGCTAGGGCACTTGGGATGCCAGGGTACTCAGGATGGTTGCTAGGGTCATTACTAGGGTACTCAGGGTGGTTGTTAGGGTGTTGCTATGCAGTTGCTAGGGTACTTGGGGTGGTTGCTAAGGTGTCGCTATGCGGTTGCTAGGGTACCCGGGGTGGTTGCTAAGGTGTCGCTATGCGGTTGCTAGGGTACCCAGGGCGGTTGCTAATGTGTCGCTATGCGGTTGCTAGGGTACCTGGGGTGGTTGCTAGGGTGGTTGCTATGCGGTTGTTAGGGTAACTGGGGTGGTTGCTAGGGTGTTGCTATGCAGTTGCTAGGGTAACCAGGGTGGTTGCTAAGGTGTTGCTATGCAGTTGCTAGGGTACTTGGGGTGGTTGCTAAGGTGTCGCTATGCGGTTGCTAGGGTACCTGGGGCGGTTGCTAGGGTGGTTGCTAGGGTACCTGGGGTGGTTGCTAAGGTGTCGCTATGCGGTTGCTAGGGTACCTGGGGTGGTTGCTAAGGTGTTGCTATGCGGTTGCTAGGGTACCCGGGGTGGTTGCTAAGGTGTCGCTATGCGGTTGCTAGGGTACCTGGGGCGGTTGCTAGGGTGGTTGCTATGCGGTTGCTAGGGTACCTGGGGTGGTTGCTAAGGTGTCGCTATGCGGTTGCTAGGGTACCCAGGGTGGTTGCTAAGGTGTTGCTATGCGGTTGCTAGGGTACCCAGGGTGGTTGCTAGGGTACCTGTGGCGGTTGCTAGGGCGGTTGCTATGATTAAGATTTTAGGTCATCATTACTTATTAGCTGGTTGATAAGATGTCAAATGAGTGAGAGAGAGTGAGAGAGGCCCTGCGTGTGTGAAAGTGACAGTTGAAATTCAAATTTCTGAACATTCCGCCATTCAAAGTCAATGGGACTTTTTGGCCGCTTTTTCGTCCGCTGTGCGAACATCGTACACCCGATCGCTTATAAAAGTCATAGCACACCTCTCCTCAATGAGCCGGTCGATTTGACACCTCATTCATGGGTCTAGGACAAACGGTGCGGGATGAGTTACGTGCTGAAGTTTTGTGTGGAAGAAGAAGAAGAAGAAGAAGCAGAACTAGAATGTACATTTCCTGAAGAAAATGTGAATGGTGCTTGCAGTGGCAAATCGCTGCACTCGGTTGCTAGGGTGTTGGGGTGGGTGCTAGGGTACCTGGGGTGGTAGCTAGGGCGGTTGCTAGGGTAATTGGGGTGGTTGCTAAGGTGTTGCTATGTGGTTGCTAGGGTACCTGGGGTGGTTGCTAAGGTGTTGCTATGCGGTTGCTAGGGTACTCAGGTGGTTGCTAGTGTGGTTGCTAGGGTACCCACGGTGGTTGCTAAGGTGTTGCTATACGGTTGCTAGGGCACCTGGACTAGTTTCTAGGGTGTTGCTATGTGATTGCTAGGGTACCTGGGGTGGTTGCTAAGGTGTTGCTATGCGGTTGCTAGGGTACCCGAGGTGGTTGCTAGGGTGGTTGCTAGGGTAACTGGGGTGGTTGCTAGGGTGCTTGGGGTGGTTGCTAAGGCGGTTGCTAGAGTACCCGTGGTGGTTGCTAGGGCGGTTGCTAGGGTAACCGGGGTGGTTGCTAGGGTGCTTTGGGTGGGTGCTAGGGCGGTTGCTAGGGTACCTGGGGTGGTTGCTAGGGCGGTTGCTAGGGTAACCGGGGTGGTTGCTAGGGTGCTTGGGGTGGTTGCTAGGGCGCTTGGGGTGGTTGCTAGGGCGGTTGCTAGGGTGCTTGGGGCGGTTGCTAAGGCGGTTGCTAGGGTACCCGGGGTGGTTGCTAGGGTGCTTTGGGTGGGTGCTAGGGCAGTTGCTAGGGTACCTGGGGTGGTTGCTAGGGCGGTTGCTAGGGTAACCGGGGTGGTTGCTAGGGTGCCCGGGGTGGTTGCTAGGGCGGTTGCTAGGGTACCCGGGGTGGTTGCTAGGGCGGTTGCTAGGGTAACCAGGGTGGTTGCTAGGGCGCTTGGGGTGGTTGCTAGGGCGGTTGCTAGGGTACCCGGGGTGGTTGCTAGGGCAGTTGCTAGGGTAACCGGGGCGGTTGCTAGGGTGCTTGGGGCAGTTGCAAAAGATATTGATCTGGGCAATTTATAGTGGGGGTCTATGGGATCTGTTGCTAGGGTGCTCTAAATGGTTGCTAGGGCGTGGCTTGACTGCTTCACAGTGATCCTGAGAGTCTGATTGGTTGTCTGAGTAAAATGAACCCGCCCCCAGGTCTGTATGACATTATGATGCAGAGTTATGTTCGATGTAAAATTCCTATGTAAATTACCATAGTAGGAAAAAAAACTATTACATGGGCAAAAACACACATTTTAATGGGCCGTCCCTCACCATAATAAGTCAATGGGGAACTTTGGGGGGCTCTTGCGCCCCAGGGGTACAACTTATACCCCATTGCGAGGTATGTTCTCGCACAGCTTGCCAGCCTCTCCAAATGTGGTGATTCACATGTTTCTACGAAATTCTCGCTCGGCGCTACGTCCCGTCAAAGTTGCCGCCATTCATTTTCAATGGGACTTTTTGGCCGATTTTTCGTCCCGTGTACGATCATCGTACGCCCGATCGCTTATAAAAGTCATAGCACACCATTCCCGAATAGGCCGCACGATTGACGCCTGTTTCATGGGTCTGTGACAAAAGCTGCGGGACTAGTTACGCGCCGAAATTTTTGTGTGGAAGAATAATAATAACTAGAATGTACATTTCCTGAAGAAAATGTGAGTGGGGCTTGCAGTGGCAAAAAAACCCTTTATCTGGGCACATTTTAACAATTGGGTAGGATTTGTAGCAAGTTATAGCACTCTGCTAATCGTTATTAGCATGTAGCTAGTCACTGCTAGCAAGAGATTCATGTTGTAAGTTCTGTGTGCTAGCATGAGTCAAATGAGCCAATCCCCATGTCTGTATGATGGTCTGATGCAGAGATATAGCACTTGCTAGACGGTTGCTCGGGTAGTCTATTTGGTTGCTAGGGTGTGGCTATTCGGTTGCTAGGGTACCCAGGGTGGTTGCTAGGGTGTTGCTATGCGGTTGCTAGGGTACTCGGGCGGTTGCTAGGGTGTTGCTATGCGGTTGCTAGGGTACCCAGGGTGGTTGCTAGGGTGTTGCTATGTGGTTGCTAGGGTACCCGGGTGGTTGCTAGGGTGTTGCTATGCGGTTGCTAGGGTGCTCGGGCGGTTGCTAGGGTGTTGCTATGCGGTTGCTAGGGTACCCAGGGCGGTTGCTAGGGTGTTGCTATGCAGTTGCTAGGGTACCCGGTTGGTTGCTAGGGCGGTTGCTAGGGTACCCGGGCGGTTGCTAGGGTGTTGCTATGCGGTTGCTAGGGTACTCGGGCGGTTGCTAGGGTGTTGCTGGGCGGTTGCTAGGGTACCCAGGGCGGTTGCTAGGGTGTTGCTATGCGGTTGCTAGGGTACCCGGTTGGTTGCTAGGGCGGTTGCTAGGGTACCTGGGCGGTTGCTAGGGTGTTGCTATGCGGTTGCTAGGGTACCCGGGCGGTTGCTAGGGTGTTGCTATGCGGTTGCTAGGGTACCCAGGGCGGTTGCTAGGGTGTTGCTATGCGGTTGCTAGGGTGTTGCTATGCGGTTGCTAGGGTACCCAGGGCGGTTGCTAGGGTGTTGCTATGTGGTTGCTAGGGTACCCAGGGCGGTTGCTAGGGCGGTTGCTAGGGTACCTGGGGTGGTTGCTAGGGTACTTGGGGTGGTTGCTTGGGTGTTCCTAGGCAGTTACTAATTGTCACAGATCATTTCAATGGAGTTATGTAGAGTTCTTAGCCTGATTTAGCACTTAGCTAATCACTATTAGCATGTAGCTATTCACTGCTAGCATGTGTGTTGAGAGTCCTATTTGCTAGCATGAGTGAAAAGAAGCAACTCCCATGTCTCTACGATATTCTGATGCAAAGATATAGGTGTTGCTGAATGGTTGCTAGGGTACTTTGTTTGGTTGCTAGGGAGTGGCCAATGATGATACTCCAAAGGCTGCTTGTCATTATGAATGATATAAACCAACCCCCATGTCTCTATGACATTCAGATGTGAAGATATGCCTGTGTGGGTTTGGGTTGCTAGGGTGCTTGACAGTGGTTGCTAGGGCGTGGCTAGGACGTTTTATGGTGAGCCATGATTGGCTGTTTGCTGCCCCGAGTCAAACGACCCCACCCGCATGTCTCTGCGACACTGTGATCCAAAGATATCCATCTGGGCATTTTATAATGGGGGTCTATGGGTTGCTAGGGTGCCCTAAATGGTTGCTAGGGCGTGGCTTGACTGCTTCACAGAGATCCTGAGAGTCTGATTGGTTGTCTGAGTAAAATGAACCCGCCCCCAAGTCTCTATGTCATTGTGATGCAGAGTTATGTTCAATGCAAAATCCCTATGTAAACTACCATAGTAGGAAAAAAAAAATTCGTACATGGGCAAAAACATGCATTTCAATGGGTCGCCCTCACCATAGTAAGTCAATGGGAAAATTTGGGGGGCTCTAGCGCCCCAGGGGTACAACTTATACCCCATTGCGAGTCATGTTCTCGCAAAGCTTGCCAGCCTCTCCAAATGTGGTAATTCGCATGTTTCTACGAAATTCTCGCTCTGCGCTACGTCCCGTCAAAGTTGGGCGCAATGCATTGTCTATGCGTTTTTTCGGGCGATTTTTCGCCCTGTGTACGATCATCGTACACCCGATCGCTTATAAAAGTCATAGCACGCCATTCCCGTATAGGCCGCACGATTTGACGCCAGTTTCGGGGCTCTGTGACAAAAACTGCGGGACTAGTTACGCGCCGAAATTTTGTACGGAATCTATTATAATAATAATAATAATAATAATAATAATAATAATAATAATAATAAGTATGTGAGATAGTAATAGTGAGGCTTTGCCTATGGCAAGCCCCACTAACTAGATAAAAAAGTTCGTCAAGACAAACTTTAAGTTGGCTTGAGAAAGCCGGACGAGAAAGTTTAAAAAGTTTAAAGAGTTTAAAGAGTTTAATGAGTTTAAAAAGTTTAAAAGTTTAAAACATTTAAAGAGTTTAAAAGTTTTAAAAAGTTGAAAGAATTTTAAAAGTTTAAAAGTTTAGAAAGTTTAAAGAGTTTAAAGCATTTAGAGTTTAAAAAATTAAAGTTTAAAGAGTTTAAAAAGTTTAAAATTTTAGAAAGTTTAAAGAGTTTAAAGCATTTAGAGAGTTTAAAAAGTTTACAAAGTTTTAAAAAGTTAAATTGTTAAGTTTAAAGTAGTTTTAAAAGCTTGATTTTATAGCTATGTGGTTGCTAGGGTATTTGGGGTGGTTGCTAGGGTGTTGCTATGTGGTTGCTAGGGTACCTGGGGTGGTTGCTAGGCTGTTGCTATGCGGTTGCTAGGGTACTTGGGGTGGTTGCTAGGGTGTTGCTATGCCGTTGCTAGGGTACTTGGGGTGGTTACTAGGGTGGTGTTATGCGGTTGCTAGGGTACCCGGGGTGGTTACTATGGTGTTGCTATGCAGTTGCTAGGTACTCAGGGTGGTAGCTAGGTTGTTACTAACATGTTGTTAGCATGACTAGCATGTTACTAGCATGATTAGCATGATGCTAGCATGATTCTAGCATGATTAGCCAGTTACTAGCATGTTGCTAGCATGTTTCTAGTATGATTAGCAAGTTACTAGCATGATTCTAGCATGATTAGCAAGTTACTAGCATGATTCTAGTTTGATTAGCAAGTTACTAGCATGATTTTAGTATGATTAGCAAGTTACTAGCATGATTCTAGTATGATTCTAGTTTGATTAGCATGTTACTAGCATGATTCTAGTATGATTAGAAAGTTACTAGCATGATTCTAGTATGATTAGCAAGTCACTAGCATGATTTTAGTATGATTAGCAAGTTACTAGCATGATTCTAGTATGATTAGCAAGTCACTAGCGTGATTTTAGTATGATTAGCAAGTCACTAGCATGATTTTAGTATGATTAGCAAGTTACTAGCATGATTCTAGTATGATTAGCAAGTCACTAGCATGATTTTAGTATGATTAGCAAGTTACTAGCATGATTCTAGCATGATTCTAGTATGATTAGCAAGTTACTAGCATGATTCTAGTATGATTAGCAAGTCACTAGCATGATTTTAGTATGATTAGCAAGTTACTAGCATGATTCTAGTATGATTAGCAAGTCACTAGCATGATTTTAGTATGATTAGCAAGTTACTAGCATGATTCTAGTATGATTAGCAAGTTACTAGCATGATTCTAGTATGATTCTAGTATGATTAGCAAGTCACTAGCATGATTTTAGTATGATTAGCAAGTTACTAGCATGATTCTAGTATGATTAGCAAGTTACTAGCATGATTCTAGTATGATTCTAGTATGATTAGCAAGTTACTAGCATGATTTTAGTATGATTAGCAAGTTACTAGCATGATTCTAGTATGATTAGCAAGTTACTAGCATGATTCTAGCATGATTTTAGTATGATTAGCAAGTTACTAGCATGATTGTAGTATGATTAGAAAGTTACTAGCATGATTCTAGCATGATTTTTGTATGATTAGCAAGTTACTAACATGATTCTAGTATGATTCTAGCATGATTATCAAGTTACTAGCATGAATCTAGTATGATTAGCAACTTACTAGCATTATTTTAGTATGATTAGCAAGTAGCTAGCATGTTTCTAGTATGATTAGCAAGTAGCTAGCATGTTTCTAGTATGATTAGCAAGCAGCTAGCAAGTTTCTAGTATGATTAGAGTTAGTTTGAATGAGTTTGAATGGATTAGAAATAGTACATAGAAGGGAAGTTAGATTGAGTCTCAAGGGATTCTGGGAGTTCTGACAGTCTCAAAGGATTCTGGGAGTTTTGACAGTTGAAATTTGAATGTCTTGGCTCATTTGAACATTCCGCCATTATAAGTCTATGGGATTTTTCGATTTTTAATCGTTATTTTTAGGAAAATCGTTAGTCCGATCAGTTAGAAAAGATATAGCAACTCAGGTCAGATCAGTCTGAAGATCTGGGCTGAGTTTGGAGTTTGTAGAGTTAAAGCTCTAGGAGGAGATAGAGTTGACAGTTTTAGTCTCAGAAGAAGAATAATAAGAATAAGTTTAAGTCAGATATCAGTAAGTTGGCTTTCTCAAGCCAACTTAACTAGAATGTACATTTCCTGAAGAAAATGTGAGTGGGGCTTGCAGTGGCAAAAAAACCCTTTATCTGGTCATAGGCAGAGTGTTGTTAAGGTGTTCTGGGTGTTAGCACGGTGTTAGCATGATGCTAGCAACATGTTAGCACGATTAGCATGCAAGTAGCATGATGCTAGCAACATGCTAGCAAGATTAGCATGTCGTTAACATGAAGTTAGCATGACTAGCATGATGTTAGCATGATGCTAGCATGCTTTTTACAAGATGCTAACATGATTAGCATGACGCTAGCAACATGCTAATACCATTAGCATGCATTTTACATGAAGCTAGCATGATTAGCATGATGCTAGCAACACGCTAACACGATGAACATGCGTTTAGGATGAAGCTAGCACGCTTAGCATGTCGTTAACGTGAAGTTAGCATGAGTAGCATGGTGTTAGCATGACGTTAGCATGTTTTTAAGAACATGCTAACATGATTAGCATGATGCTAGCAACACGCTAACACGATGAACATGCGTTTAGGATGAAGCTAGCATGATTAGCATGACGCTAGCACGCTCAGCATGTCGTTAACATGAAGTTAGCATGACTAGCATGGCGTTAGCATGACGCGAGCATGTTTTTCCCAAGATGCTAACATAATTAGCATGATGCTAGCAACATATTATCATGACTAGCATGTCTTAGGACTTTAGCAGACGATCCTAGCACGTTTTAGCACGTTTTTAGCACTTAGCTAGGCGATGCTAGCATGATATAGCATATTGATAGCATGATGCTAGCTCATTTTTGGCTTATTTGAATCATTTTAGCCTTTACTTATATTTTATTGCACAATTGAACACTTGGCTAATCACTATTAGCATGTAGCTAGTCATGGCTAGCATGTGCATTATGTTGGGAGGCCTATTTGCTAGCATGAGTCAAAATCCCATGTCTCTACGATGTAGTGATGCAAAGATATAGGTCTAGCTGAATGGTTGCTAGGGTACTCTGTTTGGTTGCTAGGGAGTGGCCAATGATGATACTCCAAAGGCTGCTTGTCAGTATGAATGATGTAAACCAACCCCCATGTCTGTATGACATTCAGATGTGAAGATATGCCTGTGTGGGTTCGGGTCGCTAGGGTGGTCAGTAACGGTTGCTAGGGAGTGGCTAGGAAGAATTTAAGGTGACTCACGATTGGCTGTTTGCTGCCCCGATTCAAACGACCCCACCCCCATGTCTCTATGACACTGTGATCCAGAGATATACATCTGTGCCATATAATGGCAGTCTATGGGATGTGTTGCTAGGGTGCCCTAAATGGTTGCTGGGGCGTGGCTAGGAAGTGTCAATGGTGAGTCACGATTGGCTGTTTGCTGTCCCGATTCAAACAAACCCACCCCCATGTCTCTATGATAGTGTGATCCAAAGATATCCATCTTGGATTTTTATAATGGGGGTCTATGGGTCGCTAGGCTGGCCCAAATGGTTGCTAGGGCGTGGCTTGACTGCTTCACAGTGATCCTGAGAGTCTGATTGGTTGTCTGAGTAAAATGAACCCGCCCCCATGTCTCTATGACATAGTGATGCATAGCTATGTTCAATGCAAAATCCCAATGTAAACTACCATAGTAGGAAAAAAAAAACTATTTCATGGGGCTTCCCTCACCATAGTATCTCCCATAGGCTGATTTTTGAAATTTTGGGGGGCTCTAGCGCCCTAGGGGTACAACTTACACCCCATTGCGAGGTATGTTCTCGCACAGCTGGTCAGCCTCTTCGAATGTAGTGATTTACGTGTTTCTACGAAATTGGAGGACGGCGCTATGCGCCGTCAAAGTCGGCGCAATGGAATAGATATACTGTTACCTAGGATTTTTTGGGCCAATGTAAGTCAATGGGAAAATCTGGGGGGGCTCTAGCACCCCCGGGGTACAACTTATACCCCATTGCGAGGTATGTTCTTGCACAGCTAGTCAGCGTCTCCAAATGTGGTTAATTACGTGTTTCTACGAAATTCGTGGACGGCGCTATGCGCCGTCAAAGTTGGCCGCAATGCGTTGTCTATGGGATTTTTTCGGCCGAATTTTGGCCCGGGTTCGAACATCGTACGCCCGATCGCTTATAAAAGTCATAGCACACCATTCCCGTATAGGCCGCACGATTTGACGCCAGTTTCGTGGGTCTGTGACAAAAACTGCGGGACTAGTTACGCGCCGAAATGTTGCACGGATCAGCACACGGCATAGTAATAGTGAGGCTTTGCCTTTGGCAAGCCCCACTAATAAGTATGGAGGAGAACAATAATGATGCTTCGCCTTTGGCAAGCACCATTAATAATAATAAGTATGCAAGAGAACAATAATGATGCTTCGCCAGAGGCAAGCACCATTAACCCTTTGACGCGTACGATCACACCGGTGTGATCAGTCTTGGCTGGTCCCTGGAGAGTACGATCACACCAGTGTGATTCTAACGTTGAGGGCATCACGTGATCAGCTGCTGAATTCAAATCCGATTTGGCGCTTTGGCTGGCGCTGAGGCAGATCGGACGCGCTAAGCTCTTGTCATATTATCACAACTATTAAGTGTTTTCAACCATATACTGCTTATTTTAGGTTCCACACATTTAAATACACATAAGTACTAGCAAAACCATACATTTATAGTTTGTAAAACACACGCTGATGTCTATGGAAGCGGCAATAATGATCTTACAAATATAATCTGACGACATGTTTTATTAATATCATATACACATTGTGTAGGTAACTGTAAAGTTTACTCTGCTCTTCTCCCAGCTCATCGGAGGCTTACTTTAATGTCTTTCGGGAGGAGAGGATGAATTTGCGTGTTACTGCTCGGATTCAGCGTGAACTAACATGGCGGCGCCCATCACCCGGCATAGAGCGACTAACGGTCATTATAAAAGTGTTTAAACTTCCAAATACATTTACTTGCACATATTTCAGAATCGGAATATCAGATGTTTCATAATATAGGGAGCACGTTTGTGAATATGAATAATAAAAAAAGAAAAACGAAACAAACGCGATCCATCTGTCTTACAGCTCTATTGTGGCCGCGGTGTGCCACGTGACAAGCATGACGCGTCGCCATGGAAACAATAAAACGATACTTTCTAAAATAACGGTCGCCTAAAAAAACTCACCCTGGGGGGCTCAGCTAGAATATTTTAAACTCACGTGTGAAAGGGTTAATAATAATAAGTATGCAAGAGAACAATAATGATGCTTCGCCAGAGGCAAGCACCATTAATAATAATAATAATAATAACTAGATAAAAAAGTTCGTCGAGACAAACTTTAAGTTGGCTTGAGAAAGCCGGACCAGAAAGTTTATAGAGTTTAAAGAGTTTAATGAATTTAATGAGTTTAAAGAGTTTAAAAGTTTTAAAAAGTTTAAAGAATTTAAAAAGTTTAAAATTTTAGAAAGTTTAAAGAGTTTAAAGCATTTAGAGAGTTTAAAAAGTTTACAAAGTTTTAAAAAGTTAAATTTTTAAGTTTAAAGTAGTTTTAAAAGCTTGATTTTAAAATCTAGAGTACTCAGAGTGGTTGCCAGGGTGTTGCTATGTGGTTGCTAGGGAACCCGGGGTGGTTGCTAAGGTGTTGCTATGCGGTTGCTAGGGTTCCCGGGGCGGTTGCTAAGGTGTTGCTATGTGGTTGCTAGGGTATCTGGGGTGGTTGCTGGGGTGTTGCTATGCGGCTGCTAGGTACTCAGGGTGGTAGCTAGGTTGTTACTAGCATGTTGTTAGCATGACGAGCATGTTAACAGCATGTTGCTAGGATGTTTCTAGTATGATTAGCAAGTCACTAGCATAATTTTAGTATGATTAGCAAGTTACTAGCATGATTCTAGTATGATTAGCAAGTTACTAGCATGATTCTAGTATGATTCTAGTATGATTAGCATGTTACTAACATGATTCTAGCATGATTAGCAAGTTACTAGCATGATTTTAGTATGATTAGCAAGTTACTAGCATGATTCTAGTATGATTAGCAAGTTACTAGCATGATTCTAGTATGATTAGCAAGTCACTAGCATGATTCTAGTATGATTAGCAAGTCACTAGCATGGTTTTAGTATGATTAGCATGTTACTAACATGATTCTAGCATGATTAGCAAGTTACTAGCATGATTTTAGTATGATTAGCAAGTTACTAGCATGATTTTAGTATAATTAGCAAGTTACTAGCATGATTCTAGTATGATCCTAGTTTGATTAGCAAGTTACTAGCATGATTCTAGTATGATTAGCAAGTTACTAGCATGATTTTAGTATGATTAGCAAGTTACTAGCATGTTTCTAGTATGATTAGCAAGTAGCTAGTATGATTTTAGTATGATTAGCAAGTTAGTAGCATGATTTTAGTATGGTTAGCAAGTAGATAGCATGTTTCTAGTATGATTAGCAAGTAGCTAGTATGATTTTAGTATGATTCTATTATGATTAGCAAGTTACTAGCATGATTTTAGTATGATTAGCAAGTTACTAGCATGATTTTAGTATGATTAGCAAGTAGCTAGCATGATTTTAGTATGATTCTATTATGATTAGCAAGTTACTAGCATGATTTTAGTATGATTAGCAAGTTACTAGCATGATTTTAGTATGATTAGCAAGTAGCTAGCATGATTTTAGTATGATTCTATTATGATTAGCAAGTTACTAGCATGATTTTAGTATGGTTAGCAAGTTACTAGCATGATTTTAGTATGGTTAGCAAGTAGATAGCATGTTTCTAGTATGATTAGCAAGTAGCTAGTATGTTTCTAGTATGATTAAAGTTAGTTTGAATGAGTTTGAATGGATTAGAAATAGTACATAGAAGGGAAGCTAGATTGAGTCTCAAAGGATTCTGGGAGTTCTGATAGTCTCAAAGGATTCTGGGAGTTTTGACAGCTGAAATTTGAATGTCTTGGCTCATTTGAACATTCCGTCAATGTAAGTCTATGGGATTTTTCCGAGTTTTAATCGTCATTTTTAGGAAAATCGTTAGTCCGATCAGTTAGAAAAGATATAGCAACTAACTTCAGATCAGTCTGAAGATCTGGGCTGAGTTTGGAGTTTGTAGAGTTAAAGCTCTAGGAGGAGATAGAGTTGATAATTCAGTCTCATAAGAATAATAATAACTAGATAAAAAAGTTCGTCGAGACAAACTTTAAGTTGGCTTGAGAAAGCCGGACCAGAAAGTTTATAAAGTTTATAGAGTTTAAAGAGTTTAAAGAGTTTAATGAATTTAATGAGTTTAAAAGTTTTAAAAAGTTTAAAGAATTTAAAAAGTTTAAAATTTTAGAAAGTTTAAAGAGTTTAAAGCATTTAGAGAGTTTAAAAAGTTTACAAAGTTTTAAAAAGTTAAATTGTTAAGTTTAAAGTAGTTTTAAAAGCTTGATTTTAAAATCTAGAGTACTCAGAGTGGTTGCCAGGGTGTTGCTATGTGGTTGCTAGGGAACCCGGGGTGGTTGCTAAGGTGTTGCTATGCGGTTGCTAGGGTTCCCGGGGCGGTTGCTAAGGTGTTGCTATGTGGTTGCTAGGGTATCTGGGGTGGTTGCTAGGGTGTTGCTATGCGGCTGCTAGGTACTCAGGGTGGTAGCTAGGTTGTTACTAGCATGTTGTTAGCATGACGAGCATGTTAATAGCATGTTGCTAGGATGTTTCTAGTATGATTAGCAAGTCACTAGCATGATTTTAGTATGATTAGCAAGTTACTAGCATGATTCTAGTATGATTAGCAAGTTACTAGCATGATTCTAGTATGATTAGCAAGTTACTAGCATGATTCTAGTATGATTCTAGCATGATTAGCATGTTACTAACATGATTCTAGTATGATTAGCAAGTCACTAGCATGGTTTTAGTATGATTAGCATGTTACTAACATGATTCTAGCATGATTAGCAAGTTACTAGCATGATTTTAGTATGATTAGCAAGTTACTAGCATGATTTTAGTATAATTAGCAAGTTACTAGCATGATTCTAGTATGATCCTAGTTTGATTAGCAAGTTACTAGCATGATTCTAGTATGATTAGCAAGTTACTAGCATGATTTTAGTATGATTAGCAAGTTACTAGCATGATTCTAGTATGATTAGCAAGTTACTAGCATGATTTTAGTATGATTAGCAAGTTACTAGCATGATTTTAGTATAATTAGCAAGTTACTAGCATGATTCTAGTATGATCCTAGTTTGATTAGCAAGTTACTAGCATGATTCTAGTATGATTAGCAAGTTACTAGCATGATTTTAGTATGATTAGCAAGTTACTAGCATGATTCTAGTATGATTAGCAAGTTACTAGCATGATTTTAGTATGATTAGCAAGTTACTAGCATGATTTTAGTATGGTTAGCAAGTAGATAGCATGTTTCTAGTATGATTAGCAAGTAGCTAGTATGATTTTAGTATGATTAGCAAGTTACTAGCATGATTTTAGTATGGTTAGCAAGTAGATAGCATGTTTCTAGTATGATTAGCAAGTAGCTAGTATGATTTTAGTATGATTAGCAAGTTACTAGCATGATTTTAGTATGGTTAGCAAGTAGATAGCATGTTTCTAGTATGATTAGCAAGTAGCTAGTATGATTTTAGTATGATTCTATTATGATTAGCAAGTTACTAGCATGATTTTAGTATGATTAGCAAGTTACTAGCATGATTTTAGTATGATTAGCAAGTAGCTAGCATGATTTTAGTATGATTCTATTATGATTAGCAAGTTACTAGCATGATTTTAGTATGATTAGCAAGTTACTAGCATGATTTTAGTATGATTAGCAAGTTACTAGCATGATTTTAGTATGGTTAGCAAGTAGATAGCATGTTTCTAGTATGATTAGCAAGTAGCTAGTATGTTTCTAGTATGATTAAAGTTAGTTTGAATGAGTTTGAATGGATTAGAAATAGTACATAGAAGGGAAGCTAGATTGAGTCTCAAAGGATTCTGGGAGTTCTGATAGTCTCAAAGGATTCTGGGAGTTTTGACAGTTGAAATTTGAATGTCTTGGCTCATTTGAACATTCCGTCAATGTAAGTCTATGGGATTTTTCCGAGTTTTAATCGCCATTTTTAGGAAAATCGTTAGTCTGATCAGTTAGAAAAGATATAGCAACTAACTTCAGATCAGTCTGAAGATCTGGGCTGAGTTTGGAGTTTGTAGAGTTAAAGCTCTAGGAGGAGATAGAGTTGATAATTCAGTCTCATAAGAATAATAATAACTAGATAAAAAAGTTCGTCAAGACAAACTTTAAGTTGGCTTGAGAAAGCCGGACAGAAAGTTTAAAAAGTTCATAGAGTTTAAAGAGTTTAAAAAGTGTAAAAAGTTTAGAGAGTTTAAAAAAGTTTAAAAAGCTAAAGTTTAAAGAGTTTAAAAAGTTTAAAAGTTTAAAACATTTAGAGTTTAAAAGTTTTAAAATGTTTAAAGAGTTTAAAAAGTTTAGAGAGTTTAAAAAGTTGTAAAAGTTTACAAAGTTTCACATTTTTTAAGTTTAAAAAAGCTTTAAAAGCTTAATGTTTGATAGATTTGGGTGGTTGCTAGGGTACTCAGGGTGGTTGCCAGGGTGTTGCTAAGCGGTTGCTAGGGTATTCGGGGTGGTTGCTAGGGTGTTGCTAGGGTACCCGAGGTCGTTGCTAGGGTGTTGCTATATGGTTGCTAGGGTAACCGGGGTGGTTGCTAGGGTGTTGCTATGCAGTTGCTAGGTACTCAGGGTGGTAGTTAGGTTGTTACTAGCATGTTGTTAACATGACTAGCATGTTGTTAGCATGATGCTAGCATGATTAGCATGATGCTAACATGATTCTAGCATGATTATCCAGTTACTAGCATGTTGCTAGCATGTTGCTAGCATGATTAGCAAGTTGTTAGCATGTTGCTAGCATGATTAGCAAGAAGCTAGCATGTTCGTAGCATAATTAGCAAGTTATTAGCATGTTGTTAGCATGTTCCTACATGATTAGCAAGAAGCTAGCATGTTCCTAGGATGTTGCTAGCATGATTAGCAAGTTACTAGCATGATTCTAGTATGATTAGCAAGTTACTAGCATGATTCTAGCATGATTCTAGTATGATTAGCAAGTTACTAGCATGATTTTAGCATGATTAGCAAGTTACTAGCATGATTCTAGTATGATTAGCAAGTTACTAGCATGATTCTAGCATGATTCTAGTATGATTAGCAAGTTACTAGCATGATTTTAGTATAATTAGCAAGTTACTAGCATGATTCTAGTATGATCCTAGTTTGATTAGCAAGTTACTAGCATGATTCTAGTATGATTAGCAAGTTACTAGCATGATTTTAGTATGATTAGCAAGTTACTAGCATGATTTTAGTATGGTTAGCAAGTAGATAGCATGTTTCTAGTATGATTAGCAAGTAGCTAGTATGATTTTAGTATGATTAGCAAGTTAGTAGCATGATTTTAGTATGGTTAGCAAGTAGATAGCATGATTCTAGCATGATTATCCAGTTACTAGCATGTTGCTAGCATGTTGCTAGCATGATTAGCAAGTTGTTAGCATGTTGCTAGCATGATTAGCAAGAAGCTAGCATGTTCGTAGCATAATTAGCAAGTTATTAGCATGTTGTTAGCATGTTCCTACATGATTAGCAAGAAGCTAGCATGTTCCTAGGATGTTGCTAGCATGATTAGCAAGTTACTAGCATGATTCTAGTATGATTAGCAAGTTACTAGCATGATTCTAGCATGATTCTAGTATGATTAGCAAGTTACTAGCATGATTTTAGTATGATTAGCAAGTTACTAGCATGACTCTAGTATGATTAGCAAGTTACTAGCATGATTCTAGCATGATTCTAGTATGATTAGCAAGTTACTAGCATGATTTTAGTATGATTAGCAAGTTACTAGCATGATTTTAGTATGATTAGCAAGTTACTAGCATGTCTAGTATGATTCTAGTATGATTAGCAAGTTACTAGCATGATTCTAGCATGATTCTAGTATGATTAGCAAGTTACTAGCATGATTTTAGTATGATTAGCAAATTACTAGCATGACTCTAGTATGATTCTAGTTTGATTAGCAAGTTACTAGCATGATTCTAGTATGATTCTAGTTTGATTAGCAAGTGACTAGCATGATTCTAGTATGATTCTAGTATGATTAGCAAGTTACTAGCATGATTCTAGTATGATTAGCAAGTAGCTAGCATGATTCTAGTATGATTAGCAAGTTACTAACATGATTCTAGTATGATTAGCAAGTAGCTAGCATGTTTTAGTATGATTAGAAAGTTAGTTTGAATGAGTTTGGATATAGAAATAGTACATAGAAAGGAAGTTAGATTGAGTCTCAAGGGATTCTGGGGGTTCTGACAGTCTCAAAGGATTCTGGGAGTTTTGACAGTTGAAATTTGAAAGTCTTGGCTCATTTGAACATTCCGTCAATGTAAGTCTATGGGATTTTTCCCAGTTTTAATCGTTAGTTTTAGGAAAATCGTTAGTCCGATCAGTTAGAAAAGATATAGCAACTAACTTCAGATCAGTCTGAAGATCTGGGCTGAGTTTGGAGTTTGTAGAGTTAAAGCTCTAGGAGGAGTTAGAGTTGATAGTTTAGTGACGGAATAATAATAATAACTAGAATGTACATTTCCTGAAGAAAATGTGAGTGGGGCTTGCAGTGGCAAAAAAACCCTTTATCTGGTCATAGGCAGAGTGTTGTTAAGGTGTTCTGGGTGTTAGCACGGTGTTAGCATGATGCTAGCAACATGTTAGCACGATTAGCATGCAAGTAGCATGATGCTAGCAACATGCTAGCAAGATTAGCATGTCGTTAACATGAAGTTAGCATGACTAGCATGATGTTAGCATGATGCTAGCATGCTTTTTACAAGATGCTAACATGATTAGCATGACGCTAGCAACATGCTAATACCATTAGCATGCATTTTACATGAAGCTAGCATGATTAGCATGATGCTAGCAACACGCTAACACGATGAACATGCGTTTAGGATGAAGCTAGCACGCTTAGCATGTCGTTAACGTGAAGTTAGCATGAGTAGCATGGTGTTAGCATGACGTTAGCATGTTTTTAAGAACATGCTAACATGATTAGCATGATGCTAGCAACACGCTAACACGATGAACATGCGTTTAGGATGAAGCTAGCATGATTAGCATGACGCTAGCACGCTCAGCATGTCGTTAACATGAAGTTAGCATGACTAGCATGGCGTTAGCATGACGCGAGCATGTTTTTCCCAAGATGCTAACATAATTAGCATGATGCTAGCAACATATTATCATGACTAGCATGTCTTAGGACTTTAGCAGACGATCCTAGCACGTTTTAGCACGTTTTTAGCACTTAGCTAGGCGATGCTAGCATGATATAGCATATTGATAGCATGATGCTAGCTCATTTTTGGCTTATTTGAATCATTTTAGCCTTTACTTATATTTTATTGCACAATTGAACACTTGGCTAATCACTATTAGCATGTAGCTAGTCATGGCTAGCATGTGCATTATGTTGGGAGGCCTATTTGCTAGCATGAGTCAAAATCCCATGTCTCTACGATGTAGTGATGCAAAGATATAGGTCTAGCTGAATGGTTGCTAGGGTACTCTGTTTGGTTGCTAGGGAGTGGCCAATGATGATACTCCAAAGGCTGCTTGTCAGTATGAATGATGTAAACCAACCCCCATGTCTGTATGACATTCAGATGTGAAGATATGCCTGTGTGGGTTCGGGTCGCTAGGGTGGTCAGTAACGGTTGCTAGGGAGTGGCTAGGAAGAATTTAAGGTGACTCACGATTGGCTGTTTGCTGCCCCGATTCAAACGACCCCACCCCCATGTCTCTATGACACTGTGATCCAGAGATATACATCTGTGCCATATAATGGCAGTCTATGGGATGTGTTGCTAGGGTGCCCTAAATGGTTGCTGGGGCGTGGCTAGGAAGTGTCAATGGTGAGTCACGATTGGCTGTTTGCTGTCCCGATTCAAACAAACCCACCCCCATGTCTCTATGATAGTGTGATCCAAAGATATCCATCTTGGATTTTTATAATGGGGGTCTATGGGTCGCTAGGCTGGCCCAAATGGTTGCTAGGGCGTGGCTTGACTGCTTCACAGTGATCCTGAGAGTCTGATTGGTTGTCTGAGTAAAATGAACCCGCCCCCATGTCTCTATGACATAGTGATGCATAGCTATGTTCAATGCAAAATCCCAATGTAAACTACCATAGTAGGAAAAAAAAAACTATTTCATGGGGCTTCCCTCACCATAGTATCTCCCATAGGCTGATTTTTGAAATTTTGGGGGGCTCTAGCGCCCTAGGGGTACAACTTACACCCCATTGCGAGGTATGTTCTCGCACAGCTGGTCAGCCTCTTCGAATGTAGTGATTTACGTGTTTCTACGAAATTGGAGGACGGCGCTATGCGCCGTCAAAGTCGGCGCAATGGAATAGATATACTGTTACCTAGGATTTTTTGGGCCAATGTAAGTCAATGGGAAAATCTGGGGGGGCTCTAGCACCCCCGGGGTACAACTTATACCCCATTGCGAGGTATGTTCTTGCACAGCTAGTCAGCGTCTCCAAATGTGGTTAATTACGTGTTTCTACGAAATTCGTGGACGGCGCTATGCGCCGTCAAAGTTGGCCGCAATGCGTTGTCTATGGGATTTTTTCGGCCGAATTTTGGCCCGGGTTCGAACATCGTACGCCCGATCGCTTATAAAAGTCATAGCACACCATTCCCGTATAGGCCGCACGATTTGACGCCAGTTTCGTGGGTCTGTGACAAAAACTGCGGGACTAGTTACGCGCCGAAATGTTGCACGGATCAGCACACGGCATAGTAATAGTGAGGCTTTGCCTTTGGCAAGCCCCACTAATAAGTATGGAGGAGAACAATAATGATGCTTCGCCTTTGGCAAGCACCATTAATAATAATAAGTATGCAAGAGAACAATAATGATGCTTCGCCAGAGGCAAGCACCATTAACCCTTTGACGCGTACGATCACACCGGTGTGATCAGTCTTGGCTGGTCCCTGGAGAGTACGATCACACCAGTGTGATTCTAACGTTGAGGGCATCACGTGATCAGCTGCTGAATTCAAATCCGATTTGGCGCTTTGGCTGGCGCTGAGGCAGATCGGACGCGCTAAGCTCTTGTCATATTATCACAACTATTAAGTGTTTTCAACCATATACTGCTTATTTTAGGTTCCACACATTTAAATACACATAAGTACTAGCAAAACCATACATTTATAGTTTGTAAAACACACGCTGATGTCTATGGAAGCGGCAATAATGATCTTACAAATATAATCTGACGACATGTTTTATTAATATCATATACACATTGTGTAGGTAACTGTAAAGTTTACTCTGCTCTTCTCCCAGCTCATCGGAGGCTTACTTTAATGTCTTTCGGGAGGAGAGGATGAATTTGCGTGTTACTGCTCGGATTCAGCGTGAACTAACATGGCGGCGCCCATCACCCGGCATAGAGCGACTAACGGTCATTATAAAAGTGTTTAAACTTCCAAATACATTTACTTGCACATATTTCAGAATCGGAATATCAGATGTTTCATAATATAGGGAGCACGTTTGTGAATATGAATAATAAAAAAAGAAAAACGAAACAAACGCGATCCATCTGTCTTACAGCTCTATTGTGGCCGCGGTGTGCCACGTGACAAGCATGACGCGTCGCCATGGAAACAATAAAACGATACTTTCTAAAATAACGGTCGCCTAAAAAAACTCACCCTGGGGGGCTCAGCTAGAATATTTTAAACTCACGTGTGAAAGGGTTAATAATAATAAGTATGCAAGAGAACAATAATGATGCTTCGCCAGAGGCAAGCACCATTAATAATAATAATAATAATAACTAGATAAAAAAGTTCGTCGAGACAAACTTTAAGTTGGCTTGAGAAAGCCGGACCAGAAAGTTTATAGAGTTTAAAGAGTTTAATGAATTTAATGAGTTTAAAGAGTTTAAAAGTTTTAAAAAGTTTAAAGAATTTAAAAAGTTTAAAATTTTAGAAAGTTTAAAGAGTTTAAAGCATTTAGAGAGTTTAAAAAGTTTACAAAGTTTTAAAAAGTTAAATTTTTAAGTTTAAAGTAGTTTTAAAAGCTTGATTTTAAAATCTAGAGTACTCAGAGTGGTTGCCAGGGTGTTGCTATGTGGTTGCTAGGGAACCCGGGGTGGTTGCTAAGGTGTTGCTATGCGGTTGCTAGGGTTCCCGGGGCGGTTGCTAAGGTGTTGCTATGTGGTTGCTAGGGTATCTGGGGTGGTTGCTGGGGTGTTGCTATGCGGCTGCTAGGTACTCAGGGTGGTAGCTAGGTTGTTACTAGCATGTTGTTAGCATGACGAGCATGTTAACAGCATGTTGCTAGGATGTTTCTAGTATGATTAGCAAGTCACTAGCATAATTTTAGTATGATTAGCAAGTTACTAGCATGATTCTAGTATGATTAGCAAGTTACTAGCATGATTCTAGTATGATTCTAGTATGATTAGCATGTTACTAACATGATTCTAGCATGATTAGCAAGTTACTAGCATGATTTTAGTATGATTAGCAAGTTACTAGCATGATTCTAGTATGATTAGCAAGTTACTAGCATGATTCTAGTATGATTAGCAAGTCACTAGCATGATTCTAGTATGATTAGCAAGTCACTAGCATGGTTTTAGTATGATTAGCATGTTACTAACATGATTCTAGCATGATTAGCAAGTTACTAGCATGATTTTAGTATGATTAGCAAGTTACTAGCATGATTTTAGTATAATTAGCAAGTTACTAGCATGATTCTAGTATGATCCTAGTTTGATTAGCAAGTTACTAGCATGATTCTAGTATGATTAGCAAGTTACTAGCATGATTTTAGTATGATTAGCAAGTTACTAGCATGTTTCTAGTATGATTAGCAAGTAGCTAGTATGATTTTAGTATGATTAGCAAGTTAGTAGCATGATTTTAGTATGGTTAGCAAGTAGATAGCATGTTTCTAGTATGATTAGCAAGTAGCTAGTATGATTTTAGTATGATTCTATTATGATTAGCAAGTTACTAGCATGATTTTAGTATGATTAGCAAGTTACTAGCATGATTTTAGTATGATTAGCAAGTAGCTAGCATGATTTTAGTATGATTCTATTATGATTAGCAAGTTACTAGCATGATTTTAGTATGATTAGCAAGTTACTAGCATGATTTTAGTATGATTAGCAAGTAGCTAGCATGATTTTAGTATGATTCTATTATGATTAGCAAGTTACTAGCATGATTTTAGTATGGTTAGCAAGTTACTAGCATGATTTTAGTATGGTTAGCAAGTAGATAGCATGTTTCTAGTATGATTAGCAAGTAGCTAGTATGTTTCTAGTATGATTAAAGTTAGTTTGAATGAGTTTGAATGGATTAGAAATAGTACATAGAAGGGAAGCTAGATTGAGTCTCAAAGGATTCTGGGAGTTCTGATAGTCTCAAAGGATTCTGGGAGTTTTGACAGCTGAAATTTGAATGTCTTGGCTCATTTGAACATTCCGTCAATGTAAGTCTATGGGATTTTTCCGAGTTTTAATCGTCATTTTTAGGAAAATCGTTAGTCCGATCAGTTAGAAAAGATATAGCAACTAACTTCAGATCAGTCTGAAGATCTGGGCTGAGTTTGGAGTTTGTAGAGTTAAAGCTCTAGGAGGAGATAGAGTTGATAATTCAGTCTCATAAGAATAATAATAACTAGATAAAAAAGTTCGTCGAGACAAACTTTAAGTTGGCTTGAGAAAGCCGGACCAGAAAGTTTATAAAGTTTATAGAGTTTAAAGAGTTTAAAGAGTTTAATGAATTTAATGAGTTTAAAAGTTTTAAAAAGTTTAAAGAATTTAAAAAGTTTAAAATTTTAGAAAGTTTAAAGAGTTTAAAGCATTTAGAGAGTTTAAAAAGTTTACAAAGTTTTAAAAAGTTAAATTGTTAAGTTTAAAGTAGTTTTAAAAGCTTGATTTTAAAATCTAGAGTACTCAGAGTGGTTGCCAGGGTGTTGCTATGTGGTTGCTAGGGAACCCGGGGTGGTTGCTAAGGTGTTGCTATGCGGTTGCTAGGGTTCCCGGGGCGGTTGCTAAGGTGTTGCTATGTGGTTGCTAGGGTATCTGGGGTGGTTGCTAGGGTGTTGCTATGCGGCTGCTAGGTACTCAGGGTGGTAGCTAGGTTGTTACTAGCATGTTGTTAGCATGACGAGCATGTTAATAGCATGTTGCTAGGATGTTTCTAGTATGATTAGCAAGTCACTAGCATGATTTTAGTATGATTAGCAAGTTACTAGCATGATTCTAGTATGATTAGCAAGTTACTAGCATGATTCTAGTATGATTAGCAAGTTACTAGCATGATTCTAGTATGATTCTAGCATGATTAGCATGTTACTAACATGATTCTAGTATGATTAGCAAGTCACTAGCATGGTTTTAGTATGATTAGCATGTTACTAACATGATTCTAGCATGATTAGCAAGTTACTAGCATGATTTTAGTATGATTAGCAAGTTACTAGCATGATTTTAGTATAATTAGCAAGTTACTAGCATGATTCTAGTATGATCCTAGTTTGATTAGCAAGTTACTAGCATGATTCTAGTATGATTAGCAAGTTACTAGCATGATTTTAGTATGATTAGCAAGTTACTAGCATGATTCTAGTATGATTAGCAAGTTACTAGCATGATTTTAGTATGATTAGCAAGTTACTAGCATGATTTTAGTATAATTAGCAAGTTACTAGCATGATTCTAGTATGATCCTAGTTTGATTAGCAAGTTACTAGCATGATTCTAGTATGATTAGCAAGTTACTAGCATGATTTTAGTATGATTAGCAAGTTACTAGCATGATTCTAGTATGATTAGCAAGTTACTAGCATGATTTTAGTATGATTAGCAAGTTACTAGCATGATTTTAGTATGGTTAGCAAGTAGATAGCATGTTTCTAGTATGATTAGCAAGTAGCTAGTATGATTTTAGTATGATTAGCAAGTTACTAGCATGATTTTAGTATGGTTAGCAAGTAGATAGCATGTTTCTAGTATGATTAGCAAGTAGCTAGTATGATTTTAGTATGATTAGCAAGTTACTAGCATGATTTTAGTATGGTTAGCAAGTAGATAGCATGTTTCTAGTATGATTAGCAAGTAGCTAGTATGATTTTAGTATGATTCTATTATGATTAGCAAGTTACTAGCATGATTTTAGTATGATTAGCAAGTTACTAGCATGATTTTAGTATGATTAGCAAGTAGCTAGCATGATTTTAGTATGATTCTATTATGATTAGCAAGTTACTAGCATGATTTTAGTATGATTAGCAAGTTACTAGCATGATTTTAGTATGATTAGCAAGTTACTAGCATGATTTTAGTATGGTTAGCAAGTAGATAGCATGTTTCTAGTATGATTAGCAAGTAGCTAGTATGTTTCTAGTATGATTAAAGTTAGTTTGAATGAGTTTGAATGGATTAGAAATAGTACATAGAAGGGAAGCTAGATTGAGTCTCAAAGGATTCTGGGAGTTCTGATAGTCTCAAAGGATTCTGGGAGTTTTGACAGTTGAAATTTGAATGTCTTGGCTCATTTGAACATTCCGTCAATGTAAGTCTATGGGATTTTTCCGAGTTTTAATCGCCATTTTTAGGAAAATCGTTAGTCTGATCAGTTAGAAAAGATATAGCAACTAACTTCAGATCAGTCTGAAGATCTGGGCTGAGTTTGGAGTTTGTAGAGTTAAAGCTCTAGGAGGAGATAGAGTTGATAATTCAGTCTCATAAGAATAATAATAACTAGATAAAAAAGTTCGTCAAGACAAACTTTAAGTTGGCTTGAGAAAGCCGGACAGAAAGTTTAAAAAGTTCATAGAGTTTAAAGAGTTTAAAAAGTGTAAAAAGTTTAGAGAGTTTAAAAAAGTTTAAAAAGCTAAAGTTTAAAGAGTTTAAAAAGTTTAAAAGTTTAAAACATTTAGAGTTTAAAAGTTTTAAAATGTTTAAAGAGTTTAAAAAGTTTAGAGAGTTTAAAAAGTTGTAAAAGTTTACAAAGTTTCACATTTTTTAAGTTTAAAAAAGCTTTAAAAGCTTAATGTTTGATAGATTTGGGTGGTTGCTAGGGTACTCAGGGTGGTTGCCAGGGTGTTGCTAAGCGGTTGCTAGGGTATTCGGGGTGGTTGCTAGGGTGTTGCTAGGGTACCCGAGGTCGTTGCTAGGGTGTTGCTATATGGTTGCTAGGGTAACCGGGGTGGTTGCTAGGGTGTTGCTATGCAGTTGCTAGGTACTCAGGGTGGTAGTTAGGTTGTTACTAGCATGTTGTTAACATGACTAGCATGTTGTTAGCATGATGCTAGCATGATTAGCATGATGCTAACATGATTCTAGCATGATTATCCAGTTACTAGCATGTTGCTAGCATGTTGCTAGCATGATTAGCAAGTTGTTAGCATGTTGCTAGCATGATTAGCAAGAAGCTAGCATGTTCGTAGCATAATTAGCAAGTTATTAGCATGTTGTTAGCATGTTCCTACATGATTAGCAAGAAGCTAGCATGTTCCTAGGATGTTGCTAGCATGATTAGCAAGTTACTAGCATGATTCTAGTATGATTAGCAAGTTACTAGCATGATTCTAGCATGATTCTAGTATGATTAGCAAGTTACTAGCATGATTTTAGCATGATTAGCAAGTTACTAGCATGATTCTAGTATGATTAGCAAGTTACTAGCATGATTCTAGCATGATTCTAGTATGATTAGCAAGTTACTAGCATGATTTTAGTATAATTAGCAAGTTACTAGCATGATTCTAGTATGATCCTAGTTTGATTAGCAAGTTACTAGCATGATTCTAGTATGATTAGCAAGTTACTAGCATGATTTTAGTATGATTAGCAAGTTACTAGCATGATTTTAGTATGGTTAGCAAGTAGATAGCATGTTTCTAGTATGATTAGCAAGTAGCTAGTATGATTTTAGTATGATTAGCAAGTTAGTAGCATGATTTTAGTATGGTTAGCAAGTAGATAGCATGATTCTAGCATGATTATCCAGTTACTAGCATGTTGCTAGCATGTTGCTAGCATGATTAGCAAGTTGTTAGCATGTTGCTAGCATGATTAGCAAGAAGCTAGCATGTTCGTAGCATAATTAGCAAGTTATTAGCATGTTGTTAGCATGTTCCTACATGATTAGCAAGAAGCTAGCATGTTCCTAGGATGTTGCTAGCATGATTAGCAAGTTACTAGCATGATTCTAGTATGATTAGCAAGTTACTAGCATGATTCTAGCATGATTCTAGTATGATTAGCAAGTTACTAGCATGATTTTAGTATGATTAGCAAGTTACTAGCATGACTCTAGTATGATTAGCAAGTTACTAGCATGATTCTAGCATGATTCTAGTATGATTAGCAAGTTACTAGCATGATTTTAGTATGATTAGCAAGTTACTAGCATGATTTTAGTATGATTAGCAAGTTACTAGCATGTCTAGTATGATTCTAGTATGATTAGCAAGTTACTAGCATGATTCTAGCATGATTCTAGTATGATTAGCAAGTTACTAGCATGATTTTAGTATGATTAGCAAATTACTAGCATGACTCTAGTATGATTCTAGTTTGATTAGCAAGTTACTAGCATGATTCTAGTATGATTCTAGTTTGATTAGCAAGTGACTAGCATGATTCTAGTATGATTCTAGTATGATTAGCAAGTTACTAGCATGATTCTAGTATGATTAGCAAGTAGCTAGCATGATTCTAGTATGATTAGCAAGTTACTAACATGATTCTAGTATGATTAGCAAGTAGCTAGCATGTTTTAGTATGATTAGAAAGTTAGTTTGAATGAGTTTGGATATAGAAATAGTACATAGAAAGGAAGTTAGATTGAGTCTCAAGGGATTCTGGGGGTTCTGACAGTCTCAAAGGATTCTGGGAGTTTTGACAGTTGAAATTTGAAAGTCTTGGCTCATTTGAACATTCCGTCAATGTAAGTCTATGGGATTTTTCCCAGTTTTAATCGTTAGTTTTAGGAAAATCGTTAGTCCGATCAGTTAGAAAAGATATAGCAACTAACTTCAGATCAGTCTGAAGATCTGGGCTGAGTTTGGAGTTTGTAGAGTTAAAGCTCTAGGAGGAGTTAGAGTTGATAGTTTAGTGACGGAATAATAATAATAACTAGAATGTACATTTCCTGAAGAAAATGTGAGTGGGGCTTGCAGTGGCAAAAAAACCCTTTATCTGGTCATAGGCAGAGTGTTGTTAAGGTGTTCTGGGTGTTAGCACGGTGTTAGCATGATGCTAGCAACATGTTAGCACGATTAGCATGCAAGTAGCATGATGCTAGCAACATGCTAGCAAGATTAGCATGTCGTTAACATGAAGTTAGCATGACTAGCATGATGTTAGCATGATGCTAGCATGCTTTTTACAAGATGCTAACATGATTAGCATGACGCTAGCAACATGCTAATACCATTAGCATGCATTTTACATGAAGCTAGCATGATTAGCATGATGCTAGCAACACGCTAACACGATGAACATGCGTTTAGGATGAAGCTAGCACGCTTAGCATGTCGTTAACGTGAAGTTAGCATGAGTAGCATGGTGTTAGCATGACGTTAGCATGTTTTTAAGAACATGCTAACATGATTAGCATGATGCTAGCAACACGCTAACACGATGAACATGCGTTTAGGATGAAGCTAGCATGATTAGCATGACGCTAGCACGCTCAGCATGTCGTTAACATGAAGTTAGCATGACTAGCATGGCGTTAGCATGACGCGAGCATGTTTTTCCCAAGATGCTAACATAATTAGCATGATGCTAGCAACATATTATCATGACTAGCATGTCTTAGGACTTTAGCAGACGATCCTAGCACGTTTTAGCACGTTTTTAGCACTTAGCTAGGCGATGCTAGCATGATATAGCATATTGATAGCATGATGCTAGCTCATTTTTGGCTTATTTGAATCATTTTAGCCTTTACTTATATTTTATTGCACAATTGAACACTTGGCTAATCACTATTAGCATGTAGCTAGTCATGGCTAGCATGTGCATTATGTTGGGAGGCCTATTTGCTAGCATGAGTCAAAATCCCATGTCTCTACGATGTAGTGATGCAAAGATATAGGTCTAGCTGAATGGTTGCTAGGGTACTCTGTTTGGTTGCTAGGGAGTGGCCAATGATGATACTCCAAAGGCTGCTTGTCAGTATGAATGATGTAAACCAACCCCCATGTCTGTATGACATTCAGATGTGAAGATATGCCTGTGTGGGTTCGGGTCGCTAGGGTGGTCAGTAACGGTTGCTAGGGAGTGGCTAGGAAGAATTTAAGGTGACTCACGATTGGCTGTTTGCTGCCCCGATTCAAACGACCCCACCCCCATGTCTCTATGACACTGTGATCCAGAGATATACATCTGTGCCATATAATGGCAGTCTATGGGATGTGTTGCTAGGGTGCCCTAAATGGTTGCTGGGGCGTGGCTAGGAAGTGTCAATGGTGAGTCACGATTGGCTGTTTGCTGTCCCGATTCAAACAAACCCACCCCCATGTCTCTATGATAGTGTGATCCAAAGATATCCATCTTGGATTTTTATAATGGGGGTCTATGGGTCGCTAGGCTGGCCCAAATGGTTGCTAGGGCGTGGCTTGACTGCTTCACAGTGATCCTGAGAGTCTGATTGGTTGTCTGAGTAAAATGAACCCGCCCCCATGTCTCTATGACATAGTGATGCATAGCTATGTTCAATGCAAAATCCCAATGTAAACTACCATAGTAGGAAAAAAAAAACTATTTCATGGGGCTTCCCTCACCATAGTATCTCCCATAGGCTGATTTTTGAAATTTTGGGGGGCTCTAGCGCCCTAGGGGTACAACTTACACCCCATTGCGAGGTATGTTCTCGCACAGCTGGTCAGCCTCTTCGAATGTAGTGATTTACGTGTTTCTACGAAATTGGAGGACGGCGCTATGCGCCGTCAAAGTCGGCGCAATGGAATAGATATACTGTTACCTAGGATTTTTTGGGCCAATGTAAGTCAATGGGAAAATCTGGGGGGGCTCTAGCACCCCCGGGGTACAACTTATACCCCATTGCGAGGTATGTTCTTGCACAGCTAGTCAGCGTCTCCAAATGTGGTTAATTACGTGTTTCTACGAAATTCGTGGACGGCGCTATGCGCCGTCAAAGTTGGCCGCAATGCGTTGTCTATGGGATTTTTTCGGCCGAATTTTGGCCCGGGTTCGAACATCGTACGCCCGATCGCTTATAAAAGTCATAGCACACCATTCCCGTATAGGCCGCACGATTTGACGCCAGTTTCGTGGGTCTGTGACAAAAACTGCGGGACTAGTTACGCGCCGAAATGTTGCACGGATCAGCACACGGCATAGTAATAGTGAGGCTTTGCCTTTGGCAAGCCCCACTAATAACTAGATAAAAAAGTTCGTCAAGACAAACTTTAAGTTGGCTTGAGAAAGCCGGACGAGAAAGTTTAAAAAGTTTAAAGAGTTTAAAGAGTTTAATGAGTTTAAAAAGTTTAAAAGTTTAAAACATTTAAAGAGTTTAAAAGTTTTAAAAAGTTGAAAGAATTTTAAAAGTTTAAAAGTTTAGAAAGTTTAAAGAGTTTAAAGCATTTAGAGTTTAAAAAGTTAAAGTTTAAAGAGTTTAAAAAGTTTACAATTTTAGAAAGTTTAAAGAGTTTAAAGCATTTAGAGAGTTTAAAAAGTTTACAAAGTTTTAAAAAGTTAAATTGTTAAGTTTAAAGTAGTTTTAAAAGCTTGATTTTAAAATCTAGAGTACTCAGAGTGGTTGCCAGGGTGTTGCTATGTCGTTGCTAGGGTATTTGGGGTGGTTGCTAGGGTGTTGCTATGTGGTTGCTAGGGTGTTGCTATGTGGTTGCTAGGGTACCTGGGGTGGTTGCTAGGCTGTAGCTATGTGGTTGCTAGAATATTTGGGGTGGTTGCTAGGGTGTTGCTATGTGGTTGCTAGGGTACCTGGGGTGGTTTCTAGGGTGTTGCTATGCGGTTGCTAGGGTACTTGGGGTGGTTGCTAGGGTGTTGCTATGCCGTTGCTAGGGTATTCGGGGTGGTTGCTAGGGTGTTGCTATGGCGTTGCTAGGGTATTCAGGGTGGTTGCTAGGGTGTTGCTATGTAGTTGCTAGGTACTCAGGGTGGTAGCTAGGTTGTTACTAGCATGTTGTTAACATGTCTAGCATGTTGTTAGCATGATTAGCATGATGCTAGCATGATTATCCAGTTACTAGCATGTTGCTAGCATGATTAGCAAGAAGCTAGCATGTTCTTAGCATAATTAGCAAGTTATTAGCATGTTGTTAGCATGTTCCTACATGATAAGCAAGTTACTAGCATGTTCCTAGGATGTTGCTAGCATGATTAGCAAGTTACTAGCATGATTCTAGTATGATTAGCAAGTTACTAGCATGATTCTAGTATGGTTCTAGTATGATTAGCCAGTTACTAGCATGATTCTAGTATGGTTCTAGTATGATTAGCCAGTTACTAGCATGATTCTAGTATGATTCTAGTTTGATTAGGAAGTTACTAGCATGATTTTAGTATGATTAGCAAGTTACTAGCATGATTCTAGTATGATTCTAGTTTGATTAACAAGTTACTAGCATGATTCTAGTATGAATTAGCAAGTTACTAGCATGATTTTAGTATGATTAGCAAGTTACTAGCATGATTCTAGTATGATTCTAGTTTGATTAGCAAGTTACTAGTATGATTCTAGTTTGATTAGCAAGTTACTAGCATGATTCTAGTATGATTAGCAAGTTACTAGCATGATTCTAGTATGATTCTAGTTTGATTAGCAAGTCACTAGCATGATTCTAGTATGATTCTAGTATGATTAGCAAGTTACTAGCATGATTCTAGTATGATTAGCAAGTAGCTAGCATGTTTCTAGTATGATTAGCAAGTAGCTAGCATGTTTTAGTATGATTAGAAAGTTAGTTTGAATGAGTTTGGATTAGAAATAGTACATAGAAGGGAAGTTAGATTGAGTCTCAAGGGATTCTGGGAGTTCTGACAGTCTCAAAGGATTCTGGGAGTTTTGACAGTTGAAATTTGAATGTCTTGGCTCATTTGAACATTCCGCCATTATAAGTCTATGGGATTTTTCGATTTTTAATCGTTATTTTTAGGAAAATCGTTAGTCCGATCAGTTAGAAAAGATATAGCAACTCAGGTCAGATCAGTCTGAAGATCTGGGCTGAGTTTGGAGTTTGTAGAGTTAAAGCTCTAGGAGGAGATAGAGTTGACAGTTTTAGTCTCAGAAGAAGAATAATAAGAACTAGATAAAAAAGTTCGTCAAGACAAACTTTAAGTTGGCTTGAGAAAGCCGGACCAGAAAGTTTAAAAAGTTTATAGAGTTTAAAGAGTTTAAAAAGTTTAAAAAGTTTAAAAAGTTTAAAAGTTTAAAACATTTAAAGAGTTTAAAGAGTTTAAAAAGTTTAAAAGTTTTAAAAAGTTTAAAGTTTAAAAAGTTTAGAGAGTTTAAAAAGTTTAAAAAGTTTAGAGAGTTTAAAAAGCTTAAAGTTTAGAGAGTTTAAAAAGTTTACAAAGTTTAGAGAGTTTAAAAAGCTTAAAAAGTTTAGAGTTTAAAAAGTTTACAAAGTTTTACATTTTTTTAAGTTTAAAGTAGTTTTAAAAGCTTAATGTTTGATAGATTTGGGTGGTCACTAAGGTACTCAGGGTGGTTGCCAGGGTGTTGCTATGCGGTTGCTAGGGTATTCGGGGTGGTTGCTAGGGTGTTGCTATGTGGTTGCTAGGGTACTTGGAGTGGTTGCTATGGTGTTGCTATGCGTGTGCTAGGGTACCTGGGGTGTTTGTTAGGGTGTTGCTATGTGGTTGCTAGGGTGTTGTTATGCGGTTGCTAGGGTATTCGGGGTGGTTGCTAGGATGTTGCTATGTGGTTGCTAGGGTGTTGCTATGTGGTTGCTAGGGTACCCGGGGTGGTTGCTAGGGTGTTGCTATGCAGTTGCTAGGGTAATTGGGGTGGTTACTATGGTGTTGCTATGGAGTTGCTAGGTACTCAGGGTGGTAGCTAGGTTGTTACTAGCATGTTGTTAGCATGACTAGCATGTTAATAGCATGTTGCTAGCATGATTCTAGCATGATTAGCCAGTTACTAGCATGATTTTAGTATGATTAGCAAGTTACTAGCATGATTCTAGCATGATTCTAATATGATTAGCAAGTTACTAGCATGATTTTAGTATTATTAGCCAAGTTACAAGCATGATTTTAGTATGATTACCAAGTTACTAGCATGATTTTAGTATGATTAGCAAGTTACTAGCATGATTTTAGTATGATTAGCAAGTTACTAGCATGATTGTAGTATGATTCTAGTATGATTAGCAAGTTACTGGCATGATTTTAGTATGATTAGCAAGTTACTAGCATGATTCTAGTATGATTAGCAAGTTACTAGCATGATTCTAGCATGATTAGCCAGTTACTAGCATGATTTTAGTATGATTAGCAAGTTACTAGCATGATTCTAGCATGATTCTAATATGATTAGCAAGTTACTAGCATGATTTTAGTATTATTAGCCAAGTTACTAGCATGATTTTAGTATGATTAGCAAGTTACTAGCATGATTTTAGTATGATTAGCAAGTTACTAGCATGATTGTAGTATGATTCTAGTATGATTAGCAAGTTACTAGCATGATTTTAGTATGATTAGCAAGTTACTAGCATGATTCTAGTATGATTAGCAAGTTACTAGCATGATTCTAGCATGATTAGCCAGTTACTAGCATGATTTTAGTATGATTAGCAAGCTACTAGCATGATTCTAGCATGATTCTAATATGATTAGCAAGTTACTAGCATGATTTTAGTATTATTAGCCAAGTTACAAGCATGATTCTAGCATGATTAGCCAGTTACTAGCATGATTTTAGTATGATTAGCAAGTTACTAGCATGATTCTAATATGATTAGCAAGTTACTAGCATGATTTTAGTATTATTAGCAAGTTACTAGCATGATTCTAGCATGATTAGCCAGTTACTAGCATGATTTTAGTATGATTAGCAAGTTACTAGCATGATTCTAGTATGATTAGCAAGTTACTAGCATGATTCTAGTATGATTAGCAAGTTACTAGCATGATTCTAGCATGATTAGCCAGTTACTAGCATGATTTTAGTATGATTAGCAAGTTACTAGCATGATTCTAGTATGATTAGCAAGTTACTAGCATGATTCTAGCATGATTCTAATATGATTAGCAAGTTACTAGCATGATTTTAGTATTATTAGCAAGTTACTAGCATGATTCTAGCATGATTAGCCAGTTACTAGCATGATTTTAGTATGATTAGCAAGTTACTAGCATGATTCTAGCATGATTCTAATATGATTAGCAAGTTACTAGCATGATTTTAGTATTATTAGCCAAGTTACTAGCATGATTCTAGTATGATTAGCAAGTTACTAGCATGATTCTAGTATGATTAGCAAGTTACTAGCATGATTCTAGCATGATTAGCCAGTTACTAGCATGATTTTAGTATGATTAGCAAGTTACTAGCATGATTCTAATATGATTAGCAAGTTACTAGCATGATTTTAGTATTATTAGCAAGTTACTAGCATGATTCTAATATGATTAGCAAGTTACTAGCATGATTTTAGTATTATTAGCCAAGTTACTAGCATGATTCTAGTATGATTAGCAAGTTACTAGCATGATTCTAGTATGATTAGCAAGTTACTAGCATGATTCTAGCATGATTAGCCAGTTACTAGCATGATTTTAGTATGATTAGCAAGTTACTAGCATGATTCTAGTATGATTAGCAAGTTACTAGCATGATTCTAGCATGATTAGCCAGTTACTAGCATGATTTTAGTATGATTAGCAAGTTACTAGCATGATTCTAGTATGATTAGCAAGTTACTAGCATGATTCTAGCATGATTCTAATATGATTAGCAAGTTACTAGCATGATTTTAGTATTATTAGCAAGTTACTAGCATGATTCTAGCATGATTAGCCAGTTACTAGCATGATTTTAGTATGATTAGCAAGTTACTAGCATGATTCTAGCATGATTCTAATATGATTAGCAAGTTACTAGCATGATTTTAGTATTATTAGCCAAGTTACTAGCATGATTCTAGTATGATTAGCAAGTTACTAGCATGATTCTAGTATGATTAGCAAGTTACTAGCATGATTCTAGCATGATTAGCCAGTTACTAGCATGATTTTAGTATGATTAGCAAGTTACTAGCATGATTCTAGTATGATTAGCAAGTTACTAGCATGAGTCTAGCATGATTAGCCAGTTACTAGCATGATTTTAGTATGATTAGCAAGTTACTAGCATGATTCTAGTATGATTAGCAAGTTACTAGCATGATTCTAGCATGATTAGCCAGTTACTAGCATGATTTTAGTATGATTAGCAAGTTACTAGCATGATTCTAGCATGATTCTAATATGATTAGCAACTTACTAGCATGTTTCTAGTATGATTAGCAAGCAGCTAGCAAGTTTCTAGTATGATTAGAGTTAGTTTGAATGAGTTTGAATGGATTAGAAATAGTACATAGAAGGGAAGTTAGATTGAGTCTCAAGGGATTCTGGGAGTTCTGACAGTCTCAAAGGATTCTGGGAGTTTTGACAGTTGAAATTTGAATGTCTTGGCTCATTTGAACATTCCGTCAATGTAAGTCTATGGGATTTTTCCGAGTTTTAATCGTCATTTTTACGAAAATCGTTAGTCCGATCAGTTAGAAAAGATATAGCAACTCAGGTCAGATCAGTCTGAAGATCTGGGCTGAGTTTGGAGTTTGTAGAGTTAAAGCTCTAGGACGAGTTAGTGTCGACAGATTAGTCTCATAAGAATAATAATAACTAGATAAAAAAGTTCGTCAAGACAAACTTTAAGTTGGCTTGAGAAAGCCGGACGAGAAAGTTTAAAAAGTTTAAAGAGTTTAAAGAGTTTAATGAGTTTAAAAAGTTTAAAAGTTTAAAACATTTAAAGAGTTTAAAAGTTTTAAAAAGTTGAAAGAATTTTAAAAGTTTAAAAGTTTAGAAAGTTTAAAGAGTTTAAAGCATTTAGAGTTTAAAAAGTTAAAGTTTAAAGAGTTTAAAAAGTTTACAATTTTAGAAAGTTTAAAGAGTTCAAAGCATTTAGAGAGTTTAAAAAGTTTACAAAGTTTTAAAAAGTTAAATTGTTAAGTTTAAAGTAGTTTTAAAAGCTTGATTTTAAAATCTAGAGTACTCAGAGTGGTTGCCAGGGTGTTGCTATGTCGTTGCTAGGGTATTTGGGGTGGTTGCTAGGGTGTTGCTATGTGGTTGCTAGGGTACCTGGGGTGGTTGCTAGGCTGTTGCTATGTGGTTGCTAGAATATTTGGGGTGGTTGCTAGGGTGTTGCTATGTGGTTGCTAGGGTACCTGGGGTGGTTGCTAGGGTGTTGCTATGCGGTTGCTAGGGTACTTGGGGTGGTTGCTAGGGTGTTGCTATGCCGTTGCTAGGGTATTCGGGGTGGTTGCTAGGGTGTTGCTATGGCGTTGCTAGGGTATTCAGGGTGGTTGCTAGGGTGTTGCTATGTAGTTGCTAGGTACTCAGGGTGGTAGCTAGGTTGTTACTAGCATGTTGTTAACATGTCTAGCATGTTGTTAGCATGATTAGCATGATGCTAGCATGATTATCCAGTTACTAGCATGTTGCTAGCATGATTAGCAAGAAGCTAGCATGTTCTTAGCATAATTAGCAAGTTATTAGCATGTTGTTAGCATGTTCCTACATGATTAGCAAGTTACTAGCATGTTCCTAGGATGTTGCTAGCATGATTAGCAAGTTACTAGCATGATTCTAGTATGATTAGCAAGTTACTAGCATGATTCTAGTATGGTTCTAGTATGATTAGCCAGTTACTAGCATGATTCTAGTATGGTTCTAGTATGATTAGCCAGTTACTAGCATGATTCTAGTATGATTCTAGTTTGATTAGGAAGTTACTAGCATGATTTTAGTATGATTAGCAAGTTACTAGCATGATTCTAGTATGATTCTAGTTTGATTAACAAGTTACTAGCATGATTCTAGTATGAATTAGCAAGTTACTAGCATGATTTTAGTATGATTAGCAAGTTACTAGCATGATTCTAGTATGATTCTAGTTTGATTAGCAAGTTACTAGTATGATTCTAGTTTGATTAGCAAGTTACTAGCATGATTCTAGTATGATTAGCAAGTTACTAGCATGATTCTAGTTTGATTAGCAAGTCACTAGCATGATTCTAGTATGATTCTAGTATGATTAGCAAGTTACTAGCATGATTCTAGTATGATTAGCAAGTAGCTAGCATGTTTCTAGTATGATTAGCAAGTAGCTAGCATGTTTTAGTATGATTAGAAAGTTAGTTTGAATGAGTTTGGATTAGAAATAGTACATAGAAGGGAAGTTAGATTGAGTCTCAAGGGATTCTGGGAGTTCTGACAGTCTCAAAGGATTCTGGGAGTTTTGACAGTTGAAATTTGAATGTCTTGGCTCATTTGAACATTCCGCCATTATAAGTCTATGGGATTTTTCGATTTTTAATCGTTATTTTTAGGAAAATCGTTAGTCCGATCAGTTAGAAAAGATATAGCAACTCAGGTCAGATCAGTCTGAAGATCTGGGCTGAGTTTGGAGTTTGTAGAGTTAAAGCTCTAGGAGGAGATAGAGTTGACAGTTTTAGTCTCAGAAGAAGAATAATAAGAATAAGTTTAAGTCAGATATCAGTAAGTTGGCTTTCTCAAGCCAACTTAATAAGTTTAAATAGATAAATCTCAAGCCAACTTAATAAGTTTAAGTCAGATATCAGTAAGTTGGCTTTCTCAAGCCAACTTAATAAGAAGTTTAAATAGAATATCAGTAAGTTGGCTTTCTCAAGCCAACTTAACTAGATAAAAAAGTTCGTCGAGACAAACTTTAAGTTGGCTTGAGAAAGCCGGACCAGAAAGTTTATAAAGTTTATAGAGTTTAAAGAGTTTAAAAAGTTTAAAAGTTTAGAAAGTTTAAAAAGTTTAAAACATTTAGAGTTTAAAAAGTTAAAGTTTAAAGAGTTTAAAAAGTTTAAAATGTTAGAAAGTTTAAAGAGTTTAAAGCATTTAAAGAGTTTAAAAAGTTTACAAAGTTTTAAAAAGTTAAATTTTTAAGTTTAAAGTAGTTTTAAAAGCTTGATTTTAAAATCTAGAGTACTCAGAGTGGTTGCCAGGGTGTAGCTATGCGGTTGCTAGGGTACACGGGGCGGTTGCTAAGGTGTTGCTATGCGGTTGCTAGGGTAACTGGGGTGGTTGCTAGGGTGTTGCTATGCGGTTGCTAGGGTACCTGGGGTGGTTGCTAGGCTGTTGCTATGTGGTTGCTAGGGTATTCGGGGTGGTTGCTAGGGTGTTGCTATGCGGTTGCTAGGGTACCTGGGGTGGTTGCTAGGCTGTTGCTATGCGGTTGCTAGGGTACTTGGGGTGGTTGCTAGGGTGTTGCTATGCAGTTGCTAGGGTATTCGGGGTGGTTGCTAGGGTGTTGCTATGCGGTTGCTAGGGCACCCAGAGTGGTTGCTAGGGCGTTGCTATGCGGTTGCTAGCATACCCAGGGTGGTTGCTAGGGTGTTGCTATGCGGTTGCTAGGGTAATTGGGGTGGTTACTATGGTGTTGCTATGCAGTTGCTAGGTACTCAGGGTGGTTGCTAGGTTGTTACTAGCATGTTGTTAGCATGACTAACATGTTAATAGCATGTTGCTAGCATGATTCTAGTATGATTAGCCAGTTACTAGCATGTTGCTAGCATGATTCTAGCATGATTAGCAAGTTACTAGCATTATTTTAGTATGATTAGTAAGTTGCTAGCATGATTCTAGCATGATTTTAGTATGATTGGCAAGTTACTAGCATGATTCTAGTATGATTCTAGTTTGATTAACAAGTTACTAGCATGATTCTAGTATGATTAGCAAGTTACTAGCATGATTTTAGTATGATTAGCAAGTTACTAGCATGATTCTAGTTTGATTAGCAAGTAGCTAGCATGATTTTAGTATGATTCTAGTATGATTAGCAAGTTACTAGCATTATTTTAGTATGATTAGCAGGTTACTAGCATGATTTTAGTATGATTAGCAGGTTACTATCATGATTTTAGTATGATTAGCAAGTAGCTAGCATGATTTTAGTATGATTAGCAAGTTACTAGCATTATTTTAGTATGATTAGCAAGTTACTAGCATGATTCTAGTATGATTAGCAAGTTACTAGCATGATTTTAGTATGATTAGCAAGTTACTAGCATGATTCTAGTATGATTAGCCAGTTACTAGCATGATTCTAGCATGATTCTAGCATGATTAGCAAGTTACTAGCATTACTTTAGTATGATTAGCAAGTTGCTAGCATGATTCTAGCATGATTTTAGTATGATTGGCAAGTTACTAGCATGATTCTAGTATGATTCTAGTTTGATTAACAAGTTACTAGCATGATTTTAGTATGATTAGCAAGTTACTAGCATGATTTTAGTATGATTAGCAAGTTACTAGCATGATTCTAGTTTGATTAGCAAGTTACTAGCATGATTATAGTATGATTAGCAAGTTACTAGCATGATTCTAGTTTGATTAGCAAGTTACTAGCATGATTCTAGTATGATTAGCAAGTTACTAGCATGCTTTTAGTATGATTAGCAGGTTACTAGCATGATTTTAGTATGATTAGCAGGTTACTATCATGATTTTAGTATGATTAGCAAGTAGCTAGCATGATTTTAATATGATTCTAGTATGATTAGCAAGTTACTAGCATGACTTTAGTATGATTAGCAAGTTACTAGCATGATTTTAGTATGATTAGCAAGTTACTAGCATGATTCTAGTATGATTAGCAAGTTACTAGCATGATTCTAGTATGATTAGCAAGTTACTAGCATGATTGTAGTATGATTAGCAAGTTACTAGCATGAATCTAGTATGATTGTAGTATGATTAGCAAGTTACTAGCATGATTCTAGCATGATTAGCAAGTTACTAGCATGATTTTAGTATGATTAGCAAGTTACTAGCATGATTTTAGTATGATTAGCAAGTTACTAGCATGATTCTAGCATGATTCTAGTATGATTAGCAAGTTACTAGCATGATTTTAGTATGATTAGCAAGTTACTAGCATGATTCTAGTATGATTAGCAAGTTACTAGCATGATTCTAGTATGATTAGCTAGTTACTAGCATGATTCTAGCATGATTTTAGTATGATTAGCTAGTTACTAGCATGATTCTAGTATGCTTAACAAGTTACTTTGAATGAGTTTGAATAGATTAGAAATAGTACATAAGCTAGACTGAGTCTCAAAGGATTCTGGGAGTTCTGACAGTCTCAAAGGATTCTGGGAGTTTTGACAGTTGAAATTTGAATGTCTTGGCTCATTTGAACATTCCGCCATTATAAGTCTATGGGATTTTTCGATTTTTAATCGTTATTTTTACGAAAATCGTTAGTCCGATCAGTTAGAAAAGATATAGCAACTCAGGTCAGATCAGTCTGAAGATCTGGGCTGAGTTTGGAGTTTGTGGAGTTAAAGCTCTAGGAGGAGATAGAGTTCACAGTTTTAGTCTCAGAAGAAGAATAATAAGAATAAGTTTAAGTCAGATATCAGTAAGTTGGCTTTCTCAAGCCAACTTAATAACTGTAAGTTTAAATAGAATATCAGTAAGTTGGCTTTCTCAAGCCAACTTAACTAGATAAAGTTCGTCGAGACAAACTTTAAGTTGGCTTGAGAAAGCCGGGATCCGAAAGTTTACAAGTTTTAAGTTTAAAAGTTTATAAAGCTTTAAAAAGTTTAGGAAGTTTAAAAAAAGCTTTGTTTTTTTAAGTTTAACAGTTTTAAAAGCTTAATTTATGATTATGACTAGCATGTTATTAGCATGTTCCTATTGTGTTGCTATGTGGTTACTAGGGTACTTTGGGAGGTTGCTAGGGTAGTCGGGGTGATTTCTAGAGTGGTGCTATGCAGTTGCTAAGGTATTTGAGGTGGTTGCTAAGGTGTTGCTATGTGTTTGCTAGGGTAACCGGGGCAGTTGCTAGGGTGTTGCTTTGCGGTTGCTAGGATGTGGCTATGCGGTTGCTAGGGTAAGCGGGGCAGTTGCTAGGGTATTGCTATGCGGTTGCTAGGGTAACCGGGGCGGTTGCTAGGATGTGGCTATGCGGTTGCTAGGGTAATCGGGGCAGTTGCTAGGGTGTTGCTATGCAGTTGCTAGGGTACCTGGGGCAGTTGCTATGGTGCTACTAGGGTACCCAGGATGGTTGCTATGCAGTTGCTAGGTACTCAGGGTGGTTTCTAGGGTGTTACTAGCATGTTATTACATGATTAGCAAGTTACTAGCATGATCCTAGCATGATTAGCAAGTTACTAGCATGATTCTAGTATGAATAGCAAGTTACTAGCATGATTTTAGCATGATTAGCAAGTAACAAGTAGCTAACATGATTCTAGTATGATTCTAGCATGATTAGCAAGTAGCTAGCATGATTCTAGTATGATTAGCAAGTTACTAGCATGATTCTAGTATGATTAGCAAGTAGCTAGCATGATTCTAGTATGATTAACAAGTAGCTAACATGATTCTAGTATGATTCTAGCATGATTAGCAAGTAGCTAGCATGATTCTAGTATGATTAAAGTTAGTTTGAATGAGTTTGAATGGATTAGAAATAGTACATAGGAGGGAAGCTAGATGAGTCTCAAGGGATTCTGGGAGTTTTGACAGTTGAAATTTGAATAGTCTTGGCTCATTTGAACATTCCGTCAATGTAAGTCTATGGGATTTTTCAGAGTTTTAATCGTTATTTTTAGGAAAGTCGTTAGTCCGATCAGTTAGAAAAGATATAGCAACCAACTACAGATCAGTCTGAAGATCTGGGCTGAGTTTGGAGTTTGTAGAGTTAAAGCTCTAGGAGGAGATAGAGTTGATAATTTTAGTCTCAGAAGAAAATAGCATATCAGTAAGTTGGCTTTCTCAAGCCAAATGAATTACTTATGCAGAGTGGAAGCTGAAGCGTGTTTTACAGCACATGGAGTAGCGCTCACTTGCATTGGAAACATTTAAAAATATGCTGTCATTTTTGCTTGTTGAGTTACTTTAATGTGTCTACTCTGATTTGTATGCACTCACAATATAAACAAAGTGAGATTTTATAAAAAACTAGATAAAAAAGTTCGTCAAGACAAACTTTAAGTTGGCTTGAGAAAGCCGGACCAGAAAGTTTAAAAAGTTTATAGTTTAAAAAGTTTAAAAGTTTAAAACATTTAAAGAGTTTAAAAAGTTTAAAAGTTTAAAACATTTAGAGTTTAAAAGTTTTAAAAAGTTTAGAGAGTTTAAAAAGTTTAGAGAGTTTAAAAAGTTTAAAGAGTTTACAAAGTTTTACATTTTTTAAGTTTAAAGTAGTTTTAAAAGCTTAATGTTTGATAGATTTGGGTGGTCGCTAGGGTACTCAGGGTGGTTGCCAGGGTGTTGCTATGCGGTTGCTAGGGTATTCGGGGTGGTTGCTAAGGTGTTGCTATGTGGTTGCTAGGGTACTCGGGGTGGTTGCTAAGGTGTTGCTAGGGTACCCGAGGTGGTTGCTAGGGTGTTGCTATACGGTTACTAGGGTACCTGAGGTGGTTGCTAGGGTGTTGCTATGCAGTTGCTAGGGTACCTGGGGTGGTTGCTAGGGTGTTGCTATGGTACCCGAGGTGGTTGCTAGGATGTTGCTATGCGGTTGCTAGGGTGCCTAGGGTGGTTGCTAAGGTGTTGCTATGCTGTTGCTAGGGTACCCGGGGTGGTTGCTAGGGTGTTGTTATGCGGTTGCTAGTGTATTCAGGGTGGTTGCTAGGGTGTTGCTATGCGGTTGGTAGGGTAACTGGGGTGGTTGCTAGGGTGTTACTATGTGGTTGCTAGGGTACTTGGAGTGGTTGCTATGGTGTTGCTATGCGGTTGCTAGGGTACCCGGGGTGTTTGTTAGGGTGTTGCTATGTGGTTGCTAGGGTGTTGTTATGCGGTTGCTAGGGTATTCGGGGTGGTTGCTAGGGTGTTGCTATGTGGCTGCTAGGGTAACTGGGGTGGTTGCTAGGGTGTTGCTATGCAGTTGCTAGGGTAATTGGGGTGGTTACTATGGTGTTGCTATGCAGTTGCTAGGTACTCAGGGTGGTAGCTAGGTTGTTACTAGCATGTTGTTAGCATGACTAGCATGTTAATAGCATGTTGTTAGCATGACTAGCATGTTAATAGCATGTTGCTAGCATTATTCTAGCATGATTAGCCAGTTATTAGCATGTTGCTAGCATGATTCTAGCATGATTAGCAAGTTACTAGCATTATTTTAGTATGATTAGCAAGTTGCTAGCATGATTCTAGCATGATTTTAGTATGATTGGCAAGTTACTAGCATGATTCTAGTATGATTCTAGTTTGATTAACAAGTTACTAGCATGATTCTAGTATGATTAGCAAGTTACTAGCATGATTTTAGTATGATTAGCAAGTTACTAGCATGATTCTAGTTTGATTAGCAAGTTACTAGCATGATTATAGTTTGATTAGCAAGTTACTAGCATGATTCTAGTATGATTAGCAAGTTACTAGCATGATTTTAGTATGATTAGCAAGTTACTAGCATGATTCTAATATGATTAGCAAGTTACTAGCATGCTTTTAGTATGATTAGCAGGTTACTAGCATGATTTTAGTATGATTAGCAAGTAGCTAGCATGATTTTAGTATGATTCTAGTATGATTACCAAGTTACTAGCATTATTTTAGTATGATTACCAGGTTACTAGCATGATTTTAGTATGATTAGCAGGTTACTATCATGATTTTAGTATGATTAGCAAGTAGCTAGCATGATTTTAGTATGATTAGCAAGTAGCTAGCATGATTTTAGTATGATTAGCAAGTTACTAGCATTATTTTAGTATGATTAGCAAGTTACTAGCATGATTCTAGTATGATTAGCAAGTTACTAGCATGATTTTAGTATGATTAGCAAGTTACTAGCATGATTCTAGTATGATTAGCAAGTTACTAGCATGATTCTAGCATGATTCTAGCATTATTTTAGTATGATTAGCAAGTTGCTAGCATGATTCTAGCATGATTTTAGTATGATTGGCAAGTTACTAGCATGATTCTAGTATGATTCTAGTTTGATTAACAAGTTACTAGCATGATTCTAGTTTGATTAGCAAGTTACTAGCATGATTCTAGTATGATTAGCAAGTTACTAGCATGATTCTAGTTTGATTAGCAAGTTACTAGCATGATTATAGTATGATTAGCAAGTTACTAGCATGATTCTAGTTTGATTAGCAAGTTACTAGCATGATTCTAGTATGATTAGCAAGTTACTAGCATGATTTTAGTATGATTAGCAGGTTACTAGCATGATTTTAGTATGATTAGCAAGTTACTAGCATGATTTTAGTATGATTAGCAGGTTACTATCATGATTTTAGTATGATTAGCAAGTAGCTAGCATGATTTTAATATGATTCTAGTATGATTAGCAAGTTACTAGCATGACTTTAGTATGATTAGCAAGTTACTAGCATGATTTTAGTATGATTAGCAAGTTACTAGCATGATTCTAGTATGATTAGCAAGTTACTAGCATGAATCTAGTATGATTGTAGTATGATTAGCAAGTTACTAGCATGATTCTAGCATGATTAGCAAGTTACTAGCATGATTTTAGTATGATTAGCAAGTTACTAGCATGATTTTAGTATGATTAGCAAGTTACTAGCATGATTCTAGCATGATTCTAGTATGATTAGCAAGTTACTAGCATGATTTTAGTATGATTAGCAAGTTACTAGCATGATTCTAGTATGATTAGCTAGTTACTAGCATGATTCTAGCATGATTTTAGTATGATTAGCTAGTTACTAGCATGATTCTAGTATGCTTAACAAGTTACTTTGAATGAGTTTGAATAGATTAGAAATAGTACATAAGCTAGACTGAGTCTCAAAGGATTCTGGGAGTTCTGACAGTCTCAAAGGATTCTGGGAGTTTTGACAGTTGAAATTTGAATGTCTTGGCTCATTTGAACATTCCGCCATTATAAGTCTATGGGATTTTTCGATTTTTAATCGTTATTTTTACGAAAATCGTTAGTCCGATCAGTTAGAAAAGATATAGCAACTCAGGTCAGATCAGTCTGAAGATCTGGGCTGAGTTTGGAGTTTGTGGAGTTAAAGCTCTAGGAGGAGATAGAGTTCACAGTTTTAGTCTCAGAAGAAGAATAATAAGAATAAGTTTAAGTCAGATATCAGTAAGTTGGCTTTCTCAAGCCAACTTAATAACTGTAAGTTTAAATAGAATATCAGTAAGTTGGCTTTCTCAAGCCAACTTAATAAGCTTGTCTAGGCTACTCTTTTAATGATTTGTGCTATGCTGTCATCTTTAGCTAAATATAAATTACCAAGGAATATAAATAGCCTACATGTAAAATTGTATAGATTCATTCAGCGCAAATTTGGAACACATCAGAGCCTTAAATGAAGTAAATATGAGCTCATTCTGCAGTGTGGAAAGAAAGGCGTCTAATATTAATGTAAAACATTTTTCAGGCATACGTTATCTGCTAAAAAATTCTTATAAAAACGTATATAAACCATAGTTTAAAAAAATGATAAGAAAGGTATTATATGCTTTATAATTTACATAGATAATCAGTTCAAATGCATTTTTTGAAAAATAAAAAATATATAAAAAATGTGTGCAAATGGCTAATTATTAGTATAAGTACACAAAGACTCAAGTCTTATAAAAGCATTAAACTGAAAACATTGAAATTTCATAAAAGTGCGTAAATTACATTTAGCCGACTCTTTTATCCAAAGCAACATACAAATGAGAAAGGTATGAAATGACATAGTATAATATAAAAACAATAATAGAAATGCAGTTCAAAATACTCACTATAATCCTGATTACAAGAAATCAGGTGCTCTTAAACTGAATGTGTGACAGGTATGGTTATGAATTGGGGTTTGCCTGAGGAAAAATTTTCAGTCAAATATTTTTTTTTTGCTTTAACCCATGGTCTACTGTATCCTATAGAAAAGCATTAAAAACTGCTAGAACCGATTACTTCTCATCTCTTTTAGAAGAAAACAAACATAACCCATTATTTAATACAGTGGCAAAATTAACCAAAAATAAAGCACCAACAGATTTTTCCAAACAGCACAGTAGTAATGACTTTATGAATTACTTTACAACAAAGATTGATACTATTAGAAATAAAATTGTAGCCATGCAGCCACCAGGAACAGTAGTAGATCAAATAGTGTGCTATAGATCTCCTAAGGAACTATTCCACTCATTCTCTACTATAGGAGAGGAAGAATTTTATAAACTTGTTAAATCATCTAAACCAACAACATGTATGTTAGACCATATCCCATCTAAACTACTAAAAGAGGTGCTTCCCCAAAACCTTCAAACAGGCTGTTATTAAGCCTCTCATTAAAAAACTACAACTTGACCCTAATCAATTGATTAATTACAGACGGATCTCAAATCTCCCTTTTCTATCAAAAATACTAGAGAAGGTAGTATCCTCACAATTATGTTCCTTTTTAGAGAAAAATAATATCTGTGAGGATTTCCAGTCAGGATTTCGACCTTATCACAGTACTGAAACTGCTCTCATTAGAGTAACAAATGACCTGCTCTTATCCGACCGTGGTTGTATCTCTCTTTTAGTGCTACTGGATCTTAGTGCTGCGTTCGATACTATTGACCACAACATTCTTTTGAATAGACTCGAAAATTATGTTGGCATTAGCGGTAATGCATTAAAATGGTTTAAATCGTACTTCTCTGTCCGCTATCATTTTGTAGCAGTAAATGAAGAGGTATCGTATCGATCGCAAGTTCAGTATGGAGTACCTCAAGGCTCAGTACTAGGACCATTACTTTTTACGCTTTATATGTTACCCTTAGGAGATATCATCAGGAAACATGATGTTAGCTTTCACTGTTACGCTGATGATACTCAGCTCTATATTTCTTCAAGGCCTGGCGAAACATACAAAGTTGAAAAACTAATGGAATGCATAGTTGATATTAAAAACTGGATGACAAGTAATTTCTTACTGCTAAATTCTGAAAAAACAGAGGTGTTAATTATTGGGCCAAAAACCTCAGCAAGTAATAACTTAAAACACAGCATAATACTTGATGGCTGCTCTGTAAATTCATCATCATCAGTTAGGAACCTAGGTGTGTTATTTGATAGCAATCTTTCCTTCAAACACCACATTTCTAGCATTTGTAAAACAAAATTTTTCCATCTTAAAAACATAGCGAAATTACGACCTATGCTCTCAAAGTGAAATGCAGAAATATTAATTCATGCCTTCATGACCTCCAGGATAGATTATTGTAATGCTTTATTGGGTGGTTGTTCTGCACGCTTAATAAACAAACTCCAGCTGGTCCAAAATGAAGCAGCTAGAGTTCTTACTAGAACCAAAAAGTATGAGCATATTAGCCCGGTTCTGTCAACACTGCACTGGCTTCCTATTAAACATCGTATTGATTTTAAAATCTTGCTAATAACTTATAAAGCCCTCAATGGTTTAGCTCCTCAGTACTTGAGGGAGCTCTTATCACATTATAGTCCCTCACGCCCGCTGCGTTCTCAAAACTTTGGCAATCTGATAATACCCAGAATATCAAAATCAACTGCGGGTGGCAGATCATTTTCTTACTTAGCACCGAAACTATGGAACAATCTACCTAATTCTGTTCGGGAGGCAGACACACTCAGTCAGTGTAAATCTAGAGTTTTCCTTGATCCAGTTTGTATCCAGATGGTGGGTCAGTACATATAGACCACCTCTACAGGTCTGTATGGGAGTATAAACTACTTGTTTATTGGTCAGAGGAGAACTGACCCCCCGACTGAGCCTGGTTTCTCCCAAGGTTTTTTTTTTCTCCATCAGTGTCACAGATGGAGTTTTGGTTCCTTGCCACTGTCGCCTATGGCTTGCTCAGTTGGGGACAACAACTAAATAGGGGAAAACTAAACTGGGGACAAACAATTTATTAATTTGGAACTATTGATTAATTTCCTCAAACTAAAATTGGTTAAAGTTTCTTTTGAATTATTGATATATTACTTTCCCATTTGATACTGTAAAGTTGCTTTGACACAATTTGTATTGTAAAAAGCGCTATATAAATAAAACTGACTTCACTTGACTTGACTTGACACAGTGTGTGATGTTGTTGAGACCTGGTATAAACCTTTGGAAGAAGCAATATGAGACCACTAGAGTCCTTAGCTAAGGAGAAATATCTGAGCAGTGTGTGATGATGTTGAGATCTTGTTTGACACTTTAGAGGACACAAATATGAGACCACCACAGTCCGTAGTTGAGGAGAAACATCTAAGCACAGTTTGTGATGTTGTTGAGAGCTTTTCTAAACATTTGAGGAAACAAATGTGAGAGATCCACAGTCTCTAGCTAAGGAGAAATATCTGAGCACAGTGTGTGATGTTGAGATTATTTCTAAAGTTTTGAGGAGACAAATATGAGACCACCAGAATCCTTTGCTAAGGAAAAAAAATCTGAGCACAGTGTGTGATGATATTGAGATTTTGTTTGAAACTTTGGAGAAGATAAATATGAGACCACCAGAGCCTTTAGCCAAGGAGAAATATCTGAACACTGTTTGTGATGTTGTTGAAATCTCTTTTAAGCTGTAAAATAAATAAATAAACAAATGTGAGAGATTAAGAGTCGTTATCTAAGGAGTAATATCTGAGCACAGTGTGTGATGTTGTTGAGATTATTTCTAAAGTTTTGAGGAGACAAATATGAGACCACCAGAGTCCTTCGCAAAGGAGAAATATCTGAGCACAGTCTGTAATTTTGTTGAGATCTTGTTTGAACCTTTGGAAGAGACCAATATGAGAACACAAGACTCCTTAGCTAAGGAGAAATATCTGAGCACAGTGTGATGTTGTTGAGATCCCTTTTAAACATTTGAGGAGACACAAGTGAGAAATCCAGAGTCTTTAGCTAAGGAGAAATATCTGAACACAGTGTGTGGTGACACTTCTAAACTTTTGAGGAAACAAATATGAGACCACCAGAGTCCTTAGATGAGGAGAAACATCTAAGCACAGTTTGGGATGTTGTTGAAACATTTTCTAAACTGTTGAGGAAACAAATATGAGACCACCAGAGTCTTTAGCTAAGAAGTAATATATGAGTTACAGTGTGTGATGTTTTTTGAGAAATCTTTTTTAAGGTTTAAAAGAATCAAATGTGAGAGATTAGGAGTCTTTAGCTAATGAGTAATATCTGAGCACATTGTGTAATTTTGTTAAGATCTTGTTTGACACTTTAGAGGAGACAAATATGAGACCACCAGAGTCCTTAGTTGAGAAGAAACATCTAAGCACAGTTTGGGATGTTGTTGAAACATTTTCTATACTGTTCAGGAAACAAATGTGAGAGATCCAGAGCCTCTAGCTAAGGAACATATATGGGCACAGTGTGTGACATTGTTGAGATCTTGTTTGAAACTTTGAAGGAGACAAATATAGACCACTGTAGTCTTTAGCCTAGGAGAAATATCTGAGCACAGTGTGTGATGTTGTTGAGATTATTTCTAAACTTTTGAGGAGACAAATATGAGGCCACCAGAGTCCTTAGCTAAGGAGAAATATCTGTGCACAGTCTGTAATTTTGTTGAGATCTTGATTGAACCTTTGAAGGAGACAAATATGAGGCCACCAGAGTCCTTAGCTAAGGAGAAATATCTGTGCACATTGTGTGATGTTGAGATTTTGTTTGAAACTTTGAAGAAGACAAATATGAAACCACCAGAGCATTTAGCCAAGGAAAATATCTGAACACAGTGTGTGATGTTGTTGAGATCTCTTTTTAAGCTGTAAAAAAACAAATGTGAGAGATTGAGTCTTTATCTAAGGGGTAATGTCTGAGCACAGTGTGTGATGTTGTTGAGATCTTGTCTGAACCTTTGGAAGAGACAAATATGAGACAACAAGAGTCCTTAGCTAAGGAGAAATATCTGAGCACAGTGTGTGATGTTGTTGAGGTCCCTTTTAAACATAAAATTCTTCTTGAATGACAAAAACTATGACAAAATCCTACTGGCATTTTCATCAACGACATCTAAAAACGAGACGAAAATGTTAGGGAGGGATGATTTGGAAAGAGATTAATTAATTATCTGTTGCGTAGTAGGCACAAGCTTAAATACACTTGTTGCACGTCTTATGAAACGTCAATATGTGGGAGAAGTGCAGACATATGGATAAATTTGACGACGCAAGAGAAAACTCAATTTGGTCTTGTTTTCTGAGTGCAGACACTGAAGCATTCACACAAAAGCTTGTCTTGCACTCTTTTGCGTTGCATGAACTGAGAAATACACATAAAATGATCTTGAATTGTCCATTTTGACGAGCATTCACGTAAACATAGACAATTACGTCTTAAATTAATGTAAACAGTAGAGAGAAAGTGTATCGGTACACAGAGGCGTACCTACATGAAGTGGGGGCCCCAGGCAAAATCAATCAGTAATTTTTTTTTTTTTTTGGTTAATGTATCTTTGTTACCTAGTAAAATGTAAAAGGAAAATGTGGACAAAACACATCTAACAGTATAAAATGTAGAGACCTGCACTTCCTCGGGAAAATACCATGGAACCCGACTCAACAACAGAGTGCGGCGTGGGGCAAAACTTGACGGGTGAGTGCGGGCGGGTAGAGACTCGTGTGTGTGCAGGATGCAGAAAAATAAAATGATTCGCGGGACTCCCGCAAAATAGAAATATCTAAACATAAAATATCTAAAAATAAATAAATTGTTACTCATCTATTGCACAAAAGCAGCAAGAACAACTAATATATCTTTGTTAGCGTTTTCAAGCTGATATTAGTCAGTGAATTCTCGTTATTTATTTTATTATTTAGCCTAATAGTTATTTGAATTAAGTGCCAATTCTAAAATGGTATTTATTGGATTATTTTATGTGTTACATCAGCAAGTGTTTCGGCGAAGCTCAAGAAAAGAATGTTTTGTTTAGCAATGTATTTGCAGTCTGTGCGTTTCTCTTAATGAATTTAAGCACAATATCAAAAGGAGAAAAATGTATTTCTCAAATTTCGGGAGGAGCACGCGCAGATAATTAACACGGCCAATTCATAATCAGCAATTACAATCCCTGTCCAATCAGCACAAGAAAGAATCCATATAAATACCAAACAGTCCTACCTTTCTCTCGTCTTTTCAGCATTCGGTTCACTCCTTTGCCATCATCATAATCTCAATGAAACCTATACCCTGGATTTTGGATCCTCCGCAGCATTTTTCCGCCAGACATTACTGCCGAGCGCAGGCTCCGTTGTGGCCGCCACCCCGTTTGACCAGCCACGCAATTTCTCCAACTCCCTCCGCTTTCTCGTATCATTTGGCCGCACCAGCAAGTCCTCCAACAGGAAAGCGGACAGTATTTAAGCCTCAGGCAAACGCTTATCAATTCCAATGCATCATCCTCACGGAGGGGAAGCAAAGCGGATCTGTACGATCTATTACTCTCTCTACAATCAGCCAACCTCACTCCAAAATCCACTCCAGCTGCCAAGGCAGTCAGTAGATCGAGCAAGCCTCGAACTCCTCTCACTCGACACCGCCATCTTTTTGCATAAGACCTGGCTCATTGCGAGTGTTCTGGTCGCAACAGCAGGCCCTCAACAAGTCCGGGGCGCATCCCAGTTCTCACTGCAGCAAAACCTGACTCGCTACCTATTGTTGTGATTATTACTTTTTATGATTATTTTAATTCATATTCTTATGATTTTATTATTTCCTTATATGTAAAGCACTTTGAATTACCATTGTGTATGAAATGTGCTATATAAATAAACTTGCCTTGCCTAGCAATGAAGCTTCATTCCACCCACTGGCAGCTGCAAGAGTCCTGAATTGTAGGGAATACTGGTGTATGGTTAGTGAACCTTGTTTTAAATGATAAATTTGCTCTCCAATAGTCGAATCTCCTTCAGTTCTTCCGAAAACTTCTCTAAAGTGAAAGAGAAACTGATCAAAAGATTGACTTGCTGGGCCTGCTTGGGAGAAGATAGTTTCTGCCCATCGAAGAGCGGGACCTGAGAGAGAGGAGATGAGAAAGGCAATTTTAGATCGTTCGGTAGGATATAGATGACGCTGTGTCTCGAGGGCGAGCACACACTGTAACAGAAATCAATTGCAATCCTCCGCCGCACCAGAGTAGGGCGCTGGTCTTGCCATCGGAGTGGCGTATACCGCCGCCGAAGCAGAAGGCAAAGCGTGACGGGTAGCGTGTGGAGGAACTGCAGGTAATGGCGGTGACGGGCTGTGTAGCGGATAGTTGAAGCAACACTCTCCTGAGCGAATCCACAAGCTCTTGAAATGGATCGCTGTTACTCATCCTGTTACACACCTCACTGAAGGCAGACGCTGGAGTTGAGCTTTCCACAGGAGATCGACGCTGGAGACTGGAGGAACAGGTAAGTATACTGGTAAGTAGTAACATGTAAGTCACGAGAAGTTACTTCCATGAACTAGTCATGAGATCGGACATTGAGGGGAATGAGGTGTGTGCTTTTATGTGGTGACTGGTGATGAGGGTAATCAGTGATCATTGAGTTGAAGATTGAAGATTGAACCCCTACAGAACAGCTCTCTTTAATTTCCGTTATCATTGGCAAAAGTGAGTTTATTATCACTAGATTATAAGGATTTGGTACCTTATCATAAAAGGGACGATTGATTTTTTTTAATTTTTTTAATTTTTTTTCGCCAATTGCAAACAGGACAACACGAGCCTTGAAGGACAGCTGAGAAAGCCTGTCAGTGGACTGTTCTCTGCATTTTCAAGAGACTATACCTCCTCAGCCTAATGTTGTATTTGTACTAGTTAAAGCCCAGAACAGTCCTGATTGACCCTGGTCATTTTCAAACCACTGTCTTTCTCTCTGGCTCTCTCACTCTTTGTCAGGGTTAGAAATTAACTTGTCCGATGTGGGACAATATTTGCCCCTGGAATATGAGCATTTTTGTTTTTACCTTTGTAAGGGAAATTTGATAGCAATATCATTTAGTTCAAATGTTTTCACCCCCAGGTCTTAATGCATCATTTTCTCTTCTGGAGCATCAGTAAGTGTTTAAACCTTCTGTAATAGTGGCATATGAGTCCCTCAGTTGTCCTCAGTGTGAAAAGATGGTTCTCAAAATCATACAGTCAGTTTTGCAGATTCTGAAAGGTGTATGTAAACTTCTGCTGTGTGTATATATATATATATATATATATATATATGTATGTATATAAGTGTGTGTATATATATATATATATATATATATATATATATATATATATATATATATATATGTGTATATAAATATATATATATTAGCGGTAGGCGGCACAGCAGAAACATTTCCTCCATATTATTGATACTAAAATGTAGCAAAACTCTTCCTTCTTTCAAATTTACTTAATATTTGGTTGTTTAAAATGCAAGTGCAAATATTATGTGACCAAAGCTAAACTGATAACGTGTCACACCAAAATTAGAGCTTTCATGTTTACTCTGTGTCACATCTTAGGTGAAAAAAGTTAATTACATCTGAATTTATGAATAATGCACTCACCTGTCGATCTCTAAATTTGCGTTAAAGATCAGGATGAGCAAGTGACAAATGCTTGGCAAGATTTGATGTGTTGCCTGTGGCAACATGATTTATAGCAATGCTTGAATACATGTGCACCAAGGTCAAAATAATGCCATATTTCACTTCTACTGTTGTCTTTATTTACTAGTTTTGAGCGCGTTGATGGAGTTCAGTCTGTTTGATGATCAATTGCGTTGTTCTGATGTCAAGTTTACCCGTTTCACAGCAATTTAGGAAGCACTGCCGCCTACAGGTGAACTTCGGTCTAAAATACCGATTTGATCAAATTGACAGCATTGAACCGTTTGAAATAAAATATATACCGGTATTTTTACAGGTCTGGTATACCACTCATCCCTAATATACATACATACATATATATATATATATATATATATATATATATATATAGGCTCAGATGTAAAGGTTTCTATTTAAGTACTGGTACTTCTGATTGGGTTGAGGGTGGGATTTTAGCAAGTTTGAAGTACAAGTATTTGATGGACATATAATATTTGTCCAGAGCATTCATTCAGTATCATTATCTCATTTTTCACCAAGTTGGCTTTTAGCTGGTTTTGCATCTGAATTCTTCATATGATATTGTACTGTTGTACTTGCTATTTTATTATAATATTTACTTTACTACAAAATGTATTACATACACTTTTTAATATTACAGATATCACTTTTACTTTTTTTGTTGTGCACTGTATCAGCATAATATTTTACCACTGTAACTGTAAGTTTTACTGGATCCATAAAGAATGATCAGTTACATTTATTATTGTTTGTTGTGAAGTTTATTTCTGCATAGAGTGCTATGAAAATAGAAAGCAGACTACCAGTGAATCACTTTCTGATTTGTATTCCCTGGTTTTATTCCATTTTCTCAATGATGTTAAATCATTAGTTTCTAAATATGTATTATTTCGATTTTTTACCCAATATTTCCAAGGGAATAAGATGTGTTCTGACCTGAAGCACAAGAAAAGCTCAAATGTTGTGGTTAAAGACAATAAAACAATGATTCCCCTACGTTCTCTCGAAGCTGCGTCGGAACGCTATGGGAACGCCCCTGGCGAGACACCGTACTGAAGTGCGTGTAGAACTAGTCCAATGAGACAGCGCTACGTCATGAGCGAGATGACGTACGCAACCAGGAAGCATAAGAGGGCACCGGCAAACGCTCATTTAGCTTTTGTTCTTCAGCGAGCGCGTGTGTTGTGTGTGTGTGTCAAGAAAAGCAAAACTTATTTAGAGAATTCTGTTATTTAGATCAAACTATGTCTAAAGCTAAACAGAAAACTCGTGGGGTGAGCGAACGGCGCTTTAGACGGTGTCCTCCCCCCTGCCCACGTTATTTGGCAGCGGGGGATACACACGATCTTTGCGTCGTTTGTTTGGGAGCGGAGCACGCTAAGTCAGCCCTCGAGGGGGCTGACTGCCATGACTGTGGGCTTCTGCCCATTCGTGTGCTCCGCTCCCGCCTGGCTTTGTTTGAACGGGGTCTTCCGTTTTTCCCCGATCTCCACACCGAGGTGTCGAGATCGTGGGAGAAACCTTACTCCTCCCGCATTTTTAGCCCCTCCATTTCCACTTACTCTAATGTGGTGGGGCTGGATGCGAGGGGGTATGGGGCGGTGCCAGCGGTGGAGCGGACGCTTGCGGGCTATCTCTCCCCGTCTTCGGCAGCGTCCCTGAAGACCCCGAAGCTTCCCACCAAGGCCCTCAAAGCTACTTCTGCCTTGGTGGGTAAAGCGTATACGGCAGCAGGTCAGGCTGGTGCATGCCTCCACACGATGGCGGTGTTGCAGGCTTACCAGGCTGACCTGCTGGGGGACCTTAGACACGCAGTCGCCGAGCTGCGCCGGGCCACAGATTTGTCGCTCCGGGCCACCAAGGAAACAGCTAGAGTTGTTGGCCGTTCAATGGCGGCTCTGGTGGCCACGGAGCGGCACCTGTGGCTAAACCTGTCCGAAATGGAGGATAAGGACAGGTTTTTCCTCCTCGACGCCCCGCTCTCGCCTTCTGGCCTTTTCGGCGACGCTGTGAATACGGTCGTCGAGAGGTTTCAGGAGGCGAGGAAACAGGCGGCGGCTTTTCAACGCTTCCTACCCCGGCGCCAGGTCCCCGGGACTGCCGAGCGAGGGCAGTCCCAACCGTCAGGCTCCTCGTACAGGCAACAACAGAGGCAGAGCGTAGCCACTCGCACCCCCCCCTCCAGGAAAGACCGGGGGGCGAGGGGGCGACGCTCTCGGCCTGGGTCCTCTAGCCAGAAGACTGATCTGCGGACTGTTCTTCTGACTAAGAGGGCCCAGGCCAAGAAGCCCTGCCCCGAGGGGCTGGCTCCTCTAGGCCAGCAAGACACCCTGGCTTCACCAGAGGCCAGCCCCGAGAGGCTGGTTCCCTTAGTAGACTTTATGGCAGCGTGGAAGCTTCTGCCGAAAGTTTCACAATGGGTCCTGCAGACTGTAGAAAAGGGCTACATAATCCAGTTCGGTTCTCGTCCGCCTCATTTTCTAGGGATTTTACCCACACTAGTGGGCCCTCAGCAGGCTCTGGTTATGGAGCAAGAAGTAGACACTCTTTTGAGGAAGGAGGCCATCGAGGTGGTCCCTCTCCTCGAACAGAGGTCCGGGTTTTACAGCCGCTACTTTATTGTTCCAAAGAAGGACGGAGGGCTGCGTCCCATTATAGATCTGCGTCTTTTGAACCGCGCCATCAAACGGTTTCGGTTCAAGATGCTGACTAGAGTCCAGATTGTTGCACAAATCAGGTCCGAGGACTGGTTTGTTACCATAGATCTGAAGGACGCATACTTCCATATCTCTATCCTTCCACAACACAGGAAGTTCCTGAGGTTTGCTTTCGGGGGCGAAGCTTACCAATCTTGGGTTCTTCCGTTCAGCCTCTCGCTCTCACCCCGCACGTTCACGAAAGCTGTGGATGCATCTCTGGCTCCTTTGCGACTCCAGGGCATCCGTATACTCAACTATATAGACGACTGGCTAATCTTAGCACGGTCGCAACAAGAGGCGGTTCGGCAGCGAGATGCCGTCCTCGCTCATATGGAAGAGCTGGGGTTAAGACTCAACACCAAGAAAAGTGTGCTCACTCCATCTCAGAGGACCACTTATCTCGGTGTTGTGTGGGATTCGACTACGATGCAGGCACATCTGTCCCCTGCTCGTATAGATTCGATTCTCGCATCAGTCAGAAGAGTGAGAGAAGGCCACTCACTCACGGTCAAACAGTTTCAGAGACTGTTGGGTCTGATGGCAGCAGCTTCCAACGTGATACCTTTGGGACTGCTATACATGAGACCCCTGCAGTGGTGGCTCAGAACCAAAGGGTTCTCCCCGAGGGGAAACCCGTTGCGCATGATCAAGGTCACGCGGCGATGCCTACGTGCCTTAGACATGTGGAAGAAACCATGGTTCCTGTATCAAGGCCCAGTGTTGGGGGCTCCTTGTCGTCGTGTAACACTAACGACGGATGCCTCCCTCACAGGCTGGGGAGCGATCATGAGTGGTCGCTCTGCCCAAGGTCTTTGGGAAGGCCACCATCTCCTTTGGCACATCAATTGCCTGGAGATGCTGGCCGTGTTTCGAGCACTAAAATGTTTTCTCCCAGACCTCAGGGGCCATCATGTGCTGGTTCGCACGGACAACACATCGGTGGTCTCCTACATCAACCGGCAGGGGGGTCTGCGGTCACGCCCCCTTTGCAGGCTGGCACACCAGATCCTCCTCTGGGCCCAGGGGAAACTCCTCTCATTAAGAGCAGTGTACATCCCTGGGAATCTCAATCAGGGAGCAGACGTCCTGTCGAGGCAGGGGCTGAGGCCCGGGGAATGGAGACTCCACCCCCAGTCGGTGGAGCTCCTGTGGCAGAAATTCGGCCAAGCGGAAGTGGATCTTTTTGCGTCTCGAGAAACGACTCACTGCCCGCTTTGGTATTCAGTCACGTATCCAGCCCCACTGGGGTTGGATGCCATGGTGCAGACGTGGCCGGGGCTCCGTCTGTATGCCTTCCCCCCGATCGCTCTGCTCCCGGGAGTTCTGGAGAGAGTACGCCAGGACAGGGTCAGTCTACTTTTGGTAGCTCCGTTCTGGCCGGCCCGAGTATGGTTCTCCGGCCTGGTGGCCCTTCTGGACGGTTCTCCGTTCGAGATTCCACTCAGGAGGGACCTTCTCTCTCAGGGGGGGGGCGCCATTCTGCACCCCCACCCGGAGCGATGGAAGCTGTGGGCATGGCCTCTGAGGGGGCGCAGCTCATAGCCTCTGGTCTTTCAACCGAGGTTGTTGAGACCATTCTCCAATCCAGAGCTCCCTCCACGAGGAAGCTGTACGCCTTGAAGTGGAAACTTTTCACTTCCTGGTGCCGACAGTGACTGCAAGACCCAGTCAACTGCCCAGTTGGTACAGTCCTGGAGTTTTTGCAGGATCGCTTTTCCGCTGGGTTAACCCCCTCTACTCTGAAGGTATACGTGGCGGCCTTGGGAGCTTACCACGCCCTTCTGGACGGTCAGTCCATTGGGAAGAACCCACTGGTTACACGCTTTCTTCGTGGTACACTGAGGCTAAGGCCTGTGCAGCACAACAGGGTACTCACCTGGGACCTGGCGGTGGTGCTCGAGGGCCTCTGCGGGGGTCCTTTCGAGCCATTGGTCTTTCTCCTCGCCATCTCCTCACTCAAGAGGGTTGGAGACCTCCAGGCACTCGCCGTTTCATGCCTGGAGTTTGCTCCGGGCATGGTTAGGGCTTTTCTGTACCCTAAACCTGGGTATATTCCTAAGGTGCCCACCTCCACGCCGGGCCCCGTTGTGCTCCAGGCCTTCTGTCCTCCCCCCTTCCGGGAAGCGGACCAGGAGAGACTGAATCTGCTGTGTCCAGTGCGAGCACTGGACACCTATGTACACAGATCTTCTCAGTGGCGTAGTTCAGATCAGCTCTTCGTCTGCTTTGGCGCGCCCAAAAAGGGGTCTGCTGCCTCCAAGCAGACGATAAGCAGGTGGGTGGTCGAGGCCATCTCACTTGCCTATCGGTCCACGGGTCGGCCCTCACCCCTAGGGCTCAGGGCCCATTCGACCCGGAGTATGGCGGCCTCCAAGGCTTTTTCCTTGGGGCTCTCACTCCAGGATATTTGTGCTGCGGCGGGCTGGTCCTCACCACACACGTTTATCCAGTTTTATAATCTGGACCTCCCTTTTACCCCAGGGTCCAGAGTCCTCCAGTCTTAGGTGACACTCTTCACCAGGCAGGGGAGGGCTCACTCGTATGGCGCAGTTGGTATTCTCGTTCCCATAGCGTTCCGACGCAGCTTCGAGAGAACGTAGGGGAACGTCTCAGGTTACGTATGTAACCATGGTTCCCCAAGGGAACGAGAAGCTGCGTCTCGTTGCCATACTCCTGGCACCCTGCACGCGCTCGCTTCTTCTCAAGCTAAATGAGCGTTTGCCGGTGCCCTCTTATGCTTCCTGGTTGCGTACATCATCTCGCTCATGACGTAGCGCTGTCTCATTGGACTAGTTCTACACGCACTTCAGTATGGTGTCTCGCCAGGGCCGTTCCCATAGCGTTCCGACGCAGCTTCTCGTTCCCTTGGGGAACCATGGTTACATACGTAACCTGAGACGTTCCCCTTTCAGTCGTTCCACTACGACGTTACATATGGGAGCACTGCGACCAATCCTCTCTGAGCTACAGAGAAAAGGCCAATGAATATTGGCAAGTGGTTTGCGTCAGTCGCCAGTCCCCCGTACATATGGGCATATAAGATGGTGGTGCGCATACACTCATTCAGACTTCTGCTTCAGAGCCTCGCTGCTGACCTGGAGAAGAAACCAAGGTTTGGTATTTCTGTGAAGATTGCTGGGACTGCTTGCTGTGCTGCCGTGAGGACCATCGATTCCTGTGTTCAGCCGCTGGCCGCTGCTCATGTGTGCTGTTTAGCTGTGCATTTCAGTGAGCCCCGAGTGCTACGAGCCTTGGCTCTCCCTGAGCATTCTGGGAGTGCAATTCCTAAAAGAGTCATTTTCTAGCGGTTGAAAAAGATGTCTCCGGATGTGGTAGTTTCCTGACATCCGTCGACCGCCACGATCGCTGCCTCTCGTGCTTGGGCTTAGATCACGCTGAGGCAGCTTTTGTGGATGGTTCATGCCCTCATTGCGAGAGTATGACCATGGCCACGCTGCGGGCCGCCACTCATTCATGAGGCGGCAGCCCTCGTCCTCTACCTCTTCCAGCGTGAGGGGCTGAAAAGTTCCCTCCGCTGGTTTAGTTAGAGCCACAGGTGACCTGCAGGTGACGATACAGAATGCTCCGCCGGGCACAACCCCACGGACTTCTGTTCCACCCCATGGTCCCGTAGAGATGCCTCAGGCAGATGCATGCTCATCCAAACGCGGGCCATGCATCTCCTTTGGCACTCCCGTCTATCACGGCATCTGAGGGAGGGTCACCCGCTGAAGCAGAAGACTCGGCAGAGCGGCGCCCCACAGAGCGGCGCCCCACGCCATGGCCATCCTGCAGGTCCACCAGGCCAAGGTGTTAAAGCAGCTGCAGGGGGGCTTGACCAGTCGGTGATGCAAGAACTGCGCACGGCGACTGACTTTGCCCTCCGGGCGACAAAGGTCACGGCACTGTCGATTGGTCAAGCTGTGTCCAAGTTAGTGGTCCAGGAGCGCCACCTCTGGCTAAACATGGCACATTTCCCATGTTGGCCTGTTCGGCGACACCGTCGAGGACTTCGCCCAACAGTTCTCGGTGGTCCAGAAGCAGACGGAGGTGATCAAGCACATCTTGATCCAAGTGCATCGCCTCCGTATGCTCATCGCCGAGGGCGCCCCCCTGCGGCTGCCCAAACCCAAGAGGCAGCCCCTTCACAACCTAACCCACGGCGTAGAGCTCTCCGCAGGGGCACGACGCCCCACCCTGCTCAGGGACCCAAAAAGCCCTGCAAGTCCAACAGGCATCCCTGACACGGTTTTACTGCCCTTACTTCATCGTGCCCAAGAAGAGCGGTGGGTTACGACCAATCCTGAACCTTTTCAGGCACAAGACAGTGGTTCCTCTCAAATATCCTCCTGACCGTGCTTACTTCTATCAAGAGGGTTGGGGACCTACATGCATTCTCTGTCAGCGATACGTGCCTTGAGTTTGGGCCGGCCGAGTCTCATGTAATATTGAGACCCCGGCCTGGCTACATGCCCAAGGTTCTCACCACTCCCTTTCGGGACCAGGTGATGAACCAGCAAGCTCTGCCCCAGGAGAAGGCAGACCCGGCCTTAGCATTGCTGTGTCCTGTCTGCGCCCTGCGTGTGTACGTGGACCGCACACGGAGCTTCAGATGCTCCGAGCAGCTCTTTGTTTGCTTCGGTGGACGGCAGAAAGGGAATGCCGTCTCCAAGCAGAGGTTGGCCAATTGGGTGGTTGATGCCATCACCTCGATGTATGAGGCCCAAGGTGAGTGTTTCCTCCTCCTATGCGCTGGCGTACGGCGCCTCTCTAGCAGACATCTGTAGAGCTGCGGGCTGGGTGACACCTAATACCTTTACACGGTTCTACAGCCTCCGCGTTGAGCCCGTGTCCTCCCGTGTGTTAACTTAAATGAAATCAGGTTTCTGGTGGGATGGACCGGCCCGATGTCGGCTTGCTGCACCATTCCCCCGGGATCCGTGTGCTATATTCCAGTAGTTCCTCTTAGTACTCTGGTCCTCCTTGCCCCACAGTCCGAACTAGGATGGAGTAGTTCATGGCTGTGCTCCGACGGGAGCTCCTTCGCCCGCTGGTTGTGGCAACATGTCTCAGTATGTGTTTTTACTCACGGTTACGATTGTTTTTCCCTTACATATCTATAGCTAGAATAGATAGTTGTTTTATTCCTTCTCCACATGACCATACAGCTTGTCATTGTCTCCGCCCCCCGACGACTGCTCCTAGCTACTCCATGGGGCCCTCCCTTACGGGCTCCCAGGGCATCGGGCAGGTTACGTGTTGGTGTCCATTTTTCACTGGCACGCTTGTCTGCCAGCAAATCGGACCCCACGTAACGCAGCCTGGACTGCGGCGTTTTCCATGGGTGTTCCCATATGTAACATTGTAGTGGAACGACTGAAAGGGGAACGTCTAGGTTACGTACATAACCCACGTTCCCTGAAGGAGGGAAAGGAGACGTTACATCCCCTTGCCGCAGTCCCAGGCTGCCCCCTGGGGGGCTGAGCCAAGCTCGGCTCTTCAGCAGAAACCTGAATGAGTGATCTTATATACCCGTATATACGGGGGAGTGGTGGCTGACACAAACCACTCGCCAATATTCATTGGCCTTTTCTCTGTAGCTCGGAGAGGATTGGTCGCAGTGCTCCTATATGTAACGTCTCCGTTCCCTCCTTCAGGGAACGTGGGTACATGAAAAGATGAAGTTTATGTACTATATTGTATTCAGAATATTGTCTGATCTTCAGTGCAATATGCAGCCTAATTGCAATGATGTACTAAAGGATTTTACAAGGTGGTGAGAAACAAATACTTTCATACTTGTGTGTTGTGTTTGGTCAGTATATTCATGTTCCTTAAAATCTTAAAATAAATAAATAAATAAATAAAACCCAGACTGTATCATTAGAAAGGTAGAAATGTTACATGTGTTTACTCTTAAATAAAGGATGTAATAATTTTTCAGATTTAGATAAAACAAATATGTCAGAATTATAAAGCAAATTAGACAACATCTATAAAAAAAGGCTGAAGGAGCCTTTATAAGGTCTAGGAAAAGGTGGCTGGAGGAAGGTGAACAGAATACTTATTACTTCTTTAGACTAGAAAAAAAATCAGGCTACATTAAATACTATTCATCAGTTGAAAATGAATGATAAAATATCAAAGGACCCTAAAGAGATTTCAGAGAATTGCTTCACTTTTTACTGTAAACTATATGCACCACAATATGATGCTAAAGTGTCAGATGATTTCTTAAATTCAGTGGGAGAGATAAAAAAAAAAATAGTTTAGAAAAAGCTATTGTCACAAATCCAGGCTCTGTGGCTCCGCCCTCCGGACGTCAGCGCGAGCTCTCACCTGAGTTTTAGCCATTTGGACTCGTTTCCCAGGATCCCATACCTGGGCTGACTCCTCCGGGCTCCGCCCCCCCCGGGGCATTTACCCGGATATTTAAGTCGTTTTGTATTGCCCATGGCCTGCATCTCTGAGCGTTTTCTTTGTGGACTGCTTACACGTGTACCGACCCGGACTGTTATATTACGTACGAACCTCTTCTGTGTATCTCGACCTTTACGCCTGTTCCCGGATTGTCCCTGTCAGCCGCCTGCCCCGAACTCCCGCGAGGACATTCACTATTCTTTGTCTCTGTCTCAGTTGCACTCGACTGCTGTTGATATCGCTGCCTGTCCGACTACTCTCTTTATAATAAACCGTCTGCATATGGATCCCAAAGTGCCTGAGTCTCCAGTGTTACAGAAAACTTCACCACCATCGGATCCAGCGACAGTTGATCAGCTGAGTACCGAGCTAAGTGCACAGGCTTCTACACTCGCGGCTCATCAGCATCAGATTATACGCCTCACGTCACTCACAGAGGAGCTGATGAAGTCGCTGCAGTCCTTCCAGGCCGCCATGACGGCGCACCCGCCGCAACCAGCACCGATGCCGCTGCCGGTGTTTACCGCAGCCGCCGCCGCTTCCTCTGGACCGCGTCTGGCCCTTCCGGAGAAATTTGACGGTACACCTAACAAATGTAAGGGCTTTCTTCTTCAATGTTCTCTATTTATTGAACAACAACCGTTAATGTATCCCACTGATAACAGCCGCATTGCGTTTGTTTGTTCATTGCTTACTGGGAGAGCATTGGAATGGGCCACCGCGGTCTGGAGCCCTGAGCAGCCCTCTTTCCCTACGTTTGCCGCTTTCTTGCAGCGTTTCAAGGCCGTCTTTCAACACACCGCCGACGGTCGTGAGCCCGACGAGCTGCTAATGACACATAGACAGGGAAGGAGCACCGCAGCGGATTATGCGCTCACTTTTCGCACCCTAGCGGCTCAGACCGACTGGAATGAAGGACCCCTCAAGGTACATTACCGAGCTGGCTTAAATCCGGATCTTCAAGCGGAACTGGCTTGCCGCAATGAGCATCTCACGCTTGACCAATACATCGAACTGTCCATCAAATTCAATAATATGATGCGAGCTAGGAGATCCATACGCCAAGTCACCACCAGACCTCGCAGCCCACCGCAAGTCCCTTCCGCTACCTCCGCCTCCGCAGCCGAGCCCATGCAGATCGGGTCCACACGCCTAACCCTGGAGGAGAGAGATCGGCGTTTTCGAGAGAACCTGTGTCTGTATTGCGGTCTCCCAGGACACATTCGCATGAACTGCCCCACCCGTCCTCCACGCCGTTCTAACCTGGTGAGTGTGTTTGAATTACCACCCTCTGACTTTATTTTACCCATTACCCTGTCACATAACGAAACTGTTATTCATACCACCGCTCCTGATAGATTCGGGGGCGGCTGGTAACTTTATTGATGCAGACTTTGTAAAAGCCCATGATTTGCCTCAGCTTTCCTGTCCTTCTCATTTTGCAGTGGCAGCCATAGATGGGAGACCGCTCGGCACAGGACAGGTTCTCCACACCACCACAGACCTCACTCTCAGCATCCATCAACATACAGAGACCATCCGTTTCTATCTCATCCCCTCTCCACGCACACCAGTCATCCCAGGAGACTGCGCCATCGACCTGCTCCCAGGCTCGCCGCTGCCCAAGGGCTGTGTATTTCCCCTCTCCCAGCCGGAAACCGAGGCTATGAGATCCTACATCCAAGAAGAACTCGCTAAGGGTTTCATCCGGCCTTCTACATCCCCGTGTCAGCCGGATTCTTCTTCGTGAAAAAGAAGGACGGAGGTCTCAGGCCCTGCATTGACTACTGCGCCCTCAATGATATAACCGTCAAGTATCGCTACCCGCTCCTTCTGGTCCCAGCAGCCCTGGAACAGCTCCGAGCGGCCCAACTCTTTACCAAGCTTGATCTCAGAAGCGCATACAACCTGATTCGCATCCGAGAGGGAGACGAGTGGAAGACGGCCTTCTCCACTACCTCAGGTCACTATGAATACCTTGTCATGCCCTTCGGCCTGTCCGTCAGCCCTTCCTGTTTTCAGGCCTTTGTTAACGACTTATTCAGAGACATGCTCAACCACTGGGTAATCATCTACATTGACGATATTCTCATTTAATCCATATGCCGAACACGTTCAACACGTCAGAGCAGTGCTGCAGAGGCTCCTTTCCAACCACCTCTATGCCAAACTCAAAAAGTGTGAGTTCCACAAGACCCAGATCTCCTTCTTAGGCTACGTCATCAGTCCTGGAGGCATAGCAATGGATGAACGCAAGGTACAAGCAGTTACCTCTTGGCCACAACCCTCCACGCTCCGTGAACTTCAACGTTTCCTGGGCTTCGCCAACTTCTACCGCCGTTTTATTCGAAACTTCAGCTCCCTGGCCGCACCTCTCACCTCCCTGGTCAAAGCAGCTAACTACCGCCTCCGCTGGACCTCGCAAGCCCAACAGGCCTTCCAAAACCTTAAAGATCGTTTCACCAGCGCACCTATCCTACACCATCCCGACCCCGAGAAGGAATTTGTTGTCGAGGTCTACGCCTCCAGCACCGGTGTGGGGGCCATCCTCTCCCAGCGCCGTGGCGATCCTCCCAAACTCTACCCCTGCGCCGCCTTCTCTCACAAACTCAGCTCTCCCGAGCGGAATTACAACGTTGGCAACCGCGAGCTGCTGGCCATCAAGCTCGCCTTAGAGGAGTGGCGACATTGGCTGGAGGGGTCTCGGGTGCCCTTTTCCGTTCTCACCGATCACAGGAACCTGGAATACCTGAAATCCGCCAAGAGACTCAATCACCGTCAAGCCCGCTGGGCCCTGTTCTTCACACGATTCGTATTGGATGCGATCACGATCGTAGCTCCTGTGCTCTGGGATATCATGACTGAGGTTGCCGAAGCTCAAGGCCAAGACCCTTCTCCACCCGAGTGCCCTCCGGGGCGAACCTATGTACCCCAGGGCCTCAGAAACCGTGTCCTGACCCTCGTACATGCCAGTCCCAGTTCAGGTCATCTGGGCATCAATGCTACCCTGCACCTCCTTTCTAATAGCTTCTGGTGGCCCACCATTCAATCCGACACCATTAACTTCATACATGCTTGTCCCAACTGTAATATTTCCAAAGTGCCCCACAGACATTCGGCGGGTCTTCTTCAGCCCTTACCCATTCCTCAACGACCCTGGTCTCACCTATCCATCGACTTCGTTACCGATCTGCCCCTCTCAAGCGGCTTTACCGTAGTGCTCACCGTCGTGGATCGATTCTCCAAGGCCTGTCGCCTCATTCCCCTTCCCAAACTGCCCACGGCTATGGAAACGGCTGAGAGTCTCTGTGATGCGGTCTTCCGCTACTACGGATTGCCCGAAGACATCGTCTCCGACCGTGGCCCTCAATTTACTTCCCGTGTGTGGTCCTCCTTTTGTAAGCTCCTTGGAATCAACGTCAGCCTGACCTCAGGCTACCACCCGCAGTCGAACGGCCAGGCCGAACGCCTCAACCAGGAACTCTCCAGGTATCTACGAACATACTGTCACAGAAACCAAGCTGATTGGAGTCGCTTCCTGATGTGGGCCGAATACGCTCAAAATTCTCTCCTCAAACCCTCCACCAATCTCACTCCCTTCAAATGCGTCCTGAGCTTTCAACCTCCTCTCTTCCCCTGGTCGGGGGAACCATCCAATTTGCCCGCCATCGATGCCTGGATGCGTAGGAGTGAGGAGACTTGGGACTCGGCTCACGTCCATCTTCAGAGGGCCGTTCGACGTACTCAGGGTCAGGCTGACCGACTCCATACTCCCCAACCCCAGTACGCCCCAGGCCAATGGGTGTGGCTCACCTCCCGAAACCTGCGACTCTGGCTCCTGTGCAGGAAACTCAGCCCTAGGTACGTGGGTCCTTTCCAAATTGATAAACTTATTACACCCGTTTCTGTTAGACTCAGGTTACCCGCTGATTACAAAATCTCACCCACTTTCCATGTTTCTTTGTTAAAGCCCGCTGATGGCCCGGGAGGGCCGGAGGTCCTAGACGAGCCTGGTCCCACTGGCCGCCCTCCAATCGTGGTGGACGGCGAAGAGGCCTACCAGGTCAGAGAAATCCTGGACTCCCGACGCCGGGGCGGCCGCATCCAATATCTGGTCGACTGGGAGGGCTACGGGCCAGAGGAACACTCCTGGGTACCTTCCAGTGACATCCTAGACCCCTCGTTGACCACTGACTTCCACCAGGCCCACCCAGATCGGCCAGCTCCTCGGCCTCGAGGAAGACCTTGGCGTAGGCCCCGGCGTGTCAGGCCCTCTCGCTCCAGGAGTCGCTCCCAGGAGGGGGGCTATGTCACAAATCCAGGCTCTGTGGCTCTGCCCTCCGGACGTCAGCGCGAACTCTCACCTGAGTTTTAGCCATTTGGACTCCGTTTCCCAGGATCCCGTACCTGGGCTGACTCCTCCGGGCTCCGCCCCCCCCCCCCGGGGCATTTACCCGGATATTTAAGTCGGCCATTACCTCTCGCTCCTCGCGAAGTTTTGTATTGCCCATGGCCTGCATCTCTGAGCGTTTTCTTTGTGGACTGCTTACACGTGTACCGACCCGGACTGTTATATTACGTACGAACCTCTTCTGTGTATCTCGACCTTTACGCCTGTTCCCGGATTGTCCCCGTCAGCCGCCTGCCCCGAACTCCCGCGAGGACATTCACTATTCTTTGTCTCTGTCTCCGTTGCATTCGACTGCTGTTGATATCGCTGCCTGTCTGACTACTCTCTTTATAATAAACCGTCTGCATATGGATCCCAAAGTGCCTGAGTCTCCAGTGTTACAGCTATGTGTGACCAACTGATTAGTTTAGAATAAATAACCAATTCAATTAATAACTTATTCATAAAATAATAAGTCTCCCGGAACTGACGGTCTAACCTCAGAATTTTATAAGTTATTTACTGAGCAACTTGCCCCTTTTCTACTTTTAGTTTTTTGTGAAAGTTTATATAAGTCCAACCATCTACCATGACTCAGGGGTTAATTACCCTTTTTCCTAAACCTACAAAATATTTAACAACTATTGATAATTGGCAGCCAATTAGTCTTTTGAATAACAATTATAAATTAATTGCCTCTATGTTTGCTAAAAGAATTAAGAATGTATTAGAATATACTATAGATGAAACTCAATCTGGTTTTATGAAAAACAGGCACATTTCGGATAATATAAGGTTGGTCTTAGAGATATTAGATTATTTATATTTAATTGATAAACATAGTTTTATTTTATTTTTAGATTTTCGCAAAGCTTTTGATACCATGATGGAACATAATTTTTTAGTTTCTTCTTTAAAGTTTTTTGGGTTTGGTGAGTTCTTTTGTGCAGCAGTTGAAACCCTGTACAATAATGCAAATTGCTCAATCAAACTCAAACATGGAACTACCTCTAGATTTGATTTAAAAAGATGCATTAGACAGGGCTGTCCTATTTATCTGTATCTTTTCCTGCTTGTAACCCAATTATTATCTATGCATGTTAAAAAAAAAAGTATTCTTAAGGGTTAGGTTAGGGTTAGGGTTAAGGTTAATCTCAATTGCAAATAGAGAAATTATTATAAATCAGTTAGCGGATGATACAACCCTTTCTTTGAAAAATAATGACCAAATTCCAGTTGCGGTTAATGTTATTAATAAGTTGTCTAGTGCCTCTGGGCTGTGTTTCCCAATAATGTTGTCTCTTAGCTCGCTACGAAGACTCTTAAGGTATACCATAACTTAAGGTATACCTTTTCTAGGCGTGTTCCCCGAACTCTACCTTAAGAGGTTGCTTAAAAAGGTATCTCTTAAGTGTGATGTTAGCAGGTGCTGTCCATGGCGGTGGTGCTGAATAGATTGCTATTGATGACTCGAGAATTGATTGTTCATTATATAGAGTGGGTGAAATATTGATAAAATGTTGATTATAAATAAGCACTTTAGAAATGGTTTTAAAAAAAAGCCTTTATCAGGGCTCACTTAATTTATAAAATAATGCAAATAGCAAATTAAATGCAACCTTGGATATCACACACACACATATATGTACATATTTATAATTTTGTGCGAACCCGCAACTTCACGGTTCTGTGAACTGTTTGGCTGTTTGGTTTTGCTTGCCTTTGGAAGGGTCATTTATATTAGAATTTGCCACAGTGTGTTAATGTTCTCCAAAATCTGTGTTGATTATTCTCCAGCCGCATCACATTAGGCGTAAATTTGTGTGATTGGATGACTTGCCCAATAAAAGCGCAACATGCGAAACATATCAACAACCACTATGGCAGGGAAAAAAGACAAGAGGAGAGCCCCCAGCTTTACTTCTACTGAAATTACCATACTGCTAGATGAGGTTGCACACAACAAAGAAGTACTTTTTTCTAGTTTCCGGACAACAGTGTCAAATAAAAACAAAAAGGATGAAAAAAATGGCAGCATCTAGTTCCTGCCCAATGAGGCAGTGGGATGTTGTTTGAAAACAGTGCCACGATTTTGCCAGTGCTGCCAAAGCGAGAGGAGCTGCAGTCCGGAGAGACCGGGAAAGAACGGGTGGAGGGCCAGGCTCTGTGCCTGCACTGAGCCCCAACGAGGAAAAGGCCCTGGCAATCCTCGGAGAAGCGGCCTCACATGGTATCTCAGGGGGGATAGATTTGAGAGCAGGTGTGAATACCACTTCATGCTCTCAGAGCACGCCATCATTAACCCCTCGCACCAACACACCTTCTTCCCCCAACAGCAGCGGCAGTGCTTCTCCAGCACCGGCGCCATCACACCTGTCCGCACCTTCGCTACCCTGCACTGAAGTCGCCCAGCACCAGCAATCCGGGAGGGGCTCCAGAAGGCGTCCTTCTATCCGATGCGACTGCAGTGAAGAGCTACTGAAGCTTGAAAAAGAAAAACTAGTTCTGCGGGGAATCGAGCAAGGGCTACAAGAGGCAAACAATCTCTCCCGGGCTCACTGGATGTGAAGAAGGCAAAGCTTGAGATCATGGAAAAGCAGTATGCTTTATCTGAAGCACAATTTCAAAGGCCATCAATTTCCGTTCCAATAATAATGCCAGGTCAAGGTAAGGGTGTTTATGATGTTTGGTAGTCAGAGTCCCGTGTTTTGTGTGTGTTGTGTTTTTATTCTAACAATTTGATTGCGTTACAGATGAACCATAGCCAACCCAGTGACGGGCTGTAGGAAACCAGTCTTTCCACTTTTTCTTGTTTCAGTCATGTGCATTTTAAATGTTTCTTTCCAAATAAACATGATTAATTGCAAACTTTTTGTCATCGATGTTTGCTCTGCAAAGCATATTTATTATTAAAAAAAAAGTGAGATCTCATACAAAATGACTTGGTGGCACATTTATTTATTTATTTATTTCATTGTGTATGTACACAAATAAACGGGATGTTGTGTGGTGGATTAAAAACAGAAATTGGGTGCAAAAAATACATCAATCAAAAGCGAAGTGAATGATTTGGTTCCTTGTGTGCACACCAGCAGCATGTAGGTCATCTCTTGGTTGAAGTGGGTTGTGGGAAGCATCTTCCTCTTCTTCCTCCTCCTCTTCTTCCACCTCATCTGGCAAAGCTGCACCTCCCGTGACTGCAATGTTGTGTAGCATGGCTGTAACCACTACTACTGCGCAACATCTTTGTGGCTTCAGACGCAATCCTCCAGCTGATTTATGAAGGCACCGGAAGCGCATCTTCCAGCGGCCAATCGAGCGTTCCACCAAGTTGCGGGTACGGGCGTGTGCAATGTTGTAACTGTTTTCAGCCTGCATGGTGGGGTTAGTGACTGGATTTAGAAGATAGATTCTCAGGGGGTAGCCGCTGTCTCCTAAAAAAATGCTCTGCCCAAAAACTCCTCTTTCTGCATCTTGACCCGCCGCTGAATTGGCCCACACAAAGCTGTCGTGTGTGCTACCAGGCCACTTTGCCACCACATCTGTAAACCTCCCCCTGTGGTCCACTACCACCTGCACATTGATGGCCGCAAAGCCCTTGCGACAAATGAATGCCTGGTCGAGCGCTGATGTGTTGGCGATTGGGATAAGTGTCCCATCCACAAGACCAATTACTCGCAGGACACCCGCAATGGCATGGAAGCCTTGATGTACCTCCATCACTTCGTGTCTGGCATAAGGCATACGTATATAGTCTGTGGCATGATGAAGCAGGATGTTTGTGACTGAGTGAACGCACCGCCACACCGAGGTCTTACACAGTCCATAGCCTTCCCCAACCACCTCCAGAATAAAAACAGAGGGCTGCCAGCAGCTGAATTTCGGGACTTAGAGGGTAGCTCCGTCGAGTTTGTCTTGATAAAGCTGGACCAACAAGATGCAAAAGCTGTTGCTTTGCTCCAGTGGCAAGCAAAATTTTTGGACAATGGTATCTTCAGACATGGTAGCCAGGGGACTAAAGTTCTCTCTTATGAAATTAACTTTAACACTTACTTAATTAACACTACAATTAGTCTAATTTAACACTTGGCGTATGTTATTACAACTTCAGAATTATATTCATATACAATGAGATGTAAAGAAGCTTTTTGCTCAGTAGTGGCCACTAGCGGAGTGAACTGTGAACAGAGATAAGGTATAGCTACGAGTGGTCCAGACCAACCTTACGAACAAATGACTTACAGAAGGTATACTTAACTAAGAACGTTTCAGGAAACACGTATTAACTCTAAGGTACAACTTAAGGTATAACTTACGAACGACGTAGTGTTAAGAAGGTTTCGGGAAACGCAGCCCTGGTCTCTATCTCAATATTAGTAAGTGTAAATTAATGGCGATTAAAGAATGTGATTTAACAAGTATTTGTAACATTCCTGTTAAAGATAGTGTTACCTACCTAGGTATTGCTATTGTTAAAGACCAGCTGAAAAGATGTTCTCTGAATTTTAACCCCATAATTGATAAAACAAAATTAAAAAAAATTATAGGTATAGCCTGACTGACATATGCCTCCTTATCTTTATATCTTAATAACCCTACTAGTAAAAAAATGATAAAATGCTATTTGATTTCCTTTGGAAAAATCAAACACACTATGTTAAAAAGACTGTAATTATGAATACATATGAGAATGATGGCCTTAATTTCTTAGATTTCACTACTATGAACCATACCTTTAAAATGAATTGGATTAAGCATCATTTTAAAAAAACACTTCTTTCTGGAATTCTATTCCTAATTATATTTTTTCAAATATTGGTGGTCTTAGTTTTATTTTGATGTGTAATTATAATATAGATAAAATCCCAGCTAAGTTATCTGCCTTCCACAAACAAGTGCTCTTATCTTGGTCATTAATATATAAGAATAATTTTTCTCTGCATCGTTATTTCATCTGGAATAACAGAAATATTCTTTATTAACACAAATCTCTTTTTTTTAAGAACTGGTTTGACGACGACATTAAATTGGTTAGTCAGTTATATAATGAAGAAGGAACACTCTTTTCTTATGATGAATTCCTTTCTTATTATAAAATACCAGTTACTCAAAAAGAATTTGCAATTGTGTTTGGTTCAGTTCCTTCAGGTACTCATATGCTATTTAGAGATATTGATAAAGACCATTCTCCCGATTCAGTATCTTTTGATGTTACTAAATCTTATGTTTGGTAAAATTTGTTTTTCATCAAACCTCAAGAATAATAATAGAGCTACTCATACTCTTTTCCAAAGAGAAATTGTTACTGTACCTTATGTTTTGTCTCATTGGGTCTCTTGTCTCTTGCTCGCTACTCAGGCGCAAAGAACCGGCCCAATCGGCCTATAGGTGGCGCTACAGTGATCAAAAACGCGTTAGTGCTCATAACTCCTAAACCGCTTGTCGTAGACTCAAAATTTTTACATTATTGGAATCCTTGGGTCCATACAAATTGAAAAATCCCCCTGTGACTTTGGGCCCCAGAGGCCTCGTTTTTCCACAAATTGGACTTGTGTCCGAAACCTACTTTTGCGAACTAGTCCTAGGATTTTCACCTAACCAAAACCAAACCACTGCAGTAATGTTCTCTGGACAGTGAATATGAATAATTATCCAAAAAAAGTTGAAATTTCAACTCGCAGTCACATTGGGACCCCAAAATGTCCATAAGTCGGGGGCCTAATTTACTAAAATGGCTATAACTCTAGAACGGAAGGAGATATCTTCACCAAACTTGGAACAGATGTGTATGGGGTAAATCTTTGGTCAAATAAAAAAAATTGCACAGCTCTGCCACTTGGTGGCGCTATAACATGAAAAAACACAAAAACTGCTATAACTACGCAAGCGTTAGTCCAATTGACCTGAAACTTGGTATGCAGTGTCTTTGACCAAGGTGCCATAAGGGTCTATGAGGACGTTGGTGTATCTCAAAAAACATGGCCGCCATCAGCCAATGAAGTTCGAACACTTATTAGACAAGGTCGATCAGAACAAAACTCATTGGGCATGTTTGACTCATGGTCCTAAAGGTCTGTAAGAATTTTGAAAGAAATCGGCCACTAGTTGGCGCTAACGAGTTTTTTGGCTCTGTAATCATGTCGTGTTTCACTTATCCACACAATATGGATATCATCTGATAGATCTCCTCGTACTGAACAAATTTGCCTCAAGAACCATTGTTGTAAATCAAATCGTTCATTAATTATTAAAAAATATGTTAAAAACCTACTTTTGCGAACTAGTCCCTGGTTTTTTCCTCAATTTCGATCAAACCACTGCAGTAATATTCTGTGGACTCTCTAGATCAATAATTATCAAAAAAATTTTCAATTTTGTCATTTGGTTAGCTTTAACAGGGTCATTTAGAAAAGGGGCGTGGCCGCATATACCCAAAAGCCTATAAAACCTAAACTAAAAGTCAAAACTTTATAAAACTTCTAAGAAATATTTGTCAGATGACTTTTAACAAGCATGCAAAGTTTCATGGAGATCGGACCATAGGTGGCGCTATAACAGTTAAAAAGGCTACAAAAACAGACAATTTATATGGTAAAAGGCCTCAAATTACTAAAACCTGCTCATATATTCACACAAACACTAGAACTTCATATCATATGATAGATCTCATCATTCTGAACAACTTTGCCTCAAGAACTATTGCTCTAAATCAAATTGTTCATTAATTATTCACAAATATGTTAAAAACCTACTTTTGCGAACTAGTCCCTGGTTTTTTGCTCAATCTCAATCAAACAACTGCAGGGCACTTCTCTGGACTCTCTAGATCAATAATTATCAAAAAAATGTTGAACAATTGCATTTAGATAGCAATAGCAGGGCCATTTAATAATATAATTGTGGTCTACTGTACCCAAAAGTCTTTAAATCTTAAAAGAAAGCAAAACTTCACAAACCTAAGTAAAATTCATGCATCATATTATTGTAAACAAACACATTTTAGGGACATGGGGCAAAAATTGCAATTTAATAGGTTATAAAGCTTAAAACAACAGATCTGAATGAATCTGCAATTCCACTAATAACCACTAGATGGCAGTGGAAGACCAGAGATTGGCTCATTCACATTACTTGACAGTGCTTTCATGGTTTAAGTGCTTTCCATGGTTTCATGGTTTTGAATTCATACTAAGACAATACTAAATCACTGTTATAACAGTTCAAATCACATTTAGTCAAAGTTTACCACTTAATTTATACAGATCAATCATATTTGACAGTTAGATTATGATTACAGTGAAACCTGAAAATCCCCCAATACTTTTGCAAACTAGTCCCATGGTTTTAGCTCAATCTTTATCAAACCACTGCAGGGCACTTCTCTGCACTCTCTAGATCAATAATTATCAAAAAAATGTTGAACATTTGCATTTAGATAGTGATAGCAGGGCCATTTAATAATATGATTATGGTCTACTGTACCCAAAAGTCTTTAAATCTTAAAAGAAAGCAAACCTTCACAAACCTAAGTAAAATTCATTCATCATATGATTGTAAATAAGCATATGTTTTATGAACATAGTGCAAAAATGGCATTGTAATAGTTATAAAGCTTTAAAAGGATACATGTCAATTTAAAGACATTAAATTGCAAAAATAACCACTAGATGGCAGTAGAAGACCACAGATTGGCTCATTCCATCACTTGACAGTGCTTTCATGGTTTAAGGTTTTGAATTCACACTAAGACAATACTAAATCACTGTTATAACAGTTCAAATCACATTTAGTCAAAGTTTACCACTTCATTTATACAGATCAATCATATTTGACAGTTCTGTAAGTTTATGATTACAGTGAAACCTGAAAATGATATATAAACTTTTAAAAAGACAACACTTGCAGTAAGTATTTTTGACCTACCATTTATTGCAGAAATTTATCATGATCTCTGGCCAAAATTGCTGGTGAACCTAGACTTTAGATGCAATAAAGGCCCTAGATGCAATAAGGGCCTTATAAGCTTGAACCCCGGGTCTTTGTTGCTTGCAACTATATTTATTATTATTATTATTATTTGTTGTATTTTGTCTTTCTTTCGTCTTTTTTCTTTTCTTTTTCAATGTTATTTCTTGATAACATGTTGTTATTATTGTTCTTTGAAAAATAAATAAATAAATAAAACTCTACTCTGACACTATATAGCCAGGCCGCTAGGTGGCGCTCGGGTTGGCCGGCCGATGGTAGGAAAGCACCGCGAAAGACCGACTATACAGACGGTAACAAACACTTTCATTTTCTTTAAAACACAAAAGAAAATGAAAGAAAACTTCAACATATATATATATATATATATATATATACAGGGTATGAAATTAACACTGTAATCAGCTGTGGCGGGTGATGCTGTCAAATCACTAGCCAATTTTGCGGGTTACTTTTTGTAATGTTCATTCATTAATTTCTTAGGGAAGTTCATGCAAGCCAAATCTGTGCAGCTTTAGTGCGAATACTTAACTAGTGAGACATCATGGAGTCTATTGCAAAAACCAAACATAACATACGCAGTGCAGGCATTTGCGAATAGGGTAGACCGCGTAGAGTTGGTATACTTTTTGCTTTTTCCTTTACCGCACCAAAACTAGGGACTGAACAGAAGTGATTTTTCATATGACATTTCCTTTACTTGTCTACTAAAATATTAATATTTATTAACATCCATAAGTAGGTCATTTTTGCCACAATTAGCTCATGAACACAAGAACATTTTTGGTTTTACAAATGTTTTACAATGTTAATTATAATTATAACAGCAAACAGCAATAATAAAACAGATCAGATGCAAACAATAACTTAATAAACATAATAATTATGAACATAATAAAATAATAACAATAGCCTTATAAACCATATTGTGACTATTAACTTACATCTTCCATCGTGCAACTAAACTGCATGTTCTGCAATAGGATTCTAGGGCGGATACAGTTGATACATTGTGTCTCAACTGTACCCCGCTGACCACCTCGAACATTTCTTTAGATTTTATGATGACCTTGCATGGCACAAAGTCATGCAATATGTCAGTTTGTAGTGCACAGATTAATATTTAAGAAAATGTAAGTTAAGTTTAACAGTCATGTAAGTATGAGAAGCTATTCAATGTGGAAGAGATATGGAGAAGTGAAAAACTTACCTTGGAAAAAAAAAACCTTTAGCCAATATCTTTAGATTGGAGAAGCGCACATACTTCAAATTTCCCACACTTAAAGAGGGTGCTAATACACATGTGTGAAGCAAATATCACACATCAGACATGTTGTGCAAGTTATTTAAGGTGTTTCAACTGTACCCCTGTACCAACTGTACCCAGTCTACCCTACATGATAAAGCAGGCCCGGCTCCAAGGGTGGCCAGGGTGGGCCTGGCCCACCCAATCAGAAGCTTGGCCCACCCTGGCCCCTCACTATATAGGTTACCTTAACAGCCAATCACAAAATTGGAGCGATATTCAGTTGAGCTCCATGTACATATTTGTTTTTTCTTACCGCCTGCACCCACAAACATTGTAATATTAAATATAATTTTCGCGCTATCAATATGTAGGGTATTGAATTCGCTTTGCGCTGTTTAACCTTACTTTCACTTTCGATTCCTTTGGTGCCTTTTTGCTCCTCCATAAAAGCCCAATTGCACATGCAAATAAGTGAAACCATGTGTGACTTGAATAAAATGGGACGTGCTTGATTTATTAATGTTTATTTGATGTCGTGTTTTTAAAAGCACGAAAGATCATTTGCGCTGTTCTGTGTATGCGTTCAGAGACGGAACAGAACATGGATATTAGATATCAGATATTAAAATAGTTCAGTTTTGTATGTAATGGCAATGTGATTAGGCTTATATTTCGTTTCGTTTTTTATTTAGTTAATTTGGAAAATTGTTGGGAGGATTTTTTTGTTTGTTAAATATGTTTTTTTTTTTAAGTAGGCCTAACGAACAGCGGCCAGCGGAAGACTGTTAGTCTGTTTGATCAATTTGCCGTCTCAAATCATCATGACTGCAGGACATGGATGTGCCAGCGCGATCACTTGCATTTTTTCAGACATGATAAATAGGCCTACATATATATAAAGCTTAAAATTACTGCTTAAGTGCTCTATTTTCACATACTAATTTTGTACTTAACAAAAAAATTATTTAGTAAGATAATCTTAAGAACATCTAAATTTTACTCAACTGTGCTATTTTGTGACACTAACACGCTATCTTTGCATTAAAAAAAAATGTATGTAGTTACCACTTGTAGTACACTTAAGTGCGCTAGTATCCAAGCCCCCCGGCCCACCTCGAATTTCACTTGGCCCACCTTGACCCTCATGTCTGGAGCCGGGCCTGTGATAAAGTCTGGTTAGACTAATTTAGTGCACATACGCATTTAAAGTGCGTTATTTCACTGCATAATAAAGAGTCTAATAATATGAATTAAGAATTATCACATAATTCAAGATAAGGGGGCAGAAAATGTATATATTTATATCATTTCATATAGTTAATATCACACGAATAGTGCCCTTTTTTTTTTTTTTTTTTTAAATCAGCATAGTTACAAATGTGATATTGATTTCATATAGCAGTAAGTTAATATCAAGAGACTTACTTGTATTGGCTGTTTTTGCTTTATTCCGCCAACAAAAATCATTCCAAACACAGCCACAGCATTGTTTTGCATCTCTGGGCAACATATGACAGTGTAGTTCCTGAACTTCCTGAATGAATCATCTGTTTAAATGATTCGGATCAATTGCAATGACTCACTTAAGAGTGACTTACTGACACCTACTGGTGGTTTTAATTTCACATTTAAAGTATCTTTTCATTTTCAACTATCAGTATTCAATGTTTAATGTTTCAGATATCTAAACATTTATGTATTTTTTAACTGCAAGTTAAAGCATTACATGTCCCTCTAAGCTGCATTAACGTGTAAATACATCTAAATGCCACTTCATTAGCAACTTCTGCAAAGATTTTGTTGATAGTGATTTCATTTGTTTAGTAACACCGTAAATGTATTATTATTATAATTGACTGATTAAATGTAAGAATTTGACTCAAAAGATGATGCACACTTTTAGAAAAATGTAAGTTATAATGGCAAAAAATGCCTATAAAAGGTAAAATTCCATTTAAACTTATTGCAAAATATTAATTTATATCACTGCTGTGAACTGACCACCTAGAATATATAGATTATCAAAAACTTCAGCTGTAGTCAGTTGAGTCGGCTGTACATAGTCCTTAAGATATTAGCACAATAACACACTCAGCAAAATCTTCTAAATTTTTATTTTATCGACATGCCAAGAAAATATTGAGATATTATTTTGCACATTCCTAGTACTGACACAAAATGATTTGCAAAAGTGTATATATATATATATATATATATATATATATATACATATACAGGGTTTGAAATTAGCACCCGCCAAAAATGATTTTTTTCAAAATCAGCTCTGGCGGGTGACACTGTCAAATCACTAGACAAATTTGGCATGTTCAGTATTTTGAATTTGGACTGCACTACCTAGTTCAACCACTGAGTAGCATGGAAAGGTTTTTTTTTTTTTTTTTTTTTTTTTTGAAACCATGGAAAGTATCTAGCCTTACACTAAGTTGATCATCTAATGCATACCTTTGCAATATTTCTGTTGTTTGCAAATCATAAACCACCTCATGTAGATTTGTATAAATCTGAATCTGCGCTTAATTTTGGATGCTGCATTTAATTTCCGCATTCTCTGGAGGTTGCATTTGTTGGTCGCATACATTGAGGCAGCCCAGTTGTAATCGCAATCAAGTAGACATTGTGAGATGAGGTGTAAAATACTATAATTTATTTCTTACTTTGAAATCTAAAGGTTAATTTTCTCAAACGAGACTGCCTCAATGACTTATGCATAAAACATACACAGAGAGTTTTTTTTCTTTTTTTTTCGGTTAAGCCCATTATGCAGAAAACCTAAGCCTTCTACTCACAAATCCACACTCTGGAGTTACTATTTTTCCTTTTTTCCTTGCCCCAACGACAGCACATTGCTGAAGAAAATGAATAAATAGTTTCACATTCATGTCTAAATAGTAGTAGCCTTGTGTTCTTTCTCACTGCAGCCCGAGACAGACCAGACAGCTAAAAAAAGAATATAAGAAGTGTATAGCAATGTACGTTAGAATAATTTCACCACATCAACTAATTCAGTTGCATTTGTATTGGTAAATGAAATGAAACGTGAGCACTGTCTGAATGTTAAATTTACTTAAAATATTCCTACTCAGTGCCAGTACACATCAGCTAACTAACTTTAGCTAATTATATCTGTCAAGGAGAAAAGTAGCCAACTCAGCATTTGTTTTGAAAACTTGTCCACTCGCCTTTTGTGGACTGACCACAGGTCTCAATGGGGTTGAGATCCGGGGAGCTGCCTGGCCCAGGATCCAAAATTTCAATGTCATGATCTTCGAGCCACTTCTTTATCACTCTTGCTTCGTGACATGGTGCTCCATCATGCTAAAAAAATGCACGAATCATTACCAAATTGCTCATGGATCGTTGGAAGAAGTTGCTATTGCAGGACGTTTTGATACCATTCTTTATTCATGGCAGTGTTTTTTGGCAGAATTATGAGAGAGCCCACTCCCTTGGTTGAAAAGTAACCCCACACATGGATGGTCTCAGGATGTTTCACCTTTTCCTCTCTGGACAGTCGATTTTCCAGATGTCCCAAACAGTCAAAAGGGAGCTTCATCAGAGAAAATAACTTTGCGCCAGTCTTCTGCTGTCCAAGCCTTGTACTTCCTGCAGAATTTTATTCTGTCCTTGATGTTTTTCTTGGAGAGAAGTGGCTACTTTGCTGCCCTTCTTGACACCAGTCCATTGTACAGAAGTCTTTGCCTCACTGTGCATGCTCTCAAACCCTCCTGTTGCCATTCTTGAGCAAACTCTGCACTGGCTGTGGCACGATTCCATAACTGACTCCTCAGGAGGAGACGGTCCTGGCACTTGCTAGATACTCTGTGACGTCCTGAAGACTTCTTCACTGCAGTTGAACCTCTTTCCTTAAAGTTTTTGATGATCCGGTAAATGGTTCTTTCAGGTGCAATTGTCACAGACCGGTCAGGTGCACTCCCCAGCCAATCACAGCGCACTCCGTCACCCGAATACTAATCACCACCACCTGTTCCCCATTTCACTCATCAGCACTCTCGGTATATAAGCACACACCTCATTCCCTCAGTGTCCGATCTCGTGACTACTTCATGGAAGTATCCTCTGTGTACGTACAAGTTCCTACTTATACTTACCAGTCTACTTACCTTCTACTCCAGTCTCCAGCGTTGATCTCCAGTGCTAAGCTCCAATCCGGTATCCTGCTTCTACTGAGGTGTATGCTGTTCCCACTCTTGTCATCATCCACTGCAAGAAAAGGAAAGGACAGCTATTCTCTGACATTACCTCAAATCATCTCATACTACTCACACTTACCTGCTTCATCCTGCTGCTCTCCTCTGCTCACATGTTTTGCAACAATAAAGACTGTTGTTTATTACTTACCTCTTGTCTCCGAGTGCTTCCGCTACAGAAGATCGGACCAAGACCGGCAACAGGATGAGCAACAGTGATCCGTTTCAAGAACTTGTGGACTCGCTTAGGAGAGTGCTCCTTCAACCATCTGCTACACAAGCCATCATGAATCCCTCACCGCCATTACCAGCGGCTCATACACCCGCCACTTCCCACGCTTCAAGCGCCATACTCTGGCACGGCAGAGGATTGTAATGACTTTCTGTTGCAGTGTGTGCTTGCCCTCGAGGCACAACCTCATCTATATCCTACCGAACGATCTAAAATTGCCTTTTGTCCCGCTCTCCGATGGGCTGAAACCATTATCTCACAGGCAGGCCCAGCCAGTCAAGCCTTTGATCAGTTTCTTGTTCATTTCAGAGAAGTTTTTGGATGGACAGAAGGAGATTCTACTATTGGTGAGCAAATTTACCATTTAAAGCAAGGATCTTTAACTGTTCATCAATATTCCCTGCAGTTCAGGACACTTGCGACTGCCAGTGGATGGAACGAGGCATCGTTATTAACTGCCTATCGTCAGGGTCTGAAACCCCGTGTACGGCTTCAACTGGCGGCTTACGATGACACCATTGGATTAGAACATTTCATCCAACTGGCTATAAGATGCTCAAATTGCATGCAGTCCTGCTTAACCGCTCAAGTCACTCCTTCAACTCCTATCCATAACTGCCGTCCTAAACCCTCCAGCCCTCCAGAACCAGACCTAGAACCTATGTAAATCAACGCTAATAGACTGTCTTCCACTGAGCGGCAGAGGCGTCTGACCCAGGGTCTATGTTTGTATTGTGGAACTCGAGAGCACATGATAACTGCATGCCCTCTTTGTCCTCCTCGTCCTCTGGTGAGTGTGATTAAACATACTCCTATTAATATGAATCCCCTCACTACTGTTGCTTCGATTACTGCAGCCGATGTTACTGTGTGTGTTACAGCACTCCTCGACTCTGGGTCAGCGGGAAATTTCATCTCCAGCAACCTCTGCCGCCAGCTCCAGTTACAAACCCAATCCACAGAAACCACTTACCAAGCCCTCTCTATAACTGGACAACCATTGAACCGTCACCATGTAAGACACAGTGTGGGACCCGTACAACTTCAGATTGGATTGTTACATCACAAATCTATCCAGCTCCTGGTTCTGGAGGGCTCCACAGCTGATATCATTCTAGGACGGCCCTGGCTTATTCTCCATAACCCAATCCTTTCTTGGTCCACGGGGGAAGTCCTAAAGTGGGGTGAGGATTGCCACCAGCGATGTTTTCCCAATCTTCCAAGACCCACTGTTCAACTCCAGGGAACCATACCAGTCCACGCCACCACCATAGAAAGCCCCATTGAGCAGAGATCAGTTCAGATGCAGTTTCCATCAACCATCTGTTCATTTTCTCGGATACATCATCGACCACAGTGGCATCGGCATGGACGAGGGGAAGGTGGAAGCCATCCGGTCCTGGCCAACTCCCACAACAGTGAAAGAACTTCAGCGATTCCTGGGCTTCGCAAATTTCTACCGCTGTTTCATCCTGAACTACAGTATTATCACCAGTTCCCCGTCTGTCGTTCACGTTCGACGTTGTGTCGAAGTGATGACACTAGGGATCGCTCTAAGGAGCTTTTCCTCCTGAAAAGGAGTAATTTCTCTGAAAGAGCCGACTCGGATGGATTGTGTGTTTACATAATGCCTTTCCGTCCGAGTCTTCCTGGTTGCGGTTTCCTCGTAAACAATAACAGTCGGCGCGACCGTTGTGCTCAGGGCTGAGCTAGTCTCACGCTGATACATCGCTTCATTGATAGTTTGTGTTCTGCTTGCAGAAGAGAACATAACTATGTTTTTGCTGCTCACGAGCCGCGAAGCCGTGGCTCACCGCGACCGCTTTCCATTCGACCCTTCTACTTCCGGGTACGAGGGCCGCTGCGATGTGCGTTGATGGTGAGCAATAGGAAATGAGTTTAGTTCCGCCGGGTTTTCCTCGCGACCCCCGATTAGGTTTTTGAACAGATTATTCGTTCTTTTTATAACTTTACTCTGTTCAAAACCTTAAAACTGGTTGAGAGGTTGGCTGCAGCATCGGAGGGAGGGCTTAAACCATGGGAAGCTGATGCTTCGACTGAGCAAAGCTGGGGGGCGAGTCTCAGTTTGAGCAGACGCTGAAGTGGTGGCCATGCTTAAACAAGATAAACAAGACGGAAACACATCAGGTTTGAGCAGAGAAAAACCTTCCGCCTCATCCTGTGTGTTCATGGCTTTGGTAACGTACGAGATTGACTATATTGTGATAGGCCTTTTTTCGGCTGAAACACGATATATCAGGTCTTCCTCCCTCATCGCTTCATGGATTCTCCAGGCGGGTGGGCGCTTCAGTACAGCGGTTGCATATCTGATGCCCTGCCCCCTGGTGGGACCACGTAGGCTCTCGTCCAGAGCGTGAGGGGGTTTCACGTCTTCTGGACAGGCTGTGTCCACCATGCACACTTTTGCCATCCTGCTGGCTGCCAGGCAAAGTGTTATAAGATCTGCACGAGGGGGATCTCGCCTCAGAGTGTCGCAGGAACTGCGTTCAGTTCTGTCTATGGTTCCAAGCATCAAATTTCGAAACACAGGCTCTGGGTAGAGCGATGTCCACTACGGTGGTCCAGGAGCGCCATCGGTGGCTTAAACTGGGAATTGCGGCACGTTGGTAGCGCCCCATTTCTCCAGGCGAGTCTTTTGGGCACCACGAAAAGTGACAGTACTCCTCATGGCGAAGATACAGACCTCCAGTGTTCCTCCTGCGGTCAGGTTAGCCCTGCTCCCCGGGACAACACTTCAGTCTGTTATCAAAAACCAAAAGACGGCCCCCTGCATAGACTGTCGTGATCCCGTAGTTAGCCGGTCCCACAGTCTGCCCTGCTTGGCTATTTGCAGGAAGATGGCAGCACCATCCCGTCCTCTGGGCGACAGGGGCCTAAGGCGGGGGTGCCACGTCTCGGTGACGTACCTCCCAGGCATAGAAGGTTCTCTGTTATCTGGATCCTCTCCCGTTGGGGGATGGGAAGGGGATCCAGCCTAACTAGCACTCCGGCGCATCGCTATGTTTGGTCTTAGAACCATCCCTTCTACCTGGATTGTTTCTGGCCCTCCACGGGATGGCTGGTCACTGTTGGTTTACGAAACTCACCATATTTCTCTGTGTTCCCACAGGGTTGGCAGCACAGCATTCGTCATCCGGGCGATCTCCTGAGCTCAGGCGATCCTCCGGTCATATATTATCTGACGAATCCAGCAGGCAAAAACACTCGATGGCCTTGGGGCTTCTCACCTCCAACCACAATGTTTTTACCCAGTCAGCCACATATGTCCCCATTCTCAGAAAAAGATGGCTTCGCGAAGTCTGTTGGAGAGTCTAAAGGATGGGTATCCCTCTCACTGGCTTTCTTTGAACTAACTCGGCTACGTATCCATGCGCTGGGCGCCCGCTTAGGTTCAGCAGCATTCTACTCACGCGGCTCGGGGTAGAGTGCTGCGGCCTTTCAGCTACCTGACTCAGCTCCACAATCCACGCGCTTGGCGCCTGCTTAGGCTCAGCAGCATTCTACTTGCGCGGCCCGGGGTAGAATGCTGCAGCCTTCGTACAAGAACCATGCTCCTTTGGGTAAGGATGCGGTGAACCAAGTCCCCCTCAGCCGAATGAGACACGGACTCCGGTCCTCATCTCACTCTTCTCAGAATGGAGGACTATTATCAACCCTGTTCTGGGAGCTTTTTAAAGCAGGTCCTTCTTAGCGTCTGCTCAAAAAGTCTTCTCCAGCACAACGTGCCAGAAGCAGGGTTGGTCCGTGGCGTAAACCTGAAAGGCTCCGGCCCCTTTTCGGCTCCCTCCCTCGGGCGGTCCCTGTTGCCTCGCACCTGTCTACGAAAGCCGCAGAGGCTGCCCCTGCCCCTTGGGGAATGGGCATTGCATCCCAACTGGCTCAGCGCCTCATTGTCTGGTTCACATCCATATATTGGTTCGCATTCACGGGACATGGCTTCCAGCCACCTAGCCCTTGGGTGGCTTCAGGTCATTGGGAAAAGCGCATCTCTCCCAAGAGCAGAGTGTCCTTTTCTCAAGTTTACGATGGACCCGGGCTATGCTACCATATGCCTTCTCTAGGCTGTGCTCAGTCAGTACCTTGCTACTCAGAACTCTCTGAACATGCTACAGCATCGGTTTCCCTGCTCCTCAGTTATGCCATTGAGCTTGGAAGCACTTGTAACCGCCAAGACACTGACTGCATACCCGGGTCCCGAGATGGGCATAGCGCAGAATTCCACACCACGTAAACATCACTCCAGTAGGTCACATGACCAGGTTGTCTTGGGAAGACATTGTGTTCTACGGGCACGGGCTCCCCTAGGCCAAATGTCCAGACGCATCTTGACCTCGTCAGACGCCCCCAAGACAATCAGTGGTGCAATATGCAACAGGCAAGCAACCATGGGTCTGGACAAACCCTCGGTTGCAGTGGCATGTCGAAGAAAAACTGCCTCAAAGTTGTGACCTCACTCTTGGCCCAGACCTCTGCTTCTGGGCAAGCGTGGGCATGGCTCCGGCCAAGACAACATAGCGACTATAGCCCTCGCCTACCACCAGGGCTGAGTCCGCTCCCCTCCCATATCACAACCAGCCCACCATCTCCTGTCTGAGTCAACATAGACTCAAAAACCGCTGCTTATGTTCAAAGCGAACTCAGTCGTGCGGCCGGTGCGCTTTCGCTCTGAGATAGGTAGAGATTGCACCCTATCTAAAAACAGTCTACCTGTTTTCAGAGTCGATTTTGCCAGGTGCTGGTTCCAGGTTACCTCGCCAAAATCCACTCACTGCCAAATTATGTGGTACGGCCTGTCCGAGCCCCCCCTCGGTACAGATACATTGGCTCAAAGAAAAATATCGACCTTCAAAGTCCCCTCGGTTCGGTTGCGTTGGTTACACTACGACCTATAGGCTTCCATGTGAAGCCTTCCTCAGTGAAGCCTCACTGACAGGTTCCTCTTAGGAAGCACCTCCTTCCTCTGTGGAAGGGCACATTTCGGCATCTGCGCCCAGGTCTCAGGAACCTCCATCCATGGTCCCTGAATGCGACCAGGAGAGTTCCTTTTCATAGACCTTCTACCAATGGTACATCCTACTCTCTGGTCCAGAAAGCCCCCCCACAAGGCGGCTGCTCGACCCAGATGGCGCAAGATCACGAACAGGGTCTTCCCACCCCAAGGGAAGAACCCGCGAAGTACGGGCATCAATTCAAGCCTACCCTTCGGCCAAGAAGGCCTTGGTAAGCACCTTCTGCGTTCAGGAGGCTGCTGTATCTGCTCACTACAACATGGTAGCAGACAGTTCTTGGGAAAGCTTGTTTTGGTTATCCGATGCTCATGGCTATTCCGTTTAGCCCACATTTCATCCCCACTTGGATCTTCCTATGGTCCTTCGGTGCCTATGACAAGACCCTCTGAGCCCTCAGTCAGTCTACCCAGTGCCCTCAAAAGATGGCCTCCCTGGCTACACTCACAGAGTGGGGAACCCCTCAAACCCTCTTTGTCCGTGACTCATGCCTAGAATCTGGACCGGCAATTCTCACGTAATCTTGAGATAAGATTAAGATAAGTGCCCAAGGTTTCCACCGTGATCCAGGTGGTCACCTCGCAAGCACCCCTTCCCAGAAAGGGGATCCCAACCTGCCCGTTTGACCAGTCCGTACCCACTCTAACTAAGAACGCACCCAGGACGTTCTACTCAGCTCTTGTCTGTTTTTGGGAGCAGCTGACAGGGAAGGCTCCCCCAAATAGATCTCCCACCGGATGTGGATGAGACCTACGGCCAACAAGGCCGGAGGTATACCCTGCCCCGTCGGTGGTGAGCTCCACCTGACCGGGGGCATTGTGGCCGTGGATGGCCCTAGCGATCGGGACCTCTTGGTGTAGAAGCTTGCTACAGCGTCATCCCCCCAATTGGGCGATCACGCTGCTCGGTTCAGTAAGTTTCCTTGAAGTGAACCCTGAACCACCCAATCCATCACTGAAGCACACTATACGTAGCTATGTTCGGTGGAGGAACTAGCTATCAGAATCTAATATGAGGTTAGGTTGCCTCTTGTGAACTCTCATATTAGGTTGGTGCTCCACATGTAGTGGCTCCTAAATGCGGCCCCATGTGTGTATTTCCACCTATATTCCCAGAGATGCGGTGTTTCCCTCAAAGACAATTTTGTCTCCGATCCTGAATTCAGCAGTCTCTCCTTATGCGGAGCCTGTCTCAGGATCTTCCCTTTGTAGCGCTCCCCTAGTGCGAGCCCTCAGGTGTATTTTCCACACAACAGCCTCCCTCCGGGTAGGGTGTGGTCTCCGTAGTGCCCGCCCCCCCCTCGGGGGGAACGAACACTGGCCCAATGTTCTCCAAGATGTTCAACCAAAGGTGAGGAAAGGCTGGCTGAAGCTCTAGGGCATTGGAAGGTCATGCAGAGGTGAGTTGCATTTATTTAACACGTAGACCTCTTATTATTTGCACTCCATACACTCGTGACGCGGTCCGCTGGTTGTGGCGTTTTCAACTGGGACCCCTAGTGTCGTCACTTCGACACAACGTCGAACGTGAACGACAGACGGGGAACGTCTTGGTTACGTATGGTAACCCTCGTTCCCTGATGGAGGGAACGGAGACGTTGTGTCCCCCTTGCCACAACCTCGGACTGCCTCTGAGTGTAGCCGAGTTGCTATTCGGCTCCTCAGATCAGAGCAATGAGCAGTGCTTAGCCACCTCCTCTTATGCCCGGATGTCCGGGGCGGAGCTGGCTACGCAAACACTGCACACCAATTTCATTGGCCTTTTCTCAAAGCTGTCAGAGGTGTTCGGGCTCCCTAGAGCGACCCCTAGTGTCGTCACTTCGACACAACATCTCCAATCCCTCCATCAGGGAACGAGGGTTACCATACGTAACCAAGACGTTCGTTGACCAGTCTCCTCAAGGGAAGGCCCAAGTCTCTGTCCTGGACACCAGCAGCCACGGAAGCATTCGCCACCTTAAAATCCTGATCCTGAACTCCCTTTCGTGGTGGAAATGGACGCATCCACTACAGGAGTAGGAGCCATCCTTTCCCAGCGGCAGGGGACACCACCCAAACTCCATCCATGCGCCTTCTTTTCACGAAAGCACGGACACAACGCACTCCCCTCATCCACGCTACTCACACCTCCTTGGGCACTGGTCATCCAGGGGCCGACAGAACCCTCTCGCTGCTAAACGATCGCTTCTGGTGGCCAAACCTGGCAAGGGATGTGAGAAGGTTCGCACAAGGATGTTCAGAGTGCGCCATCTCCAAGAGTCCCTGTCATTTACCCGCAGGCAAGCTCTTACCTCTCCCCATTCCCAATCGTCCCTGGTCACACCTAGGAGTTGATTTTGTCACAGATCTACCTTCCTCTGAGGGTAATGCCTGCATTCTTGTCATTATAGATCGTTTCTCCAAGTTCTGCCATCTCATTCCCATTAAAAGTCTTCCCACAGCCTTTGAAACCGCTGAACTCCTGTTTAATTGGGTCTTCCGACCCTATGGTATACCAGAAGACAGTCTCAGATCGTGGACCCCAATTCATTTCCAGAGTATGGAAAGCATTCTTCAAACTCCCTAGGTGTGGCCATCAGCCTCTCCTCCGGCTATCACCCTCAATCAAATGGTCAAACAGAGAGGAAGATACAAGAGGTGGGGCGGTATCTACGAACCTTCTGCCATGGCCAGCAGAACTCTTGGAGCCAGTTCCTGGGCTGGGCCGAGTACGCCCAAAATTCCCTATGACAACCATCGACTGCATACTCGGTTTCCAACCCCCGCTATTCCCCTGGTCTGGAGAGCCTTCGGACGTTCCTGCTGTCGACTACTGGTTCCGAGAGAGCAAGAGGGTCTGGGACTCCGCTCATCACCATCTTCAGTGGGCAGTGCGCAGACAGAAACTGACAGCCGACCACAACACCTGTCTATCAACCCGGTCGGAAGGTTTGGTTACCCACCCGTGACATCAGACTGTGCCTGCCCTGCAAGAAGTTAAGTCCCAGATTTGTGGGCCCCTTTACCATCATGGAACAGATCAATCCCGTCACCTACCGTCTACAACTTCCACCACAGTATACAATTCACCCCACGTTCCATGTATCACTGCTTAAACCTTTTCACCCTCCTGTTTCCACAGAGCCTGACCGGTCCGAAGAACCCCCTCTTTCGATTGATCCTGGAAGAAGGCACGATCTACAAGGTCAAGCAAATCCTGAAATCTCAACGCCGTGGTGGTAGATTGGAATACCTCGTAGACTGGGAAGGATACGGTCCCGAGGAACGCTCATGGGTCCCCAGAGACGACATCCTTGACCCTACACTTCTGGAGGAATTCCACGCGGCACATCCTGACCATCCAGCTCCCCGGGGTCGGGGAAGACCACCACAGCGTCGCAATGTTCGGCCCTCAGGAGATGGCCATGGAGGAGGGGGTACTGTCACAGACCGGTCAGGTGCACTCCCCAGCCAATCACAGCGAATACTAATCACCACCACCTGTTCCCCATTTCACTCATCAGCACTCTCAGTTTAAAAGCACACACCTCATTCCCTCATTGTCCGATCTCATGACTACTTCATGGAAGTATCCTCTGTGTACGTACAAGTTCCTGCTTATACTTACCAGTCTACTTACCTTCTACTCCAGTCTCCAGCATTGATCTCCAGTGCTAAGCTCCAATCCGGTATCCTGCTTCTACTGAGGTGTGTGCTGTTCCCACTCCTGTCATCATCCACTGCAAGAAAAGGAAAGGACAGTTATTCTCTGACATTACCTCAAATCATCTCATACTACTCACACTTACCTGCTTCATCCTGCTGCTCTCCTCTGCTCACCTGTTTTGCAACAATAAAGTTGTTTATTACTTACCTCTTGTCTCCGAGTGCTTCTGTTACAGCAATATTCTTTGGAGGTAACCATTGCTAACAAGAACACAATGATTGGAAGCTCTTCTTCCCTTCTTTTATAGCAATCAGTCTGCTGTTACAATCTAATTGGTATGATAGTGATAGTGATTTCACCTGACTAGTGCTCATTCACACTTTCACATGTGCTGCTGATATTAGTCAGTTGGTATTAGCATATCATTTTGTGTCAGGATCAAAAAACAGTGAAATTAGTTTTTTTGTGCAAAGTTAATTTTTTTTGACCAATGAAATTATCACACACATTAGTGTATAAAGCAACATCTCTGCAATAGGAACTCAATGCGTTTGCAAGCATGTCTTTGTCTTCAGAAAGAGACCATGAAAAATAACAGGTCTCTCACAAATAAGATTTTAAATGAAAGCACAAAATAAGAGTTAAATAAGATTATTATTAGGCATAGGTGTAAATGCTTACACTTGTCAGAAAAGTTACTTTCTTTTCTTTTCAGCGTGTGACACAACATCTCTACAATATCAAGTCAGGATTTCTGCAAGTATGCGATTATCTTCAGAAAGAAGACACCAACAGAAGAGTCACCAACAGGTACGATTTTAAATAATTGAAGTTTTAAGTGCTTCCACAGGTGATGGCTGATGCTGTCAGTTCACCCCAGTTACGCACTTGGAGTTAGGACTTGGGTGTGATCAGATCAGATCAGCTATGTGCCCATAATGCAGTCTGTTATTGTCTATATAGTTATATCATTATAACGTATAGTTATCGCAATCGTTCTTGGTGTGAACGGGCCTTTATAGTTTCCTGGATGCAGACAATAACAGACTGCACTATGGGCACATAGCTGATCTGTCCCGCCCAGAGTTCTGCACCAGAGCTAGGAACCAATCTGACAAAAAGAGGGGCCAATTTGTTACAGCTTTATTTATTTTTGGAAATAGTTTTCATGCTGAAACATAGATACTAATCCTCAGCTTAAAGAGCAATTTAAAGGCTTAACTAGGTTAATTAGGTTAATCAGGCAAATTAGGGTAATTTGGCAAGTCATTGGACAACTGTGGTTTGTTCTATAGCTAATCAAACTAATAATTTCTTCAGGGGGCTAATAATATTGACCTTAGCAGTTTTTTATTTATTTATTTTTTTATTCTTTTATTCAAGCAGCTATAAGAAATCAGACTTTTTCTAGAAGAAAAAAGTAATAGGAAATAATGTGAAAACATTCTCTTGCTCACTTATAAATATTAAAAAAAAAAAAAACAAAGTAAAATTTCACAGGGGGGCTAATAATTTTGTCTTCAACTGTATATACTTATACCTTTGCTTGAAACTTCTCTCACAGTTTAAATGAGATACACAAATAGATAACGCTCTTGGGGGAATGTGATGCATACTGGAAACGTGTCCTTTGGTCAGATGAGACAAAACTAGAGCTTTTTGGCCATAGAGATGTTGCCTATGTTTGGAGAAAGAAGGGAGAGGCATTCAACCCCAAGAACACTGTTCCCACAGTAAAACATGGTGGTGGGAGTATAATGCTGTGGGGATGTTTCAGCGCGTTTGGAATCTCGTCAGATAACGACCCAAAGCATACCTCACTTCTGGTGAAGAAATACCTCCAAATGAGCAAAGTGAGTGTACTTGACTGGCCTGCACATAGCTTAGACTTGAATCCAATAGAAAATCTGTGGGGCACACTAAAATCCAGAGTTTGTGCCTGATGACCAACAAATCTGGAGGAGCTTGAGAGATTTGCTAAGAAAGAATGGGCTGTCATTCCTCAGGAGACATGCTTGAAACTTGTTGAGAACTACAGCAAACGACTAAAGGCTGTTATCAAGCAAAAGGGATACACTGTTGACTATTAACATCACAGGACTAATAATTTTGACCAGTAGACTTTTAAAATTCTTGGTTATACATTTATTTATATATATATATAATATTTATATATATATACATTTTATTTCTATTTGCATTACAAACCCTAAAAGCTTCCTGAATAAAGTATTATGTTTGAAAATGCTGTGTTAATAAAATTGTCTTTCTGTTAAACAACACTTGGGAGTTATATAAAAATAATGAAATATTTTAATATAAGGGGCTAATAATTTTGTCTTCAACTGCATTTGTACATACACATGACAGTGTGTGACACATTTCTACAATATCAAGATTTCTGCAGGTAAATAAGTGATTATTTTCAGAAAGTAGAGACCACGACAGATGACAGAAGAGTTGGCAACAGGTAAGATTTTGAAATTACTGAAGTGTAAAGTGTGCTGCAGCCCTCTGGGTGGGTGTAAGGTCGTGGTGGGTGGGACACAGGGCACACCCTAGGTTGCCAAAAAATCCCAACCAAATTGCTAAAAAAAATATGAATCTAAAATGAACTAACCATATTTTACAAAAACTCTTTAAAAAATGAATAAAAAATGAATTAAATCTGTGACAAATTGGATTTTATGTCGTATTGGTTCTTAGCTCCGGTGCAGAACTCTGGGCTGGACAGATCAGCTATGTGCCCATAGTTCAGTCTGTTATAGTCTGCATCCAGGAAGTCTGTAACTCTCCTGTACAATTAGTAGAAAGAAGTTTCATGCACAGTTATATGTACATATTTGTACACAATCACACCAGCATGTTTTACAACATAACTACAATATCAAGTCAAGACTTCTGCAGGTATGTGATTATCTTCAGAAAGAAGAGACCATGACAGATGACAGAAGAGTCACCAACAAGTAAGATTTTCAGTTACTAAAGTTTTAAGTGTGCTGTGACATTAAGTTATAATGATGTCTACACCAGATGCAACGTGTCGTGTTGCACTGCAGCAGCTAAAATCTGTCTATACTGAACACGACAAAGCGATCATGCAAATCATTTGTACGTTGTGTCTCCTCAGTTTACTGTCCAGAATGTCTCGTGTCGCATTGCGCTGCGCCGCATCCAGTGTAGACAGCATTACTGATTATAATGGTGTCTACACCAGACACAACATTTGTCGTGTTGTGTCTTGGCACGACATTTTGGTCACTGCTTGTTTAAAAAACCTAGTGAACTCACTAGGTTCCTCAAAAGTAACCAATTACAGGAAATTATCAAGTTAAATTACATTAAAGTCAGTTCAGTTTAAACTGTTCACTAGGTTAGGTCATTTGCTTTATTGCTTAGGTTTTGTGAAGCATATTAATGAATATATGTGACCCTGGACCACAAAACCAGTCATAAGGGTCAATTTTTTGAATTTGAGATTTATACATCATCTGAAAACTGAATAAATAAGCTTTCCATTGATGTATGGTTTGTTAGGATAGGCCGAGCAATAAATCAGGAATCTGAGGGTGCAAAAAAATAAAATATAATAAAATTGCTAAATGAAGTTCTTAGCAATGCATATTACTTTTTAAAAATGAAGTTTTGATATATTTACAGTAGGAAGTTTACAAAATATCTTCATGGAACATGATCTTTATTTAATATCCTAATGATTTTTGGTATAAAAGAAAAATCTATCATTTTGACCCATACAATGCTATTGCTACAAATATACCCCAGCGACTTATGACTGGTTTTGTAGTGCAGGGTTACATATGATAAATTGTGCTTATTGGAAACACTAATGAACTATAAAAATAAGCTGAACCTTTCTATTTTTTATTTATTTATTTATTTTCATTTATATACATTCAAATTTACAAAAAAAAAATAATTATTAATTTACATTTAAATAAATTCAAAAGTATAATTTAGTATAATATAAAATAATATATTTTTCTTCTGCTTTTCAGAAACATTGAACGGTAACACTTTATTTTAAGGTGTCTATAATACAGAGTAATTACCTAATTAAGTACTTAGTAGTAGCCATGGTACTTACATGAAACAAAATGTACTTGCCATGTAACTGAGTTATGGATCAGCATGTACCTACAGATTGTAATTATGTAGATGTAATAGGCAGCTATTGTATCACATATGTAACAGACTGAGTCTGTTTCACAGCTACTTGTACACTTAAGTACAATCTTGATACACTTTATTTTAAGTAGCTTATGCCTGTGTAATATTCTGTAATTTTAATGCAATTAGAAAGGTGTTACATGTATTTAAGCTGTATACTGGTGGGTTAAATCAAACTAAGGTGCAACTGGATAAGGTGTACAGTATAGATACACACAAAGTACACTTAAGTACAATCTTGATACACTTTATTTTAAGTAGCTTATGCCTGTGTAATATTCTGTAATTTAAATGTAATTAGAAAGGTATTACATGTATTTAAGCTGTGTACTGGTGGGTTAAATCAAACTAAGGTGCATCTGGATAAGGTGTACAGTATAGATAAGTAGCTAGCTATGTAACAGACTCAGTCTGTTACATATGTGTAACAATAGCTGCCTATAACATGTACATAATTACAAACTGTAAATACAGTCTGTTCCATAACTTAGTTACATGGTAAGTACATTTTGTTTCATGTAAGTTCAACGGCTACTACATAGTACTTAACTAGGTAATTACTCTGTATTATGGACACCTTAAAATAAAGTGTTACCCACTGGACTACAAAAATTACACTTCCTGAAATGTATGAATTTGTTTAATATACATTTGTATGATATAATATAATATAATATAATATCTAACATAATTAACATATATCGGTTTCCCTCTGTTTAAAAATAAACAATTGAACAAGAAATATATATATTTAAACAAATATAAATTTATACTAGGCGAGTATAGGCAATTTGCTTTATTGCCGAGGTTTCTGCTTATTAGAAACAATGATGCACTAGAAAAAATGAGCTAAACCTTTCTGAAATGTATTCATTTAAATACATTCAAATTTATAATAACAGTAAATGAATAAATTTACATTTAAATACATTCAAATGTATGATGATATAATATGGTTTTTTCTCTACTTTTCAGAAACACTGAACTATAAAGATAAGCCGAAACTCCCTGAAATGTATGACCTTAAATAATTTCAAATGTCTAATGACTAGATTTCTAATGTCTAATAACTAGATGTACATTGTCCCGTTTATTACATGGCTTCTTGCCACAAAAGTAAATAATTAGACATAAAATATTGATCCGAGTTGAAATATCCGAGTTGATGCAAGAAAATAACGGTGAAAGTCTTATCCTTAGCTGATTTGGACACGAGGCTAGGCTAGTTGCGTTCACGAGCCCTGCAGTGAAGTGTCAGTGTTGCCAGATCTTCATAAAAAACAACAACAAACAAGGACAAGAGCAAAAAAAAAACACGTGTTTATGTTTTATAGCAATTTTATAAAAATGATATATCTCATATCCACTACAGACCACTTTATTAACTCCAAATGGCTAAATTCTTATTCACTCCCGCAAGACGTTATATGTTGCGCAATAACGCAATATCTTGCTATGGTTACAAATGCGGGAACGACTGCTGTTCCGTACACGCATGGAATGATAATTTATGGGACTCACTCCCACATTTAAATGCGGTTGTCACTCCTGAAACTTGCAGTGTGTACATGGCCAGTATGACACAATATCCAGATGTCAGACAAAACTCTGCTGACAGGTGTTTCACATTATGAAAATCAGCCTGCTGTTTTTGTTTTATGCAGGTTTTAGCATTATTTCACAATGGTAAAGTCAGAGCATTCTGTTTTTGCTTCAAATGTTGAAATGATTTTTTTTTTTTTTTAAATCACCAGAAAATTTTGTTTGTATCATGATTTAAATTGCCCTGATTGTAAGTGTAGAAATTATTACAAAATATTGTAAGTACTGTAGAATTAGGTAAAATAATATACCTGTGAAATATTGATGTCAGTTAACTGTAACCTAGGTCAACTTAGCCAGCTTTAAGAGTATAGTAATTTAGAGTTGAAAATACATTATTAATATCATATTGACTGTTACAATGCAGACGAGACTGTCCAATTTACAGTAACTTATCAAGATAATTAAATGTTTAAGGTCTGAATAGCAAAATGAAACAAAAAGGACTAATCTCATGTCAACCTTGCTTTACAGTACAGCCATTCATAGAGGTTTTTAAATGCTGTTTAAGTAAAATGAATGTGTACAGAGTGCTTTGTTTTCCCAGTGTGTGTTTTAAGTGGACTGCACTAAAAGCCTGAAGCAAACTGTACTCAACCTCTTGAAGTACAGGTATGTTCCAAAAAATTAGAATATCGAGGGAAAGTCCATTTATTTAATAATAATAATAATAATTTGTTACATTTATATAGCGCTTTTCTAGACACTCAAAGCGCTTTACATTGTGAGGGGGGGTCTCCTCATCCACCACCAGTGTGCAGCATCCACCTGGATGATGCGACGGCAGCCATATTGCGCCAGAACATCCACCACACACCAGCTTACTGGTGGAGAGGAGACAGTGTGATGAAGCCAATCAGAGTATGGGGATGGTTAGGAGGCCAAGATGGTCAGAGGCCAATGGGCAAATTTGGCCAGGATGCCGAGGTCACACCTCTACTCTTTTCAAAAGACATCCTGGGATTTTTAATGACCACAGAGAGTCAGGACCTCAGTTTAACGTCTCATCTGAAGGACGGTGCCTTTTTTGACAGTATAGTGTCCCCATCGCTATACTGGGGTGTTAGGACCCACACAGACCACAGGGTGAGCACCCCCTGTTGGCCTTACTAACACCTCTTCCAGCAGCAACCTTGTTTTCCCAGGAGGTCTCCCATCCAGGTACTAACCAGGCTCAACCCTGCTTAGCTTCAGTGGGCAACCGGTCTTAGGCTACAGGGTGATGTGGCTGCCGGCAGATTATTTCAATAATTTGTTTCAAAAAGTGAAACTTGTACGTTGTATTCGTTCACTACACACAAAGTGAAATATCTCAAGCCTTTATTTGTTTCAATTTTGATGATTATGGATTAAAGACAAAAAAACTCAAATCCAGTATTTCACAAAATTAGAATATTTCATGTGACCAGTAAAAAAGGATCTTAAACACATGTTGGCCTTCTGAAAAGTGTGTTAATGTACTGTATTATGTCCTCAGTACTTTGTTGGGCCTCCTTTTGCACTAATTACAGCATCAAGGCAGCATGACATGGAGACGATCATCCTTTGATACAGTTGAGGTGTTATGGTAGATTTCCTTTTCCCTCATCTTCCTCTTGACAATACCCCATAGATTTTCAATGGGGTTTCAATCAGGCAAGTTTGCCGGCCAATCAAGTACAGTTATTCCATGGCTATTAAACCAGGTACTGGTAGTTTTGGCTTTGTGGGCAGTTGTTTTTGGTTCAGGAGTGGCTTGACGCATGGAATTCTACAGCTATAGCCCATGTCATTCAGACGTCTCTATGTAGTGGTTCTTGGTGCACTGACACCAGCCTCAGTCCACTCCTTATGAAGCTCCCCAGATTTCTGAATCACTCTTGCTTGACAATCCTCTAAACACTCTGTTAATATACTTCAATACTGCGCTCTGTGAGCATCCAGCTTCTTTTGCAATTGCCTTTTGAGACTTTTCCTCCTTATGGAGGGTGTAAATGATGGTCTTCTGCACTGTCAAGTCAGCAGTCTTCCCCATGATTCTGAAGCCTACTAAGCCAATGAAACAATTTCAAGGCTGAGGAAACCTTTGCAGGTGTTTTTTTTCATTAATTAGCTGACTAGATTGGGACACAGGGAGCCTACAATGTTGAACTTTGTCATGATATTCTAATTTTGTGAAATACTGGATTTGTTTTTTGTTTTTTTTATCTTTAATCCATAATCATTAAAATTGAAACAAATAAAGGCTTGAAATATTTCACTTTGTGTGTAGTGAACTAATATAACGTACAAGTTTCACTTTTTGAAACAAATTATTGAAATAAATGGAATTTCCCTTGATATTCTAATTCTTTGGCACATACCTGACAGTCTGAGTGCGTTTGGACTTTGGGCTTTTTTGTAAAATGTAACTGAATTAATATCATACACCCTGTAAAGAATCGATTCTGTGTATGCTGTATGAATGGCATATTACAGATGTATGCATTTGTAAAAATCTGTGCATCATTCTATGTTTTTAAAGTACTGTATTTTTTTTTTTCTGCAGCTTGATGAAATGGAGAATGGTTCCAGATTTCACAGGCTTAATAGCTTAACAGATGAACGCAGATGTGACGGTTACTGAGATGTCAAAAAAGACCCTGTTTGCCAGAATCCAGTTCAAAACAGGTATTGTGTCGTTTTGGTTTAGTGTGCTTACTTTATATCTGAAAAATAGACAGTTGATGTGGAGACAACACACTGCATTGCAAGGACAAAACGATTTGCCAGGACATTGTATTGAAATCCTAGTCATTGTAGTTACACCATATGTGAAACAGAAAACACACTGCATTACAAGGACAGAATGATTTGCCAGGACACTGAAGTTTGTAAATGATTAGTGAACAGTAGGCATATAACTGTCATCAGAGCTGGGAAAAGTACTTAGAATATTGTAATCCGTTACTGATTCCAAATTACATGACAAAAATGAAGTTAGTAACGTAATCCATTAAATTACACATTTTAGGTAATATAATCAGAATACTTTTGGATTACTTTGTGATTATTTTTGACCTAACTCATTTATCACATTGGTTTAAATAGGATAATCTTGACACCATATTGATATAAAAATAAATAAAAAGAAAATATATTCCTTTTGTTGTTATTAACAACATGGAGTGCATTAAATTATATTACATCAAGGTTTCCCAAACTGGTGTTTGTGAACTGCAGGGTGTTTATGAGTTTAATTAAAAGTTAAATATTAAAAATATTTAATAAAAAATACTTTAAAATGAATCAGAATAAAAAATAAACTTACTAAAAATATTTTATTTGTTTACCTGCTTGTTATGTGACCATAACCGTATTTATTTTTAAATCTCAGGGCTACTTCACGTAAATCTATTAGGTGAAAGAGGATCAGATGGCAAAAAAAGTTTCTGTGAATGTGTGCATTTTAAAATGTAATTTTTTTTATCTTAATTTTTGTAATCTGATTACATAATCCAGATTACATGCAATCAGTACCCAGATCTGACTGTCATAATGTCCTCTTGTTGATTAGAATGTGAGAACAATATGCATACTTGTAAGTTAAGTTTACACACCAAATATATAGAATGACATTCACATATAGAAAATGACACACAAATATGTACAACATATTTACTTTTGCACTTTCCTTAAATTTCGCTGTACAACCTCAAGTCTGCACTTACAGTTTTGCAGTACAAAATTAAATCCTAGCGCTTTGACTTTTGCTCTTCCTTCCATGATATTCCTGTGACAAAACTCACTTGTGCACCTTGTGAGACTGCTGCATTATTTGCCTCACAGAAACTTGGATGTCTGCAATGATTCCAGACTCATCCATTGAGCTCATGGGATTCCTCGTGCATCGCTCGGACAGAATGAAAGAGCTCACAGGGAAAAGCAGAAGTGGGGGCGTTTGTTTCTTTATCAACAACTCGTGGTGTGATGAAAGAAACCTACACTCTATTAAATCATTCTGCTCACCTGACCTGGAATTTCATATGCTTCTTTGCCAACCATTTTGGCTGCCGAGGGAATTTACAGCCATCATAATCACAGCTGTCTACATCCCCCCCAAGCCAACACAGACCAGGCACTCAAGGAACTGTATGGGAACATAAGTGAGCAGGGGACTTTAACAAAGCCAACTTCAGAACAATAGCTCCAAAATATTTTCAACACATCACCATCAACATGCGTGGTGATCGTGTATTGGACCACTGCTACTCTCCTTTCCGGGACGCTTACAAATCCCTCCCCCACCCACCTCTCGGCAAATCGGACCACTCTTCCATTCTGCTCCTGCCTGCTTACAGGCAGAAACTGAAACGGGAAGCACCCGCCCTCAGGACAATTCAATGCTGGTCGGACCAATCAGACGCTATACTACAGGACTGTTTTGATCACGTGGACTGGGACATGTTCTGGGCAGCGTCTGATAACGACATAGAGGCGTACTCAGATACGGTTACGTGCTTCATCAGGAAGTGTATAGAAGATGTAGTGCCGACAAAAACAATCCGCATATACCCCAACCAAAAAACGTGGTTTAATAGCGATGTTCGAGCAGCCCTGTCAGTGCGAACGTCTGTTTTTAAATCCGGAAATCCTGACGATCGTAAACAAGCCGGTTACAGTCTTAGGAAATCCATTAAAGCAGCCAAACGACAACATAAAAACAAAGTTGAAGAACAGTTCAACACCAATAACACAAGGCGTATGGCAGAGCATCAATAACATCACAGATTTTAAAGGGAACAAACCAGCTACTGTGAACATTGACGCCTCTCTACCGGATGAGCTTAATCATTTTTACGCTCATTTCGAGGCTCACAACATCGTCCACACAGAGAGTGCTCCTGCGGTTGCTACAGGCGAGATGAGTGCGCTCTCCGTCTCTGTCGCGGATGTAACCGATCTTTCCGACGGGTGAATATTCACAAAGCTGCGGGTCCAACTAGCTGGGGTTTTCACAGACATCTTCAACCTCTCTGACACCCATTTTCAGCAATTGTTTTGAGAGACTCATCAGAGACTACATCTGCTTTGTGCTGCCTGTCTCTCTGGACCCGCTACAATTTGCGTATCGTAGCAATCGTTCCACAGATGATGCTATTGCTTTCACCCTACACACTGCTCTCTCCCACCTGGAAAATAAGAACACCTATGTGAGAATGCTGTTTGTGGACTACAGCTCAGCATTTAATACCATAGTGCCTGCAACACTTGTCACTAAGCTCCAGACTCTGGGACTGAACAGATCTCTGTGCAGCTGGATCCTGGACTTCCTGACAGGCAGAAGTCAGGTGGTCAGAATGGGCAACAATTCTTCATCCCCGCTGACCCTCAACACTGGTGCTCCTCAGGGTTGTGTCCTCAGCCCACTCCTGTACTCCCTGTACACACATGACTGTGCAGCCACATACAGTTCCAACGTCATCGTCAAATTCGCTGATGACACAACGGTGATAGGCCTACAGAGAGGAAGTGAGCATCCTGACTAAATGGTGTCAGGAGAACCACCTCTCACTCAACATGGAGCTGGTGGTGGATTTCAGGAGACAGAGCATAGAACACACACCCATCACCATCGACAAGACACCTGTGGAGCGGGTTAACAGCTTTAAGTTCCTCGGCGTTCACATCAGTGAGGACCTCACATGGTCTGCTCACACAGATGCAGTGCTGAAGAAGGCACATCAACGTCTCTTCTTCCTGAGACGGCTGAGGAAGTTTGGAACGAGCCCAAGCATCCTCAGAACATTCTACACTTGCACTGTGGAGAGCATCCTGACTGGCTGCATGGTTTGGAAACAGCACTGCTGGCAACCGCAAAGCTCTGCAAAGAGTTGTGCGAATTGCCCGTCATATTGTTGGAGGTGAGCTTCCCTCCCTCCAGGACATCTACACCAGGCGATGTATAAGGAAAACCCGGAAGATCATCAGTGACTCCAGTCACCCGTCCCATACTGCTCTCTCTGTTACCCTTAGGAAGACGCCTCCACAGCATCCAATCCCGCACTAGCCGACTGAGGGATAGCTTTTGATCAGGCTAATGAACAGTCAGAACTAATACATCCTACAGCATACTCCCACCATACAGTATGCCTCGCACTGCACTTTATCTCCAGCACAGTTCAACACTGGACCTCACACACACACTGCACTTAACACAATAATCTATCTGCTACACCAAATACTTTACAATGCACATTCAAGTCTTCTGCATATCCAGTTCATGCATAATCTGCCGCACCTTTGCACTGCTGAAAATTTTTCCTAGTGGAATTCTGAGTGTGCTACACACAGGTGAGTGGGCTATTTTAAACCACTTGTGGTAAAAACACTCTTTCCTCTATATGCGCACTGAACACTTTCTATAAGCACTCCTCATTACAAGAACCCAATAGGGCAATATATGTTTACTGTACATTGCACTAAAATCATTTGCACTATGCATTCCTTCCCCACTTCTCTTCTGCACAAATTAATGTTTTTACATTAATTATCATAATTATCTCTTTTGCACAATCTCTGACAGGAGAGCTCAACTTGTACTGCTAACTGTAAATATGTCTAACTGTACACTGTGTGTACTGAGTATGTGTACGTGTATATTGCATCTCTGTATAATCTGTAAGTAACGGTACTGTATATATGTTAACTGTTAACTGTCTCTGCATTGTCTGGAGCATGCTCCTAAGAATTTCACTCACCAAGTCAAAAGACAATCTTGTATCAACGATAGCCAGAGATGTTGTCAAAAACTTCAGTTGTTGGCAGTATTAAGTGGATTTGGTTTTAATGGTTTAAATAATATTTCCAACATTGCAACATAAGCAATTACCTCTGCTTTAGTTAATATTTTGGTACTAAATAATATGAGCAATAATTATGATCCATGATTGATCATTTAAAATTTAACATTTTCTAATATGTTTAGTATGTATATTGCCATTAGTGTGATATTGGGTTAAAATAGACATAAATTATTTTTATATTACAGTGCCAAGAGCCAAATTAGAGGCATTTAGTGGCCAGAATGATAATACTGAAGGATTACAAATTTAAGAATATGTTTAAATTATGCTGATCCTATGTTCTGACATAGCTTCACATGAAATACTAAGGTAAAGTACATTGTATTTAGCATTTAAGGTAAACATCAGACAAATGATTAGCTCAAGAAGGACAGTTCCTGGTCTCTGTTCTCTATTGTTAGTCACATGAGCCAGTCTCTCACCTTCTGTTGAGGATGATTGGATCAGCACCTATGCATTTGAAAGACAATGTTATGCTGATGAGATCAGGGCTGGGCACATGTTGGTATCGGCTGAGTCGGCTACTACATTTGGATGCTTTGTTTAGAGGGTCTCCTCCTATGTGTAAACCCTCCCCCTTGAAATGTATAAAATACTTGTATAACCAATTCAGTTCAAACTTGTTTTGATGACTGCAGCGTGAACCAGCACGTTTCTCGATAAAGAACTCTGCTGAAAACCCAAAACGTCTCCTGGTCTGAAGAAACTTTACAACAATACAATGCAATGGTTTAACCACTAGATACCTGTATGGCTGTTTAATAAATACATGTATTTAGCTCTGCTCTAGTTGCTCAAAAGAGTATTTCCGGTCATAACTGCTTACTTATTTTTTTAGATTTTGCGTTTTAATACACTTATTAGATTATTGTAGACTTTATTAAACACATTATAAAATTTATATAAATTAAATGTTAAATTTGAAAAGGTTAGTTGTCGACATCTGTTGTTTTATGATATTCACATAAGCATACAACATCAATAAAAAAAAAAAAACCTAAGCATACAACCCAATTAAAAAAGTTTTAAATAATGTGTAAAAAACACAAGGCCACCAATTGCATTTAGCAGACCTCTTACACTGAGAAAACGATTGCAGAAAGACTAAAAACCTAAAAATATGACAGCTAGTATCTGGTTATGATTGCTTTTAAGGTAATTCTCACATGATCTATCTGCAATTATACTGTAACTGTCTATTATCTAAAGATGAACATTAACAATAATACGCTTTGTAAAATAACACTACTGGTAAGATTTCGGAGAGGTCAACTAATGTGTTAAAATGTCAATAAATGATGTAATTTCTTCAACTTTCTGGCAAGTGTGCTTGAGAAGCACTGAAATGAATAGACTTCAATGCTGGAACTGTTGGTTTTTTGGAACTGTTGGCTGCTCCATGACACACTCTACTTCCACATTCCTCAGTTCCTATGGGATTGTTGCAGCTCTGTTTCTCAATGGCTCTGGACTGTACCAACTGCTTATAAATAAAGCATAGGAATATGTTTAACCCATTCATATAATTCTTGCACTGTCTTTTACTTTAAGCCTATCTTTGTGGTTTATTTACACTAGAAACGTCTTGGTTACGTATGGTAACCCTCGTTCCCTGATGGAGGGAACGGAGCGTTGTGTCGAAGTGACGACTAGGGGTCGCTCTTGGGGGCCCGAACACCTCTGACAGCTTTGAGAAAAGGCCAATGAGAATTGGTATGCAGTATTTGCATAGCCTGCTCCGCCCCGGACATCCGGGTATAAGAGGAGGGGGCTAAGCAACACTCATTGTTCTGATCTGAGGAGCCGAAGCACCCGGCTACACTCAGAGGCAGTCCGAGGTTGTGGCAGGGGGGACACAACGTCTCCGTTCCCTTCATCAGGGAACGAGGGTTACCATACGTAACCAAGACGTTCCCCGTCTGTCGTTCACGTTCGATGTTGTGTCGAAGTGACGACTAGGGGTCCCAGTTGAAAACGCCACAACCAGCGGACTGCGTCACGAGTGCAAATATTAACAGGTCTTGCGTGTTAAATAAATGTCACTCACCTCTACGTGACCTTCCAATGCCCAAGAGCTTCAGCCAGCCTTTCCTCACCTTTGGTTGAACATATTGGAGAACATTGGGTCAGTGTCTGTCCCCCCTTCGGGGGGACAGACACTTTCTAGACACTTTCTACGAGTCTAGAAAGTGTCTAGACACTTTCTACAGACACTTTCTACGGAGACCACACCCTGCCCGGAGGGAGGTATTCGTGTGGAGAATACACCTGAGGGCTCGTACTAGGGGAGCACAGCAAGGGGACGATCCTGAGGCAGGCTCCACATAAGGAGAGACTGCTGAGCTCAGGATCGGAGACAAGATTTGTCTTAAGGGAAACACCGCATCTCTGGGAGTATAGGTGGAGATACACACATGGGGCCACATTAGGAGCCACTACATGTGGGGCACCAACCTAATATGAGAGTTCACAAGAGGCAACCTAACCTCATATTAGGTTCTGATAGCTAGTTCCTCCACCAAACAAAGTTACGTTGCGGGTGCAACATGATGGAGGGGTCTCAGGATGACGTGAGAGTTAGCCGGCCCGAACTTGAGGCATGAATCACTGACGGAGAGGGCTTGGAGGTCTCCCACTCTTTTGATAGATGTGAGCGCAGTCAGGAGAGCCGTCTTTTGAGAGAGAGCACTGAGTTCGACTGACTGAAGAGGCTCAAAGGGATCTGACTGTAGGCCCTGGAGGACCACAGACAGATCCCAAGAGGGGACAAGGTGCGGTCTGACGGGGTTCAGCCTACGTGCACCTTTAAGGAATCGTATAACCAAATCGTGCTTCCCAACCAATGTGCCTTCCACCAGGTCGTGGTTAGCGGCAATAGCGGCCACCTGGACCTTAAGTGTTGAAGCAGAAAGGTGTCTATCCAGTCCTCCTTGGAGGAAGGAAAGCACCGTTCGGATGCCACATCTCCGTGGGTTCTCCTCCTGGGAGGAACGCCAGTTTGTGAATTTGCGCCATCTGAGGTTGTACAGCCGCCTCGTAGAGGGAGCTCTCGACTGTGTTTACCACTGCCAGTGGGGGGTCTCTGAAATCCTCCTGGTCGCGTCCAGGGACCATACGTGGAGGTTCCAGAGATCTGAGCGCGGGTGCCAGATCGTGCCCTTCCCCTGTGAAAGGAGGTCCTTCCTCAGGGGAATGCGCCAGGGAGGAACGGGGGAGATCCTCGGCGTGATCCTGCAAAAGCTCTGATTTGGGAACACCCTCGTGCAACTCGCTAAGAACCTTGGCCTGATAGACGTGTGCTGAGGGGCATGCCCTCGCCGAATGCTGCTTCAGCATGGTCACGACACAAACACTGAAGACAGAGCTCGTGCCGATCGGTCTGGGAGAGATAGAAGCCGCCAGAAGGACACGGAAGGAAAGGCATTGTAAACACACAAACCCACCGTGTCTGCACTCTTTTAGAGAAATTTGCTCTTTTAGTTTTCTAATAAGAGGAAATCTGCTCTTTAACCCGGATGTCCGGGGCGGAGCAGGCTATGCAAATACTGCATACCAACTCTCATTGGCCTTTTCTCAAAGCTGTCAGAGGTGTTCGGGCTCCCAAGAGCGACCCCTAGTTGTCACTTCGACACAACGTCGAACTTGAACAACAGACGGGGAACTGAGGATAACACGTAACATGGGTTACAAAAATTGTATTAGGCAACAGATATATTTGTGTAGTTTTTGTGTTATTTCAATAAATTAGCACATAACACAACTGGCAACTTCCAGGCAAACCGCTTTTAGTGAAAACACTGAGCAGTGCTGTCACATTTAATAATTGTAGTATTTCACATTGTAATATTATTAGTCTAAAATTTAAATAACTTGATTTTATTTTTTTTTTATATTAATTTAAAAGGATAGTTCACCGAAAAATAAAAACTCTGTCATTAATTACTCATCTTAATGTCATTCTAAACCTGTATGACTTCCCAGACCCAGAAACGTAGTAAGAATTGGTATAAATTCTTCTCCTCCAGATTACGTATTTGCCATTATTGCGAGTACCACAACATATGCATATACCTTGTTTACGTCCAGAGGATAGTTGTGGTACTCTCAATAATGGTAGAATATGTGATTTGGAGGAGAAGAACTATTTAATAAAACTGTTCTTGCTGCCTTTCTGGTTCTTGACCGTGGTAGGACCCTTGCTGTCTATAGAGGGTCAGAGGGCTCTTGGATTTCATCAAAAATATCTTATCATGCTGCTGCATGACGGCATCACACGAAGAAACCACCTAATGTTATCAAGCATCAACCACCCCAGTTCTGCTCTCTCGCATTTGCATTTACAAGTGCACAAGTGAGTTTTGCCACAGGAATTTCACGGAAGGAGCAGCAAAAGTCAGAGCGCTAGGATTTGAACGTACTGTAAGTGGTGACTCGAGGTTGTACAGCAAAATTGAAGTAAAAGTGCAAAAGTAAATATGTCATACACCTTTGTGTCTGTTGTTTTCTTTATGTGAATGCCATTTTACACATTTGTATTTATTAATCTTTAATTTTGACTTCAAAACACCGGTTTTGTTTTGATCATTGTGCAGGCAAATTAAAAGATTCTTTTTATATCAGAAATAACTTTTACATCAGAGCTGTGTAAGAATTATGGTCTGCCTCGACCCAGATTCCACTCAACAATATATGTTTGATCAAGCTCTTTTCCCAAAATGTCTTAATTATCATAGAGAAGAATCGAAGAAGTGTTTCTAGACCATTTAGGATAATCACATCCTGAACAAATGGTGACCAATTGTAGCATGGGAGCGGGTGTGGGACATCTAGAACCATCTCAGACAAAGAGGTGTCAAAGCTTAATTAACATACAGACCACAGCTATTATAGGAGCAACTTCATTTACATTAAGGGTAGTGAAATGTAACTGTATAAAAGGTTTGAGATTAGGATGTTCTGGGTTCATTTTGACTCCGCTGAATCCGAAGTGCTGTGTGTACTTTGTTACTGCTGAGCTGTAATAAAACTTATTCTGCATCAAGATCTTCGACGTCATCTTCACTTTTTCTTACATTGGCGAGCCACCCAGCCAGGAGGGATTTCCGAACAAAACAAAGAAAAGGTAAGAAAAGTGGTTTCTTTCTTCTATGCTGTTTTTGTCAGGGAACCCCCTGGTTTTAAAATAATCTAGAAAAGAAAATTCTAAGGACAGAAGATAATCTAGTTTATTTAGTATTAGCAGGAGGAGTTCTTAAGCCTATTCTGTACAATTCTGTTTAAAATTCTAACGGAACTGAATTAACCCGACGTAGTGTGGTGGCAGAGCTGTATTAGAATCGTTGTTTCTAAAGTAACTGAAACAAAGTGCTTAAGTTTAAAGTTTCTAAAGTAAATGAAACTTGTTGTTGGTCTCTTATAATTCTGTTAAGATTCTAAAGTAATTGAATCAACCCAACGCACTGTGGTGGCAGAGTTGTATTAGATCTGTTGTGTCTAGAGTTGTAAGTTTCTAACGTAATTGAAACAAACTGTGAAGATGTTATGATTCTGCTTAAATTCTAAAGTAACTGAATTGATCCGACGTAGTGTGATCACAGAATTATTTCATAATAGTTGAGTCTGATGTACCATGACTCTGTTCAGTTTAAAGCAGTAACCCGAAGAAGTGTGTTTTTTTGCCCGACGTACAGTGGCACTGTTTTAATCTAATAAATATTAGTTTGAGCCAAAGGAACTGTGGCTAGAAAAAGGGCTGTTTAAGAAAATATAACACAAAAACCCCCCAATGTACTGTGGTGTTGTCCAATGTACTGTGACAAACATTGTTATATTTTTCTTAAACAGTTGCAGAAGTTGAAACTGTAAGTGCTTGGTATGCCTGAAGTGTGAGACATTTGTTATAATTCTGTTAAGATTCTAAAGTAATTGAATCAGCCCGACGTAGTGTGGAAGCAGAGTTGTATTAGACCTGTTGTTTCTAAAGTAACTGAAACTGAGTTGTAAGTTTCTAACTGAAACTGAGTAAGTTGTGATAATTCTGATAAAATTCTAAAGTAACTGAATTGACCCAGCGCAGTGTGGTCACAGAATTATGTCATAATTGTTGTGTGTTTTAGTGTAGTGAGTCCGACGCACTGTGACTCTGTGAAGTCTAAAGCCCAAAAGCAGTGTTGATTTCCCAACATACTATAACTTAGTAACTAAGTAAACTGCCTTAAAAATATAACCTCAAACCCGAAGTAGTGTGGTTTTGTCCGACGTACTGTGACATTGTTACATTTTTAGCAGTTTAATGTAGTGAAGTGTAAGGCCCGATGGAGTGTGGCCGTGTCCGAAGAAATGAGAATTTGGTTCAGAAACCTGACGTAGTGTGGCTGTTTTATTCATTTGTCGCCGAAGCACAGGAGCTGTGAATAATTAGACTAACAGGTATCTTAAAGCAACTAGATAATATTAAGTCAGTGAAAGAATAAAGCCTATTTAATTGCTAAAGACAATTTAATAAGACTGTGAAAATGGAAGAGCTAATAATTAAATACATTGCTAAGCACGGCTCAGTAGGAATGCTTGATGGGATAGAGAAGATAGTTGAAAATCCATATGAATGGGCTATCTCGAAGTTTGAAAACTTTCCAAAAATGCCTAGGAATGGAAAAATTGCCAATGCGCTTCAAGCTGTTCTTGCATCGTACAAAGTAACTAAGAGGAGAGTAGATGAGCTAGAGGCTGAAAATAAACGACTCCGTTTCAGAGTAGTAGCTACTAAAAATGACAATGCAAGTGAAACAATATGGAAAGAAGAAAAGGTTAGGATGCAGAATAAGATCACACGTCTTACAACTAACAATAGCATGCTTAGATCATCTGTAGAAGCATTGTCCAACAATTTGGAGGAAGAAAAAGTTGCATGTCAGTTTATGATAAAGAATGGCACAACTAAGAAACACAGCAGTAAGACACCGTTAGGAGTAACGATGTGTAACCCAATTTCAGAAGTACTAGATTTACAGGAAGATGAGAGTTGGGAAAGAGATTCTGAGTATTCTGACTGCACAGCTAGATTCCCAATAGCACCAGTGCGAACAAGACAGAATGGAAATGGAAATGAGAGGGTTCTTGATCAAAGAACTGAAAATGGCCAAGCTGTTAGACAGCTGTCTTTTATGGACTTTCAAAGTCTTGTTACAGCAGTGGGTACTTTTGACCCTGATAATATGGATCCTGTAGAGTTTTCATCAAAACTGGAGATGGTAGTGAATGTTTATAGTGTGTCAGACGAAGATGCTTGTAGACTTCTCATGATCTGCATTCCTCGCTCATTAACTGGTGCTCTCTCACAGGAAATTCGTGACAAAAGAGCAGACAGAGAAGCAAGGAGAGAAGCTCTACTTAGACTTGTTGGGACTGATTTGGTCAACTTGAGGAAGATAACTGAGGTGACAATAGAACCTGAAGAGCATCCTCGAGCATTTGCTTCCAGGTTGTGGGAAATGTTTAGCTGTTACAGTGGTTTGCCAAATGCAACTAAACAAAACCTCACGTTTAAGTCTGCATTAATTGCACAGAGCAGTTCACACATGCGAGAAGCCATTGCTCTGCATGTAGATGTAAATACACCATACGAGCAAATCATTTCCAAAATGACACAGCATTTTAATGCAAGATGTCAATTGAAAGCTGCAGAATCTAGATGTCCAGTTGCTGCCTTTGGCAGAAGAGAATGTTCTAGATTACCTAATAGTTTCCATCAAAGACCAAGGAGATTTGAAAGAGTAAATTCAGAAGGTGTTACTCTCTGTTATGCATGTGGAAAAGCTGGTCACATTGCCAGACATTGTCAAGAGAATAAGAAACCTTGTGAAAGCTTTGCATGTCATGCATGTGGAAAGGATGGTCACATAGCAAGGCATTGTTTGGAGAAAGGTAGGAAAGATCAGGAAGTTGTTTGTTTTGCTTGTGGAAAGATGGGACACAAGGCAAGACAGTGTCACTTTTCACACAAAAGAAAGACGGGCTATCGTGATTTGGTTAAGAAGATAGGCAATTTAGAAACCCAATTGGCATTGTTGAAAGGGAATAAGGATGAAGCCATTCACACCTTACCAGACACAGCACTGCAGGAACATGACTGTAGTTCAGTCACAAGCAGACGCTGATGTGAATTGGAGGAATTTTTTTTATGATAGTAACATATTTTAGGAAAATAGGTTTACTATCAAAAGGGGGGTAGTTCTTTATAATTTATGAGAAATGTGTTAATGGCATTGATATTTAAATATAACTTCCGAGAAATTATTTAATTGCATTTTGTGATTAAATTTATGTAACACTGATGTTTTAAATGTGAAAAGATTCTTGTGGGGGAAAGGGGGGCAACCTCTTGTTTTTGATCATTTCAGGTATAAGCATCAAGATGTTTGTTGGAAAGGTGTAACTTCTTGGAGAAAAATGATCTGGTCATCCGGAGTACAAGAGATTTCCAGCAGAACAAGTGGAGCCAGAGGACTTCGAGATGAAAAAGGACATTGTAAAGAACAGAGTGATCACCATGAGTGAGAAAATCAAGAGATTGCCAGACCTGCAAGATCCAGAACTCCAGTCCTAAAAGATCTAGAAATCCTGAGATTCACTATGGGATGATGGACTTTGGAGAACCACACAGACTACAACACCAGTGTCTGCTTCTTTCTGAGGACTTGCTATCCAATGTGAAACGAATGGACAACAGATCAGAGAAACACAAAGTGATCAAGATTTTTAGAAGACTACGGACAGCAGTCTTATCACCAAGATAGAAAACAAGTGGGCAAAGGACATACTCACTCAAAGAAATGCACAAAGACAGGGACTCACTGCACATGACACTAGAAAGACACAAATATATGCATTCTCAAATGCAGAAAATATATTATTGTCTATTGAATGCACACGTGGACAAAGGATGTTCACACTGATAAAAAGGGACAAAACGCACGTGAAGAAAACACAATGCATGTACACACTTACACTTACACTTACACACACACACACACACACACACACACACACACACTTTAAGCCACTGATTGATGTTTTTGCTCTATAGGCTTTTGACTGTTTGTGCTGTCATAATATTTAGAACATTTAGATAATTCCTGTTACTGTTATGGTTCTCAAGTGCTCCTCTCCCAATCCCAGGAAAATGTCTATATGTCATTTTGCCAAATTTTAGAAAAATCTCTATGATTTAATTTTGCATAATTGGATGGAGCGATAACCAGTGTGCATGAGGTGATGACCCAATGACGGGTAAGAATCTCTGATGGCCATAAATAGGGATCAACCTAAGACAGGGCTTCACCGCCACTGGGCACCTACTCAGGAAGGGAGGTGTAATCTGTATAAGGGAGTGGATGTGATGCTTCTTCCGGGCCAAAAGCATCAAAGGGGGGACTGTAAGAATTATGGTCTGCCTCGACCCAGATTCCACTCAACAATATATGTTTGATCAAGCTCTTTTCCCAAAATGTCTTAATTATCATAGAGAAGAATCGAAGAAGTGTTTCTAGACCATTTAGGATAATCACATCCTGAACAAATGGTGACCAATTGTAGCATGGGAGCGGGTGTGGGACATCTAGAACCATCTCAGACAAAGAGGTGTCAAAGCTTAATTAACATACAGACCACAGCTATTATAGGAGCAACCTCATTTACATTAAGGGTAGTGAAATGTAACTGTATAAAAGGTTTGAGATTAGGATGTTCTGGGTTCATTCCGACTCCGTTGAACCCAAGGTACTACATGTACTTTGTCACTGCTAAGCTGCAATAAACATCTTCATCGAGAATTTCTACGTCTTCCTCACTTTTTCTTACAGCTGTGAGTGTAAATTTCAACTTACAAATATGAATATTGACAAGTTTTCACATTTGAATCAACAAGCTCTGGAGTTTTGCAACTGTTTTACCTTCATAGACAGCAGACGTTGGAAAAAAATGATTGCATTGTGGAATTGATTTATGTAGTAAAAGAAAGCCATTCATTCACACAGATGTGTGAACATGCAGACTTTGTATTTAAATAGTCTTTTGTGGTTTAATATTCACAGACAGTAGACCACATTACAATTTGATCAGGTGTATTTGGGTACTTGTAACATATTCATTCAAAAATTGGCAAATTCCATGACATTCTGTGTTATACGGTTCATTTAGTTCTTTTTAGTTCTTTTGCATGACTAACTCACATTAAGAGAGTTTATTAAAGAAACATGGGGAAAGGTAAATGAGTAGATGAAGAGGACCTACAAAGTAATCTAAAGCAGGAAAAAAAAATTTTTATCTTCTTCAAGTGTTTACATATTTACTTCCCCCATATGGATTTTTGTCTCATAATTTGTATAAGCAATATCATACGTGTAATGAGTGCAGTATCACACATTTTTCCCAGTTAACATGAGTTCAAACGTGACTGATTTTATATAGCAGTTTTGCCAATTAAAATATTGTGCATCTCCGATCTACACACAGTGCTGTTTAGTTTCTGAATGAATCATGTGAATGGATGTCTTGTCAAACTTTTTAATGTAGTGTCTTGACATCAATAAGGCTTCAATTTGTAAACTGACAGGGCTTAAAATCATGTGCAAACGATAAACTCTCACTATATGATGGTTCAGCTTTGCAATTAATCTGCAAATCACATGCATTCTGAACTGTACTTCCTGGTCCGTACAGATCACGAATCAACTACGATCCATCCTGGGCATTGTGCATATCATACACATCGCAGTGTTGATGCTGAAATGATAAATCATGCAGCCCTACCTCCGTTTTATTTTTAAGTCAATAGTTTTATTATTAAAGTCAAGTCAAGGCCAACTAGTCGCTTATGATGTCATTAATAAAAATACAAGAGATGGGAATGCTTTGCAATACATGCTACAATTTTTGCCAAAAAATTATACAGATGCTGACATTCAGCTCATAAAATGCAACCTAATGGTACAATGCAGCATTTACATTGGCATTTACATTTAGTAATTAAGCAGATGCTTTAATCCAACACAACATACAAATTAAGACAATAGAAGCAGAGTGATAAAACAATAACAATAATTATAGCATTGTAATTTCTATACAATTTAATAAAAGTTTAATAAATGTTTGATATAATGTGTATGCAATATGCTTTTTTTGCGCATCAATACACTGGCTTTCTGTTACATTTAAGCTGTATTGTAAGCAGTATCTACTTCTCTCTGTTTATGGATATGGAGAATCCCACAGGTACTGGGCAGGAAAATTGAAAACAGTCCCACTATACTGTACTGATTCAGTTTAAGAAAAAAAATGTTTCTAATTCAAATTTGAAACAGAATTTTTGCCAGAACATTTTAGTGAAACCGTAGGCTACACCATATGTATAGTGTATGTATGACAGATGCACTTCATTATGTGTTTGAATGATGCTTTACATAAATGCTTAATGTCCTTAAAAGTATTAAAATCTGGTGTTCAAACAAACAGAACGGCATTTTTAGTTTTAAATGGGTCATGAATTGACCTTATGCATGAAGCGTTGTTTAGAACTTCCGCATAATGATTTGCCAGCTCCTAAATTTTCGATTAAGCTCATTTTATATGTGCTATATATAGATAGAGACTCTTGAGACTGCTTTTCTGCCTCGTTCTTATCAGAAACTGAGAAAAAATAATAATTGCAACATCGTAAATAATGATAGGGGCATGAACATTTAGTTTCATATTATTTAACAACATATAATTTAAATGTGGAACCTGGTAATCCCATTAGAGTAGCTACTTAGACACATAGTTGTAGATTTAAATGCTGACAGCTAAACACTAATATAAGGTTTAGGCTTACGATACCGATGCTTCTCTTCAATTATATCTTAATAATAGTCTTGATAATTAATAATTGCCTTTAAAGTCATGAACACATTTTAAAAAGCCTCTAAAGCTTTTATTATTTTTCAACTCTACAGCTGTGCAATGAAATTCACTTCAAAGATTTAATTTTCATTCAAAAACACGACATGCAAAAAAGGTTTTAACGGAAAACGACTTTTTAAGATGGCATGAAATTTCCCTTATAACCAAAAGATGGCAGCAGAGGATTAGTTATTGGCTGCAGCTGCCATTTAAACGCCCTAGTCTTGCTTTTCGATTCATTATAAAATTATTGGTATGACAAATTTTATAACTTTTACCGCACCACAAATTAAATAAGTTAAACATTAATTGTATAACAATTGTTATTATGCATTCAATATGAATCAATATGAACTTGACATATTTTAGATTTTAATTAGATATTTTATCCACATTGTAAAAGCTATTTAATAGCCTATATTTAACCAAACCAAAACTTGTTACTGCTGTAGTTTTGTTACTCTGAATTTAGTCTGAATTATTGAACGCACAGCTCTGTTTTTGACATCAGCTTGTCAGATGTTTCGTTCGTTTATTACTGTCAATCACAGCAATGACTCGCGCATATTTAGCGGTTTTACTCATGTAATTTTTTAAACTCGTGTTTGTCATTCTTGAAATGGCATTAACAGATGTTTGGTCCTCTTAGACAAACAAAACTTTTTTGATTGTGAATGGACTACGTAGAGAAAATGAGCAAAGGACACTCATATTACGGCTCAGTACAGTTGACCGGAAATAATTAACTGAGCTGGCTTATCTAAACAAATTATTTTATACTGCTTTTCTGAGGTCTTATAATGTTATCAAGATTTTTACATAAAAAATAGAAGTAATTTAGAAGTAATAGGCTATTTTCTGTCCTGTTTTACCCTCATTAGAACACTGTGGCGTACACAGGCGTAGTGGATTGTAGACTCAGAAGTAAACGCCCACTGCTGTGTTTGGCTAAAGGCCCGTTTACACTAAGGACGATACTATAAAGCTAACGCTTTAAAGCTATAAAGCATTTAAAGTCTTGGTTAAAGGGATGTGTAAAAAACTTCTCCGTGAGACCGTTTAGACGCTCTAACTCACTGTTACTGGTCATAGAGACGCTGGACGGAGCGATCTGAGCATTGAAACTCTTGCTTAAAGGGATGTGTAAAAAACTTCTAACACACTGAGAAGTGTCTTTCTGAATTGCAAACAGACGGATTCATGCAAAAAAAATATTTCTAATGTTGGTCACTATTTGTCTTCCCATTGCATAAAACGCCTTTCTGTGACCGAGAAATAACATTTTCAACATAAGCATGCATAAGCTCCGTGAGACCGTTTAGACGCTCTAACTCACTGTTACTGGTCATAGAGACGCTGGACGGAGCGATCTGAGCATTGAAACTCTTGCTTAAAGGGATGTGTAAAAAACTTCTAACACACTGAGAAGTGTCTTTCTGAATTGCAAACAGGATTTTATTCATGCAAAAAAAAATATTTCTAAAGTTGGTCACTATTTGTCTTCCCATTGCATAAAACGCCTTTCTGTGACCGAGAAATAACATTTTCAACATAAGCATGCATAAGCTCCGTGAGACCGTTTAGACGCTCTAACTCACTGTTACTGGTCATAGAGACGCTGGACGGAGCGATCTGAGCATTGAAACTCTTGCTTAAAGGGATGTGTAAAAAACTTCTAACACACTGAGAAGTGTCTTTCTGAATTGCAAACAGGATTTTATTCATGCAAAAAAAAATATTTCTAAAGTTGGTCACTATTTGTCTTCCCATTGCATAAAACGCCTTTCTGTGACCGAGAAATAACATTTTCAACATAAGCATGCATAAGCTCCGTGAGACCGTTTAGACGCTCTAACTCACTGTTACTGGTCATAGAGACGCTGGACGGAGCGATCTGAGCATTGAAACTCTTGCTTAAAGGGATGTGTAAAAATCTTCTAAGACACTGAGAAGTGTCTTTCTGAATTGCAAACAGGATTTTATTCATGCAAAAAAATATTTCTCATGTTGGTCACTATTTGTCTTCCCATTGCATAAAACACCTTTCTGTGACCGAGAAATAACATTTTCAACATAAGCATGCATAAGCTCCGTGAGACCGTTTAGACGCTCTGACTCACTGTTACTGGTCATAGAGACGCTGGACGGAGCGATCTGAGCATTGAAACTCTTGCTTAAAGGGATGTGTAAAAAACTTCTAACACACTGAGAAGTGTCTTTCTGAATTGCAAACAGGATTTTATTCATGCAAAAAAAAATATTTCTAAAGTTGGTCACTATTTGTCTTCCCATTGCATAAAACGCCTTTCTGTGACCGAGAAATAACATTTTCAACATAAGCATGCATAAGCTCCGTGAGACCGTTTAGACGCTCTAACTCACTGTTACTGGTCATAGAGACGCTGGACGGAGCGATCTGAGCATTGAAACTCTTGCTTAAAGGGATGTGTAAAAAACTTCTAACACACTGAGAAGTGTCTTTCTGAATTGCAAACAGGATTTTATTCATGCAAAAAAAAATATTTCTAATGTTGGTCACTATTTGTCTTCCCATTGCATAAAACGCCTTTCTGTGACCGAGAAATAACATTTTCAACATAAGCATGCAAAAGCTCCGTGAGACCGTTTAGACGCTCTAACTCACTGTTACTGGTCATAGAGACGCTGGACGGAGCGATCTGAGCATTGAAACTCTTGCTTAAAGGGATGTGTAAAAAACTTCTAACACACTGAGAAGTGTCTTTCTGAATTGCAAACAGGATTTTATTCATGCAAAAAAAATATTTCTAATGTTGGTCACTATTTGTCTTCCCATTGCATAAAACGCCTTTCTGTGACCGAGAAATAACATTTTCAACATAAGCATGCATAAGCTCCGTGAGACCGTTTAGACGCTCTAACTCACTGTTACTGGTCATAGAGACGCTGGACGGAGCGATCTGAGCATTGAATCTCTTGCTTAAAGGGATGTGTAAAAATCTTCTAAGACACTGAGAAGTGTCTTTCTGAATTGCAAACAGGATTTTATTCATGCAAAAAAAATATTTCTAATGTTGGTCACTATTTGTCTTCCAATTGCATAAAACACCTTTCTGTGACCGAGAAATAACATTTTCAACATAAGCATGCATAAGCTCCGTGAGACCGTTTAGACGCTCTAACTCACTGTTACTGGTCATAGAGACGCTGGACGGAGCGATCTAAGCATTGAATCTCTTGCTTAAAGGGATGTGTAAAAATCTTCTAAGACACTGAGAAGTGTCTTTCTGAATTGCAAACAGGATTTTATTCATGCAAAAAAAATATTTCTAATGTTGGTCACTATTTGTCTTCCCATTGCATAAAACACCTTTCTGTGACCGAGAAATAACATTTTCAACATAAGCATGCATAAGCTCCTTGAGACCGTTTAGACGCTCTGACTCACTGTTACTGGTCATAGAGACGCTGGACGGAGCGATCTGAGCATTTAAGCTCTTGCTTAAAGGGATGTGTAAAAAAAACTTCTAACACACTGAGAAGTGTCTTTCTGAATTGCAAACAGGATTTTATTCATGCAAAAAAAATATTTCTAATGTTGGTCACTATTTGTCTTCCCATTGCATAAAACACCTTTCTGTGACCGAGAAATAACATTTTCAACATAAGCATGCATAAGCTCCGTGAGACCGTTTAGACGCTCTGACTCACTGTTACTGGTCATAGAGACGCTGGACGGAGCGATCTGAGCATTTAAGCTCTTGCTTAAAGGGATGTGTAAAAAAAACTTCTAACACACTGAGAAGTGTCTTTCTGAATTGCAAACAGGATTTTATTCATGCAAAAAAAATATTTCTAATGTTGGTCACTATTTGTCTTCCCATTGCATAAAACGCCTTTCTGTGACCGAGAAATAACATTTTCAGCATAAGCATGCAAAAGCTCCGTGAGACCGTTTAGACGCTCTAACTCACTGTTACTGGTCATAGAGACGCTGGACGGAGCGATCTGAGCATTGAAACTCTTGCTTAAAGGGATGTGTAGAAAACTTCTAACACACTGAGAAGTGTCTTTCTGAATTGCAAACAGGATTTTATTCATGCAAAATAAATATTTCTAATGTTGGTCACTATTTGTCTTCCCATTGCATAAAACACCTTTCTGTGACCGAGAAATAACATTTTCAATATAAGCTCCGTGAGACCGTTTAGACGCTCTAACTCACTGTTACTGGTCATAGAGACGCTGGACGGAGCGATCTGAGCATTGAAACTCTTGCTTAAAGGGATGTGTAAAAAACTTCTAACACACTGAGAAGTGTCTTTCTGAATTGCAAACAGGATTTTATTCATGCAAAAAAAAATATTTCTAAAGTTGGTCACTATTTGTCTTCCCATTGCATAAAACGCCTTTCTATGACCGAGAAATAAAATTTTCAACATAAGCATGCATAAGCTCCGTGAGACCGTTTAGACGCTCTAACTCACTGTTACTGGTCATAGAGACGCTGGACGGAGCGATCTGAGCATTGAAACTCTTGCTTAAAGGGATGTGTAAAAAACTTCTAACACACTGAGAAGTGTCTTTCTGAATTGCAAACAGGATTTTATTCATGCAAAAAAAATATTTCTAATGTTGGTCACTATTTGTCTTCCCATTGCATAAAACGCCTTTCTGTGACCGAGAAATAACATTTTCAACATAAGCATGCATAAGCTCCGTGAGACCGTTTAGACGCTCTAACTCACTGTTACTGGTCATAGAGACGCTGGACGGAGCGATCTGAGCATTGAAACTCTTGCTTAAAGGGATGTGTAAAAAACTTCTAACACACTGAGAAGTGTCTTTCTGAATTGCAAACAGGATTTTATTCATGCAAAAAAAATATTTCTAATGTTGGTCACTATTTGTCTTCCCATTGCATAAAACGCCTTTCTGTGACCGAGAAATAACATTTTCAACATAAGCATGCATAAGCTCCGTGAGACCGTTTAGACGCTCTAACTCACTGTTACTGGTCATAGAGACGCTGGACGGAGCGATCTGAGCATTGAATCTCTTGCTTAAAGGGATGTGTAAAAATCTTCTAAGACACTGAGAAGTGTCTTTCTGAATTGCAAACAGGATTTTATTCATGCAAAAAAAATATTTCTAATGTTGGTCACTATTTGTCTTCCAATTGCATAAAACACCTTTCTGTGACCGAGAAATAACATTTTCAACATAAGCATGCATAAGCTCCGTGAGACCGTTTAGACGCTCTAACTCACTGTTACTGGTCATAGAGACGCTGGACGGAGCGATCTAAGCATTGAATCTCTTGCTTAAAGGGATGTGTAAAAATCTTCTAAGACACTGAGAAGTGTCTTTCTGAATTGCAAACAGGATTTTATTCATGCAAAAAAAATATTTCTAATGTTGGTCACTATTTGTCTTCCCATTGCATAAAACACCTTTCTGTGACCGAGAAATAACATTTTCAACATAAGCATGCATAAGCTCCGTGAGACCGTTTAGACGCTCTGACTCACTGTTACTGGTCATAGAGACGCTGGACGGAGCGATCTGAGCATTTAAGCTCTTGCTTAAAGGGATGTGTAAAAAAAACTTCTAACACACTGAGAAGTGTCTTTCTGAATTGCAAACAGGATTTTATTCATGCAAAAAAAATATTTCTAATGTTGGTCACTATTTGTCTTCCCATTGCATAAAACACCTTTCTGTGACCGAGAAATAACATTTTCAACATAAGCATGCATAAGCTCCGTGAGACCGTTTAGACGCTCTGACTCACTGTTACTGGTCATAGAGACGCTGGACGGAGCGATCTGAGCATTTAAGCTCTTGCTTAAAGGGATGTGTAAAAAAAACTTCTAACACACTGAGAAGTGTCTTTCTGAATTGCAAACAGGATTTTATTCATGCAAAAAAAATATTTCTAATGTTGGTCACTATTTGTCTTCCCATTGCATAAAACGCCTTTCTGTGACCGAGAAATAACATTTTCAGCATAAGCATGCAAAAGCTCCGTGAGACCGTTTAGACGCTCTAACTCACTGTTACTGGTCATAGAGACGCTGGACGGAGCGATCTGAGCATTGAAACTCTTGCTTAAAGGGATGTGTAGAAAACTTCTAACACATTGAGAAGTGTCTTTCTGAATTGCAAACAGGATTTTATTCATGCAAAATAAATATTTCTAATGTTGGTCACTATTTGTCTTCCCATTGCATAAAACACCTTTCTGTGACCGAGAAATAACATTTTCAATATAAGCTCCGTGAGACCGTTTAGACGCTCTAACTCACTGTTACTGGTCATAGAGACGCTGGACGGAGCGATCTGAGCATTGAAACTCTTGCTTAAAGGGATGTGTAAAAAACTTCTAACACACAGAGAAGTGTCTTTCTGAATTGCAAACAGGATTTTATTCATGCAAAAAAAAATATTTCTAAAGTTGGTCACTATTTGTCTTCCCATTGCATAAAACACCTTTCTGTGACCGAGAAATAACATTTTCAACATAAGCATGCATAAGCTCCGTGAGACCGTTTAGACGCTCTAACTCACTGTTACTGGTCATAGAGACGCTGGACGGAGCGATCTAAGCATTGAATCTCTTGCTTAAAGGGATGTGTAAAAATCTTCTAAGACACTGAGAAGTGTCTTTCTGAATTGCAAACAGGATTTTATTCATGCAAAAAAAATATTTCTAATGTTGGTCACTATTTGTCTTCCCATTGCATAAAACACCTTTCTGTGACCGAGAAATAACATTTTCAACATAAGCATGCATAAGCTCCGTGAGACCGTTTAGACGCTCTGACTCACTGTTACTGGTCATAGAGACGCTGGACGGAGCGATCTGAGCATTTAAGCTCTTGCTTAAAGGGATGTGTAAAAAAAACTTCTAACACACTGAGAAGTGTCTTTCTGAATTGCAAACAGGATTTTATTCATGCAAAAAAAATATTTCTAATGTTGGTCACTATTTGTCTTCCCATTGCATAAAACGCCTTTCTGTGACCGAGAAATAACATTTTCAACATAAGCATGCATAAGCTCCGTGAGACCGTTTAGACGCTCTGACTCACTGTTACTGGTCATAGAGACGCTGGACGGAGCGATCTGAGCATTTAAGCTCTTGCTTAAAGGGATGTGTAAAAAAAACTTCTAACACACTGAGAAGTGTCTTTCTGAATTGCAAACAGGATTTTATTCATGCAAAAAAAATATTTCTAATGTTGGTCACTATTTGTCTTCCCATTGCATAAAACGCCTTTCTGTGACCGAGAAATAACATTTTCAGCATAAGCATGCAAAAGCTCCGTGAGACCGTTTAGACGCTCTAACTCACTGTTACTGGTCATAGAGACGCTGGACGGAGCGATCTGAGCATTGAAACTCTTGCTTAAAGGGATGTGTAGAAAACTTCTAACACATTGAGAAGTGTCTTTCTGAATTGCAAACAGGATTTTATTCATGCAAAATAAATATTTCTAATGTTGGTCACTATTTGTCTTCCCATTGCATAAAACACCTTTCTGTGACCGAGAAATAACATTTTCAATATAAGCTCCGTGAGACCGTTTAGACGCTCTAACTCACTGTTACTGGTCATAGAGACGCTGGACGGAGCGATCTGAGCATTGAAACTCTTGCTTAAAGGGATGTGTAAAAAACTTCTAACACACTGAGAAGTGTCTTTCTGAATTGCAAACAGGATTTTATTCATGCAAAAAAAATATTTCTAATGTTGGTCACTATTTGTCTTCCCATTGCATAAAACGCCTTTCTGTGACCGAGAAATAACATTTTCAACATAAGCATGCATAAGCTCCGTGAGACCGTTTAGACGCTCTAACTCACTGTTACTGGTCATAGAGACGCTGGACGGAGCGATCTGAGCATTGAATCTCTTGCTTAAAGGGATGTGTAAAAATCTTCTAAGACACTGAGAAGTGTCTTTCTGAATTGCAAACAGGATTTTATTCATGCAAAAAAAATATTTCTAATGTTGGTCACTATTTGTCTTCCCATTGCATAAAACACCTTTCTGTGACCGAGAAATAACATTTTCAACATAAGCATGCATAAGCTCCGTGAGACCGTTTAGACGCTTTAACTCACTGTTACTGGTCATAGAGACGCTGGACGGAGCGATCTGAGCATTGAAACTCTTGCTTAAAGGGATGTGTAGAAAACTTCTAACACACTGAGAAGTGTCTTTCTGAATTGCAAACAGGATTTTATTCATGCAAAATAAATATTTCTAATGTTGGTCACTATTTGTCTTCCCATTGCATAAAACACCTTTCTGTGACCGAGAAATAACATTTTCAATATAAGCATGCATAAGCTCCGTGAGACCGTTTAGACGCTCTAACTCTCTGTTACTGGTCATAGAGACGCTGGACGGAGCGATCTGAGCATTGAAACTCTTGCTTAAAGGGATGTGTAAAAAACTTCTAACACACTGAGAAGTGTCTTTCTGAATTGCAAACAGGATTTTATTCATGCAAAAAAAAATATTTCTAAAGTTGGTCACTATTTGTCTTCCCATTGCATAAAACGCCTTTCTGTGACCGAGAAATAACATTTTCAACATAAGCATGCATAAGCTCCGTGAGACCGTTTAGACGCTCTAACTCACTGTTACTGGTCATAGAGACGCTGGACGGAGCGATCTGAGCATTGAAACTCTTGCTTAAAGGGATGTGTAAAAAACTTCTAACACACTGAGAAGTGTCTTTCTGAATTGCAAACAGGATTTTATTCATGCAAAAAAAAATATTTCTAATGTTGGTCACTATTTGTCTTCCCATTGCCTAAAACGCCTTTCTGTGACCGAGAAATAACATTTTCAACATGAGCATGCATAAGCTCCGTGAGACCGTTTAGACGCTTTAACTCACTGTTACTGGTCATAGAGACGCTGGACGGAGCGATCTGAGCATTGAAACTCTTGCTTAAAGGGATGTGTAGAAAACTTCTAACACACTGAGAAGTGTCTTTCTGAATTGCAAACAGGATTTTATTCATGCAAAATAAATATTTCTAATGTTGGTCACTATTTGTCTTCCCATTGCATAAAACACCTTTCTGTGACCGAGAAATAACATTTTCAATATAAGCATGCATAAGCTCCGTGAGACCGTTTAGACGCTCTAACTCACTGTTACTGGTCATAGAGACGCTGGACGGAGCGATCTGAGCATTGAAACTCTTGCTTAAAGGGATGTGTAAAAAACTTCTAACACACTGAGAAGTGTCTTTCTGAATTGCAAACAGGATTTTATTCATGCAAAAAAAAATATTTCTAAAGTTGGTCACTATTTGTCTTCCCATTGCATAAAACGCCTTTCTGTGACCGAGAAATAACATTTTCAACATAAGCATGCATAAGCTCCGTGAGACCGTTTAGACGCTCTAACTCACTGTTACTGGTCATAGAGACGCTGGACGGAGCGATCTGAGCATTGAAACTCTTGCTTAAAGGGATGTGTAAAAAACTTCTAACACACTGAGAAGTGTCTTTCTGAATTGCAAACAGGATTTTATTCATGCAAAAAAAAATATTTCTAATGTTGGTCACTATTTGTCTTCCCATTGCCTAAAACGCCTTTCTGTGACCGAGAAATAACATTTTCAACATGAGCATGCATAAGCTCCGTGAGAACGTTTAGACGCTCTAACTCACTGTTACTGGTCATAGAGACGCTGGACGGAGCGATCTGAGCATTGAAACTCTTGCTTAAAGGGATGTGTAAAAAACTTCTAACACACTGAGAAGTGTCTTTCTGAATTGCAAACAGGATTTTATTCATGCAAAAAAAATATTTCTAATGTTGGTCACTATTTGTCTTCCCATTGCATAAAACGCCTTTCTGTGACCGAGAAATAACATTTTCAGCATAAGCATGCAAAAGCTCCGTGAGACCGTTTAGACGCTCTAACTCACTGTTACTGGTCATAGAGACGCTGGACGGAGCGATCTGAGCATTGAAACTCTTGCTTAAAGGGATGTGTAGAAAACTTCTAACACACTGAGAAGTGTCTTTCTGAATTGCAAACAGGATTTTATTCATGCAAAATAAATATTTCTAATGTTGGTCACTATTTGTCTTCCCATTGCATAAAACGCCTTTCTGTGACCGAGAAATAACATTTTCAGCATAAGCATGCAAAAGCTCCGTGAGACCGTTTAGACGCTCTAACTCACTGTTACTGGTCATAGAGACGCTGGACGGAGCGATCTGAGCATTGAAACTCTTGCTTAAAGGGATGTGTAGAAAACTTCTAACACACTGAGAAGTGTCTTTCTGAATTGCAAACAGGATTTTATTCATGCAAAATAAATATTTCTAATGTTGGTCACTATTTGTCTTCCCATTGCATAAAACACCTTTCTGTGACCGAGAAATAACATTTTCAATATAAGCATGCATAAGCTCCGTGAGACCGTTTAGACGCTCTAACTCACTGTTACTGGTCATAGAGACGCTGGACGGAGCGATCTGAGCATTGAAACTCTTGCTTAAAGGGATGTGTAAAAAACTTCTAACACACTGAGAAGTGTCTTTCTTAATTGCAAACAGGATTTTATTCATGCAAAAAAAAATATTTCTAATGTTGGTCACTATTTGTCTTCCCATTGCCTAAAACGCCTTTCTGTGACCGAGAAATAACATTTTCAACATAAGCATGCATAAGCTCCGTGAGACCGTTTAGACGCTCTAACTCACTGTTACTGGTCATAGAGACGCTGGACGGAGCGATCTGAGCATTGAAACTCTTGCTTAAAGGGATGTGTAAAAAACTTCTAACACACTGAGAAGTGTCTTTCTGAATTGCAAACAGGATTTTATTCATGCAAAAAAAATATTTCTAATGTTGGTCACTATTTGTCTTCCCATTGCATAAAACGCCTTTCTGTGACCGAGAAATAACATTTTCAACATAAGCATGCATAAGCTCCGTGAGACCGTTTAGACGCTCTAACTCACTGTTACTGGTCATAGAGACGCTGGACGGAGCGATCTGAGCATTTAAGCTCTTGCTTAAAGGGATGTGTAAAAAACTTCTAACACACTGAGAAGTGTCTTTCTTAATTGCAAACAGGATTTTATTCATGCAAAAAAAATATTTCTAATGTTGGTCACTATTTGTCTTCCCATTGCATAAAACGCCTTTCTGTGACCGAGAAATAACATTTTCAACATAAGCATGCATAAGCTCCGTGAGACCGTTTAGACGCTCTAACTCACTGTTACTGGTCATAGAGACGCTGGACGGAGCGATCTGAGCATTGGAACTCTTGCTTAAAGGGATGTGTAAAAAACTTCTAACACACTGAGAAGTGTCTTTCTGAATTGCAAACAGGATTTTATTCATGCAAAAAAAAAATATTTCTAATGTTGGTCACTATTTGTCTTCCCATTGCCTAAAACGCCTTTCTGTGACCGAGAAATAACATTTTCAATATAAGCTCCGTGAGACCGTTTAGACGCTCTAACTCACTGTTACTGGTCATAGAGACGCTGGACGGAGCGATCTGAGCATTGAAACTCTTGCTTAAAGGGATGTGTAAAAAACTTCTAACACACTGAGAAGTGTCTTTCTGAATTGCAAACAGGATTTTATTCATGCAAAAAAAAATATTTCTAAAGTTGGTCACTATTTGTCTTCCCATTGCATAAAACGCCTTTCTATGACCGAGAAATAAAATTTTCAACATAAGCATGCATAAGCTCCGTGAGACCGTTTAGACGCTCTAACTCACTGTTACTGGTCATAGAGACGCTGGACGGAGCGATCTGAGCATTGAAACTCTTGCTTAAAGGGATGTGTAAAAAACTTCTAACACACTGAGAAGTGTCTTTCTGAATTGCAAACAGGATTTTATTCATGCAAAAAAAAATATTTCTAATGTTGGTCACTATTTGTCTTCCCATTGCCTAAAACGCCTTTCTGTGACCGAGAAATAACATTTTCAACATGAGCATGCATAAGCTCCGTGAGAACGTTTAGACGCTCTAACTCACTGTTACTGGTCATAGAGACGCTGGACGGAGCGATCTGAGCATTGAAACTCTTGCTTAAAGGGATGTGTAAAAAACTTCTAACACACTGAGAAGTGTCTTTCTGAATTGCAAACAGGATTTTATTCATGCAAAAAAAATATTTCTAATGTTGGTCACTATTTGTCTTCCCATTGCATAAAACGCCTTTCTGTGACCGAGAAATAACATTTTCAGCATAAGCATGCAAAAGCTCCGTGAGACCGTTTAGACGCTCTAACTCACTGTTACTGGTCATAGAGACGCTGGACGGAGCGATCTGAGCATTGAAACTCTTGCTTAAAGGGATGTGTAGAAAACTTCTAACACACTGAGAAGTGTCTTTCTGAATTGCAAACAGGATTTTATTCATGCAAAATAAATATTTCTAATGTTGGTCACTATTTGTCTTCCCATTGCATAAAACGCCTTTCTGTGACCGAGAAATAACATTTTCAGCATAAGCATGCAAAAGCTCCGTGAGACCGTTTAGACGCTCTAACTCACTGTTACTGGTCATAGAGACGCTGGACGGAGCGATCTGAGCATTGAAACTCTTGCTTAAAGGGATGTGTAGAAAACTTCTAACACACTGAGAAGTGTCTTTCTGAATTGCAAACAGGATTTTATTCATGCAAAATAAATATTTCTAATGTTGGTCACTATTTGTCTTCCCATTGCATAAAACACCTTTCTGTGACCGAGAAATAACATTTTCAATATAAGCATGCATAAGCTCCGTGAGACCGTTTAGACGCTCTAACTCACTGTTACTGGTCATAGAGACGCTGGACGGAGCGATCTGAGCATTGAAACTCTTGCTTAAAGGGATGTGTAAAAAACTTCTAACACACTGAGAAGTGTCTTTCTTAATTGCAAACAGGATTTTATTCATGCAAAAAAAAATATTTCTAATGTTGGTCACTATTTGTCTTCCCATTGCCTAAAACGCCTTTCTGTGACCAAGAAATAACATTTTCAACATAAGCATGCATAAGCTCCGTGAGACCGTTTAGACGCTCTAACTCACTGTTACTGGTCATAGAGACGCTGGACGGAGCGATCTGAGCATTGAAACTCTTGCTTAAAGGGATGTGTAAAAAACTTCTAACACACTGAGAAGTGTCTTTCTGAATTGCAAACAGGATTTTATTCATGCAAAAAAAATATTTCTAATGTTGGTCACTATTTGTCTTCCCATTGCATAAAACGCCTTTCTGTGACCGAGAAATAACATTTTCAACATAAGCATGCATAAGCTCCGTGAGACCGTTTAGACGCTCTAACTCACTGTTACTGGTCATAGAGACGCTGGACGGAGCGATCTGAGCATTTAAGCTCTTGCTTAAAGGGATGTGTAAAAAACTTCTAACACACTGAGAAGTGTCTTTCTTAATTGCAAACAGGATTTTATTCATGCAAAAAAAATATTTCTAATGTTGGTCACTATTTGTCTTCCCATTGCATAAAACGCCTTTCTGTGACCGAGAAATAACATTTTCAACATAAGCATGCATAAGCTCCGTGAGACCGTTTAGACGCTCTAACTCACTGTTACTGGTCATAGAGACGCTGGACGGAGCGATCTGAGCATTGGAACTCTTGCTTAAAGGGATGTGTAAAAAACTTCTAACACACTGAGAAGTGTCTTTCTGAATTGCAAACAGGATTTTATTCATGCAAAAAAAAATATTTCTAATGTTGGTCACTATTTGTCTTCCCATTGCCTAAAACGCCTTTCTGTGACCGAGAAATAACATTTTCAACATAAGCATGCATAAGCTCCGTGAGAACGTTTAGACGCTCTAACTCACTGTTACTGGTCATAGAGACGCTGGACGGAGCGATCTGAGCATTGAAACTCTTGCTTAAAGGGATGTGTAAAAAACTTCTAACACACTGAGAAGTGTCTTTCTGAATTGCAAACAGGATTTTATTCATGCAAAAAAAAATATTTCTAATGTTGGTCACTATTTGTCTTCCCATTGCATAAAACGCCTTTCTGTGACCGAGAAATAACATTTTCAACATAAGCATGCAAAAGCTCCGTGAGACCGTTTAGACGCTCTAACTCACTGTTACTGGTCATAGAGACGCTGGACGGAGCGATCTGAGCATTGAAACTCTTGCTTAAAGGGATGTGTAAAAAACTTCTAACACACTGAGAAGTGTCTTTCTGAATTGCAAACAGGATTTTATTCATGCAAAAAAAATATTTCTAATGTTGGTCACTATTTGTCTTCCCATTGCATAAAACGCCTTTCTGTGACCGAGAAATAACATTTTCAACATAAGCATGCATAAGCTCCGTGAGACCGTTTAGACGCTCTAACTCACTGTTACTGGTCATAGAGACGCTGGACGGAGCGATCTGAGCATTGAATCTCTTGCTTAAAGGGATGTGTAAAAATCTTCTAAGACACTGAGAAGTGTCTTTCTGAATTGCAAACAGGATTTTATTCATGCAAAAAAAATATTTCTAATGTTGGTCACTATTTGTCTTCCAATTGCATAAAACACCTTTCTGTGACCGAGAAATAACATTTTCAACATAAGCATGCATAAGCTCCGTGAGACCGTTTAGACGCTCTAACTCACTGTTACTGGTCATAGAGACGCTGGACGGAGCGATCTAAGCATTGAATCTCTTGCTTAAAGGGATGTGTAAAAATCTTCTAAGACACTGAGAAGTGTCTTTCTGAATTGCAAACAGGATTTTATTCATGCAAAAAAAATATTTCTAATGTTGGTCACTATTTGTCTTCCCATTGCATAAAACACCTTTCTGTGACCGAGAAATAACATTTTCAACATAAGCATGCATAAGCTCCGTGAGACCGTTTAGACGCTCTGACTCACTGTTACTGGTCATAGAGACGCTGGACGGAGCGATCTGAGCATTTAAGCTCTTGCTTAAAGGGATGTGTAAAAAAAACTTCTAACACACTGAGAAGTGTCTTTCTGAATTGCAAACAGGATTTTATTCATGCAAAAAAAATATTTCTAATGTTGGTCACTATTTGTCTTCCCATTGCATAAAACACCTTTCTGTGACCGAGAAATAACATTTTCAACATAAGCATGCATAAGCTCCGTGAGACCGTTTAGACGCTCTGACTCACTGTTACTGGTCATAGAGACGCTGGACGGAGCGATCTGAGCATTTAAGCTCTTGCTTAAAGGGATGTGTAAAAAAAACTTCTAACACACTGAGAAGTGTCTTTCTGAATTGCAAACAGGATTTTATTCATGCAAAAAAAATATTTCTAATGTTGGTCACTATTTGTCTTCCCATTGCATAAAACGCCTTTCTGTGACCGAGAAATAACATTTTCAGCATAAGCATGCAAAAGCTCCGTGAGACCGTTTAGACGCTCTAACTCACTGTTACTGGTCATAGAGACGCTGGACGGAGCGATCTGAGCATTGAAACTCTTGCTTAAAGGGATGTGTAGAAAACTTCTAACACACTGAGAAGTGTCTTTCTGAATTGCAAACAGGATTTTATTCATGCAAAATAAATATTTCTAATGTTGGTCACTATTTGTCTTCCCATTGCATAAAACACCTTTCTGTGACCGAGAAATAACATTTTCAATATAAGCTCCGTGAGACCGTTTAGACGCTCTAACTCACTGTTACTGGTCATAGAGACGCTGGACGGAGCGATCTGAGCATTGAAACTCTTGCTTAAAGGGATGTGTAAAAAACTTCTAACACACTGAGAAGTGTCTTTCTGAATTGCAAACAGGATTTTATTCATGCAAAAAAAATATTTCTAATGTTGGTCACTATTTGTCTTCCCATTGCATAAAACGCCTTTCTGTGACCGAGAAATAACATTTTCAACATAAGCATGCATAAGCTCCGTGAGACCGTTTAGACGCTCTAACTCACTGTTACTGGTCATAGAGACGCTGGACGGAGCGATCTGAGCATTGAAACTCTTGCTTAAAGGGATGTGTAAAAAACTTCTAACACACTGAGAAGTGTCTTTCTGAATTGCAAACAGGATTTTATTCATGCAAAAAAAATATTTCTAATGTTGGTCACTATTTGTCTTCCCATTGCATAAAACGCCTTTCTGTGACCGAGAAATAACATTTTCAACATAAGCATGCATAAGCTCCGTGAGACCGTTTAGACGCTCTAACTCACTGTTACTGGTCATAGAGACGCTGGACGGAGCGATCTGAGCATTGAATCTCTTGCTTAAAGGGATGTGTAAAAATCTTCTAAGACACTGAGAAGTGTCTTTCTGAATTGCAAACAGGATTTTATTCATGCAAAAAAAATATTTCTAATGTTGGTCACTATTTGTCTTCCCATTGCATAAAACACCTTTCTGTGACCGAGAAATAACATTTTCAACATAAGCATGCATAAGCTCCGTGAGACCGTTTAGACGCTTTAACTCACTGTTACTGGTCATAGAGACGCTGGACGGAGCGATCTGAGCATTGAAACTCTTGCTTAAAGGGATGTGTAGAAAACTTCTAACACACTGAGAAGTGTCTTTCTGAATTGCAAACAGGATTTTATTCATGCAAAATAAATATTTCTAATGTTGGTCACTATTTGTCTTCCCATTGCATAAAACACCTTTCTGTGACCGAGAAATAACATTTTCAATATAAGCATGCATAAGCTCCGTGAGACCGTTTAGACGCTCTAACTCACTGTTACTGGTCATAGAGACGCTGGACGGAGCGATCTGAGCATTGAAACTCTTGCTTAAAGGGATGTGTAAAAAACTTCTAACACACTGAGAAGTGTCTTTCTGAATTGCAAACAGGATTTTATTCATGCAAAAAAAAATATTTCTAAAGTTGGTCACTATTTGTCTTCCCATTGCATAAAACGCCTTTCTGTGACCGAGAAATAACATTTTCAACATAAGCATGCATAAGCTCCGTGAGACCGTTTAGACGCTCTAACTCACTGTTACTGGTCATAGAGACGCTGGACGGAGCGATCTGAGCATTGAAACTCTCGCTTAAAGGGATGTGTAAAAAACTTCTAACACACTGAGAAGTGTCTTTCTGAATTGCAAACAGGATTTTATTCATGCAAAAAAAAATATTTCTAATGTTGGTCACTATTTGTCTTCCCATTGCCTAAAACGCCTTTCTGTGACCGAGAAATAACATTTTCAACATGAGCATGCATAAGCTCCGTGAGAACGTTTAGACGCTCTAACTCACTGTTACTGGTCATAGAGACGCTGGACGGAGCGATCTGAGCATTGAAACTCTTGCTTAAAGGGATGTGTAAAAAACTTCTAACACACTGAGAAGTGTCTTTCTGAATTGCAAACAGGATTTTATTCATGCAAAAAAAATATTTCTAATGTTGGTCACTATTTGTCTTCCCATTGCATAAAACACCTTTCTGTGACCGAGAAATAACATTTTCAATATAAGCTCCGTGAGACCGTTTAGACGCTCTAACTCACTGTTACTGGTCATAGAGACGCTGGACGGAGCGATCTGAGCATTGAAACTCTTGCTTAAAGGGATGTGTAAAAAACTTCTAACACACTGAGAAGTGTCTTTCTGAATTGCAAACAGGATTTTATTCATGCAAAAAAAATATTTCTAATGTTGGTCACTATTTGTCTTCCCATTGCATAAAACGCCTTTCTGTGACCGAGAAATAACATTTTCAACATAAGCATGCATAAGCTCCGTGAGACCGTTTAGACGCTCTAACTCACTGTTACTGGTCATAGAGACGCTGGACGGAGCGATCTGAGCATTGAAACTCTTGCTTAAAGGGATGTGTAAAAAACTTCTAACACACTGAGAAGTGTCTTTCTGAATTGCAAACAGGATTTTATTCATGCAAAAAAAATATTTCTAATGTTGGTCACTATTTGTCTTCCCATTGCATAAAACGCCTTTCTGTGACCGAGAAATAACATTTTCAACATAAGCATGCATAAGCTCCGTGAGACCGTTTAGACGCTCTAACTCACTGTTACTGGTCATAGAGACGCTGGACGGAGCGATCTGAGCATTGAATCTCTTGCTTAAAGGGATGTGTAAAAATCTTCTAAGACACTGAGAAGTGTCTTTCTGAATTGCAAACAGGATTTTATTCATGCAAAAAAAATATTTCTAATGTTGGTCACTATTTGTCTTCCCATTGCATAAAACACCTTTCTGTGACCGAGAAATAACATTTTCAACATAAGCATGCATAAGCTCCGTGAGACCGTTTAGACGCTTTAACTCACTGTTACTGGTCATAGAGACGCTGGACGGAGCGATCTGAGCATTGAAACTCTTGCTTAAAGGGATGTGTAGAAAACTTCTAACACACTGAGAAGTGTCTTTCTGAATTGCAAACAGGATTTTATTCATGCAAAATAAATATTTCTAATGTTGGTCACTATTTGTCTTCCCATTGCATAAAACACCTTTCTGTGACCGAGAAATAACATTTTCAATATAAGCATGCATAAGCTCCGTGAGACCGTTTAGACGCTCTAACTCACTGTTACTGGTCATAGAGACGCTGGACGGAGCGATCTGAGCATTGAAACTCTTGCTTAAAGGGATGTGTAAAAAACTTCTAACACACTGAGAAGTGTCTTTCTGAATTGCAAACAGGATTTTATTCATGCAAAAAAAAATATTTCTAAAGTTGGTCACTATTTGTCTTCCCATTGCATAAAACGCCTTTCTGTGACCGAGAAATAACATTTTCAACATAAGCATGCATAAGCTCCGTGAGACCGTTTAGACGCTCTAACTCACTGTTACTGGTCATAGAGACGCTGGACGGAGCGATCTGAGCATTGAAACTCTCGCTTAAAGGGATGTGTAAAAAACTTCTAACACACTGAGAAGTGTCTTTCTGAATTGCAAACAGGATTTTATTCATGCAAAAAAAAATATTTCTAATGTTGGTCACTATTTGTCTTCCCATTGCCTAAAACGCCTTTCTGTGACCGAGAAATAACATTTTCAACATGAGCATGCATAAGCTCCGTGAGAACGTTTAGACGCTCTAACTCACTGTTACTGGTCATAGAGACGCTGGACGGAGCGATCTGAGCATTGAAACTCTTGCTTAAAGGGATGTGTAAAAAACTTCTAACACACTGAGAAGTGTCTTTCTGAATTGCAAACAGGATTTTATTCATGCAAAAAAAATATTTCTAATGTTGGTCACTATTTGTCTTCCCATTGCATAAAACGCCTTTCTGTGACCGAGAAATAACATTTTCAACATAAGCATGCATAAGCTCCGTGAGACCGTTTAGACGCTCTAACTCACTGTTACTGGTCATAGAGACGCTGGACGGAGCGATCTGAGCATTGAAACTCTTGCTTAAAAGGATGTGTAAAAAACTTCTAACACACTGAGAAGTGTCTTTCTGAATTGCAAACAGGATTTTATTCATGCAAAAAAAAATATTTCTAAAGTTGGTCACTATTTGTCTTCCTATTGCATAAAACGCCTTTCTGTGACCGAGAAATAACATTTTCAGCATAAGCATGCAAAAGCTCCGTGAGACCGTTTAGACGCTCTAACTCACTGTTACTGGTCATAGAGACGCTGGACGGAGCGATCTGAGCATTGAAACTCTTGCTTAAAGGGATGTGTAGAAAACTTCTAACACACTGAGAAGTGTCTTTCTGAATTGCAAACAGGATTTTATTCATGCAAAATAAATATTTCTAATGTTGGTCACTATTTGTCTTCCCATTGCATAAAACACCTTTCTGTGACCGAGAAATAACATTTTCAATATAAGCATGCATAAGCTCCGTGAGACCGTTTAGACGCTCTAACTCACTGTTACTGGTCATAGAGACGCTGGACGGAGCGATCTGAGCATTGAAACTCTTGCTTAAAGGGATGTGTAAAAAACTTCTAACACACTGAGAAGTGTCTTTCTTAATTGCAAACAGGATTTTATTCATGCAAAAAAAAATATTTCTAATGTTGGTCACTATTTGTCTTCCCATTGCCTAAAACGCCTTTCTGTGACCGAGAAATAACATTTTCAACATAAGCATGCATAAGCTCCGTGAGACCGTTTAGACGCTCTAACTCACTGTTACTGGTCATAGAGACGCTGGACGGAGCGATCTGAGCATTGAAACTCTTGCTTAAAGGGATGTGTAAAAAACTTCTAACACACTGAGAAGTGTCTTTCTGAATTGCAAACAGGATTTTATTCATGCAAAAAAAATATTTCTAATGTTGGTCACTATTTGTCTTCCCATTGCATAAAACGCCTTTCTGTGACCGAGAAATAACATTTTCAACATAAGCATGCATAAGCTCCGTGAGACCGTTTAGACGCTCTAACTCACTGTTACTGGTCATAGAGACGCTGGACGGAGCGATCTGAGGATTTAAGCTCTTGCTTAAAGGGATGTGTAAAAAACTTCTAACACACTGAGAAGTGTCTTTCTTAATTGCAAACAGGATTTTATTCATGCAAAAAAAATATTTCTAATGTTGGTCACTATTTGTCTTCCCATTGCATAAAACGCCTTTCTGTGACCGAGAAATAACATTTTCAACATAAGCATGCATAAGCTCCGTGAGACCGTTTAGACGCTCTAACTCACTGTTACTGGTCATAGAGACGCTGGACGGAGCGATCTGAGCATTGGAACTCTTGCTTAAAGGGATGTGTAAAAAACTTCTAACACACTGAGAAGTGTCTTTCTGAATTGCAAACAGGATTTTATTCATGCAAAAAAAAATATTTCTAATGTTGGTCACTATTTGTCTTCCCATTGCCTAAAACGCCTTTCTGTGACCGAGAAATAACATTTTCAACATAAGCATGCATAAGCTCCGTGAGAACGTTTAGACGCTCTAACTCACTGTTACTGGTCATAGAGACGCTGGACGGAGCGATCTGAGCATTGAAACTCTTGCTTAAAGGGATGTGTAAAAAACTTCTAACACACTGAGAAGTGTCTTTCTGAATTGCAAACAGGATTTTATTCATGCAAAAAAAATATTTCTAATGTTGGTCACTATTTGTCTTCCCATTGCATAAAACGCCTTTCTGTGACCGAGAAATAACATTTTCAACATAAGCATGCATAAGCTCCGTGAGACCGTTTAGACGCTCTAACTCACTGTTACTGGTCATAGAGACGCTGGACGGAGCGATCTGAGCATTTAAGCTCTTGCTTAAAGGGATGTGTAAAAAACTTCTAACACACTGAGAAGTGTCTTTCTTAATTGCAAACAGGATTTTATTCATGCAAAAAAAATATTTCTAATGTTGGTCACTATTTGTCTTCCCATTGCATAAAACGCCTTTCTGTGACCGAGAAATAACATTTTCAACATAAGCATGCATAAGCTCCGTGAGACCGTTTAGACGCTCTAACTCACTGTTACTGGTCATAGAGACGCTGGACGGAGCGATCTGAGCATTGGAACTCTTGCTTAAAGGGATGTGTAAAAAACTTCTAACACACTGAGAAGTGTCTTTCTGAATTGCAAACAGGATTTTATTCATGCAAAAAAAAATATTTCTAATGTTGGTCACTATTTGTCTTCCCATTGCCTAAAACGCCTTTCTGTGACCGAGAAATAACATTTTCAACATAAGCATGCATAAGCTCCGTGAGAACGTTTAGACGCTCTAACTCACTGTTACTGGTCATAGAGACGCTGGACGGAGCGATCTGAGCATTGAAACTCTTGCTTAAAGGGATGTGTAAAAAACTTCTAACACACTGAGAAGTGTCTTTCTGAATTGCAAACAGGATTTTATTCATGCAAAAAAAAATATTTCTAAAGTTGGTCACTATTTGTCTTCCCATTGCATAAAACGCCTTTCTGAGACCGAGAAATAACATTTTCAACATAAGCATGCATAAGCTCCGTGAGACCGTTTAGACGCTCTAACTCACTGTTACTGGTCATAGAGACGCTGGACGGAGCGATCTGAGCATTGGAACTCTTGCTTAAAGGGATGTGTAAAAAACTTCTAACACACTGAGAAGTGTCTTTCTGAATTGCAAACAGGATTTTATTCATGCAAAAAAAAATATTTCTAATGTTGGTCACTATTTGTCTTCCCATTGCCTAAAACGCCTTTCTGTGACCGAGAAATAACATTTTCAACATAAGCATGCATAAGCTCCGTGAGAACGTTTAGACGCTCTAACTCACTGTTACTGGTCATAGAGACGCTGGACGGAGCGATCTGAGCATTGAAACTCTTGCTTAAAGGGATGTGTAAAAAACTTCTAACACACTGAGAAGTGTCTTTCTGAATTGCAAACAGGATTTTATTCATGCAAAAAAAAATATTTCTAAAGTTGGTCACTATTTGTCTTCCCATTGCATAAAACGCCTTTCTGAGACCGAGAAATAACATTTTCAACATAAGCATGCATAAGCTCCGTGAGACCGTTTAGACGCTCTAACTCACTGTTACTGGTCATAGAGACGCTGGACGGAGCGATCTGAGCATTGAAACTCTTGCTTAAAGGGATGTGTAAAAAACTTCTAACACACTGAGAAGTGTCTTTCTGAATTGCAAACAGGATTTTATTCATGCAAAAAAAATATTTCTAATGTTGGTCACTATTTGTCTTCCCATTGCATAAAACGCCTTTCTGTGACCGAGAAATAACATTTTCAGCATAAGCATGCAAAAGCTCCGTGAGACCGTTTAGACGCTCTAACTCACTGTTACTGGTCATAGAGACGCTGGACGGAGCGATCTGAGCATTGAAACTCTTGCTTAAAGGGATGTGTAGAAAACTTCTAACACACTGAGAAGTGTCTTTCTGAATTGCAAACAGGATTTTATTCATGCAAAATAAATATTTCTAATGTTGGTCACTATTTGTCTTCCCATTGCATAAAACACCTTTCTGTGACCGAGAAATAACATTTTCAATATAAGCATGCATAAGCTCCGTGAGACCGTTTAGACGCTCTAACTCACTGTTACTGGTCATAGAGACGCTGGACGGAGCGATCTGAGCATTGAAACTCTTGCTTAAAGGGATGTGTAAAAAACTTCTAACACACTGAGACGTGTCTTTCTGAATTGCAAACAGGATTTTATTCATGCAAAACAAATATTTCTAATGTTGGTCACTATTTGTCTTCCCATTGCATAAAACGCCTTTCTGTGACCGAGAAATAACATTTTCAGCATAAGCATGCAAAAGCTCCGTGAGACCGTTTAGACGCTCTAACTCACTGTTACTGGTCATAGAGACGCTGGACGGAGCGATCTGAGCATTGAAACTCTTGCTTAAAGGGATGTGTAGAAAACTTCTAACACACTGAGAAGTGTCTTTCTGAATTGCAAACAGGATTTTATTCATGCAAAATAAATATTTCTAATGTTTGTCACTATTTGTCTTCCCATTGCATAAAACACCTTTCTGTGACCGAGAAATAACATTTTCAATATAAGCATGCATAAGCTCCGTGAGACCGTTTAGACGCTCTAACTCACTGTTACTGGTCATAGAGACGCTGGACGGAGCGATCTGAGCATTGAAACTCTTGCTTAAAGGGATGTGTAAAAAACTTCTAACACACTGAGAAGTGTCTTTCTGAATTGCAAACAGGATTTTATTCATGCAAAAAAAATATTTCTAATGTTGGTCACTATTTGTCTTCCCATTGCATAAAACGCCTTTCTGTGACCTAGAAATAACATTTTCAACATAAGCATGCATAAGCTCCGTGAGACCGTTTAGACGCTCTAACTCACTGTTACTGGTCATAGAGACGCTGGACGGAGCGATCTGAGCATTGAAACTCTTGCTTAAAGGGATGTGTAAAAAACTTCTAACACACTGAGAAGTGTCTTTCTGAATTGCAAACAGGATTTTATTCATGCAAAAAAAAATATTTCTAAAGTTGGTCACTATTTGTCTTCCCATTGCATAAAACGCCTTTCTGAGACCGAGAAATAACATTTTCAACATAAGCATGCATAAGCTCCGTGAGACCGTTTAGACGCTCTAACTCACTGTTACTGGTCATAGAGACGCTGGACGGAGCGATCTGAGCATTGAAACTCTTGCTTAAAGGGATGTGTAAAAAACTTCTAACACACTGAGAAGTGTCTTTCTGAATTGCAAACAGGATTTTATTCATGCAAAAAAAATATTTCTAATGTTGGTCACTATTTGTCTTCCCATTGCATAAAACGCCTTTCTGTGACCGAGAAATAACATTTTCAGCATAAGCATGCAAAAGCTCCGTGAGACCGTTTAGACGCTCTAACTCACTGTTACTGGTCATAGAGACGCTGGACGGAGCGATCTGAGCATTGAAACTCTTGCTTAAAGGGATGTGTAGAAAACTTCTAACACACTGAGAAGTGTCTTTCTGAATTGCAAACAGGATTTTATTCATGCAAAATAAATATTTCTAATGTTGGTCACTATTTGTCTTCCCATTGCATAAAACGCCTTTCTGTGACCGAGAAATAACATTTTCAGCATAAGCATGCAAAAGCTCCGTGAGACCGTTTAGACGCTCTAACTCACTGTTACTGGTCATAGAGACGCTGGACGGAGCGATCTGAGCATTGAAACTCTTGCTTAAAGGGATGTGTAGAAAACTTCTAACACACTGAGAAGTGTCTTTCTGAATTGCAAACAGGATTTTATTCATGCAAAATAAATATTTCTAATGTTGGTCACTATTTGTCTTCCCATTGCATAAAACACCTTTCTGTGACCGAGAAATAACATTTTCAATATAAGCATGCATAAGCTCCGTGAGACCGTTTAGACGCTCTAACTCACTGTTACTGGTCATAGAGACGCTGGACGGAGCGATCTGAGCATTGAAACTCTTGCTTAAAGGGATGTGTAAAAAACTTCTAACACACTGAGAAGTGTCTTTCTTAATTGCAAACAGGATTTTATTCATGCAAAAAAAAATATTTCTAATGTTGGTCACTATTTGTCTTCCCATTGCCTAAAACGCCTTTCTGTGACCGAGAAATAACATTTTCAACATAAGCATGCATAAGCTCCGTGAGACCGTTTAGACGCTCTAACTCACTGTTACTGGTCATAGAGACGCTGGACGGAGCGATCTGAGCATTGAAACTCTTGCTTAAAGGGATGTGTAAAAAACTTCTAACACACTGAGAAGTGTCTTTCTGAATTGCAAACAGGATTTTATTCATGCAAAAAAAATATTTCTAATGTTGGTCACTATTTGTCTTCCCATTGCATAAAACGCCTTTCTGTGACCGAGAAATAACATTTTCAACATAAGCATGCATAAGCTCCGTGAGACCGTTTAGACGCTCTAACTCACTGTTACTGGTCATAGAGACGCTGGACGGAGCGATCTGAGCATTTAAGCTCTTGCTTAAAGGGATGTGTAAAAAACTTCTAACACACTGAGAAGTGTCTTTCTTAATTGCAAACAGGATTTTATTCATGCAAAAAAAATATTTCTAATGTTGGTCACTATTTGTCTTCCCATTGCATAAAACGCCTTTCTGTGACCGAGAAATAACATTTTCAACATAAGCATGCATAAGCTCCGTGAGACCGTTTAGACGCTCTAACTCACTGTTACTGGTCATAGAGACGCTGGACGGAGCGATCTGAGCATTGGAACTCTTGCTTAAAGGGATGTGTAAAAAACTTCTAACACACTGAGAAGTGTCTTTCTGAATTGCAAACAGGATTTTATTCATGCAAAAAAAAATATTTCTAATGTTGGTCACTATTTGTCTTCCCATTGCCTAAAACGCCTTTCTGTGACCGAGAAATAACATTTTCAACATAAGCATGCATAAGCTCCGTGAGACCGTTTAGACGCTCTAACTCACTGTTACTGGTCATAGAGACGCTGGACGGAGCGATCTGAGCATTGAAACTCTTGCTTAAAGGGATGTGTAGAAAACTTCTAACACACTGAGAAGTGTCTTTCTGAATTGCAAACAGGATTTTATTCATGCAAAATAAATATTTCTAATGTTGGTCACTATTTGTCTTCCCATTGCATAAAACACCTTTCTGGGACCGAGAAATAACATTTTCAATATAAGCATGCATAAGCTCCGTGAGACCGTTTAGACGCTCTAACTCACTGTTACTGGTCATAGAGACGCTGGACGGAGCGATCTGAGCATTGAAACTCTTGCTTAAAAGGATGTGTAAAAAACTTCTAACACACTGAGAAGTGTCTTTCTGAATTGCAAACAGGATTTTATTCATGCAAAAAAAAATATTTCTAAAGTTGGTCACTATTTGTCTTCCCATTGCATAAAACGCCTTTCTGTGACCGAGAAATAACATTTTCAACATAAGCATGCATAAGCTCCGTGAGACCGTTTAGACGCTCTAACTCACTGTTACTGGTCATAGAGACGCTGGACGGAGCGATCTGAGCATTGAAACTCTTGCTTAAAGGGATGTGTAAAAAACTTCTAACACACTGAGAAGTGTCTTTCTGAATTGCAAACAGGATTTTATTCATGCAAAAAAAATATTTCTAATGTTGGTCACTATTTGTCTTCCAATTGCATAAAACGCCTTTCTGTGACCGAGAAATAACATTTTCAATATAAGCATGCATAAGCTCCGTGAGACCGTTTAGACGCTCTAACTCACTGTTACTGGTCATAGAGACGCTGGACGGAGCGATCTGAGCATTGAAACTCTTGCTTAAAGGGATGTGTAAAAAACTTCTACCACACTGAGAAGTGTCTTTCTTAATTGCAAACAGGATTTTATTCATGCAAAAAAAAATATTTCTAATGTTGGTCACTATTTGTCTTCCCATTGCCTAAAACGCCTTTCTGTGACCGAGAAATAACATTTTCAACATAAGCATGCATAAGCTCCGTGAGACCGTTTAGACGCTCTAACTCACTGTTACTGGTCATAGAGACGCTGGACGGAGCGATCTGAGCATTGAAACTCTTGCTTAAAGGGATGTGTAAAAAACTTCTAACACACTGAGAAGTGTCTTTCTGAATTGCAAACAGGATTTTATTCATGCAAAAAAAACATTTCTAATGTTGGTCACTATTTGTCTTCCCATTGCATAAAACGTCTTTCTGTGACCGAGAAATAACATTTTCAACATAAGCATGCAAAAGCTCCGTGAGACCGTTTAGACGCTCTAACTCACTGTTACTGGTCATAGAGACGCTGGACGGAGCGATCTGAGCATTTAAGCTCTTGCTTAAAGGGATGTGTAAAAAACTTCTAACACACTGAGAAGTGTCTTTCTGAATTGCAAACAGGATTTTATTCATGCAAAAAAAATATTTCTAATATTGGTCACTATTTGTCTTCCCATTGCATAAAACGCCTTTCTGTGACCGAGAAATAACATTTTCAACATAAGCATGCATAAGCTCCGTGAGACCGTTTAGACGCTCTAACTCACTGTTACTGGTCATAGAGACGCTGGACGGAGCGATCTGAGCATTTAAGCTCTTGCTTAAAGGGATGTGTAAAAAACTTCTAACACACTGAGAAGTGTCTTTCTTAATTGCAAACAGGATTTTATTCATGCAAAAAAAATATTTCTAATGTTGGTCACTATTTCTCTTCCCATTGCATAAAACGCCTTTCTGTGACCGAGAAATAACATTTTCAACATAAGCATGCATAAGCTCCGTGAGACCGTTTAGACGCTCTAACTCACTGTTACTGGTCATAGAGACGCTGGACGGAGCGATCTGAGCATTGGAACTCTTGCTTAAAGGGATGTGTAAAAAACTTCTAACACACTGAGAAGTGTCTTTCTGAATTGCAAACAGGATTTTATTCATGCAAAAAAAAATATTTCTAATGTTGGTCACTATTTGTCTTCCCATTGCCTAAAACGCCTTTCTGTGACCGAGAAATAACATTTTCAACATAAGCATGCATAAGCTCCGTGAGACCGTTTAGACGCTCTAACTCACTGTTACTGGTCATAGAGACGCTGGACGGAGCGATCTGAGCATTGAAACTCTTGCTTAAAGGGATGTGTAAAAAACTTCTAACACACTGAGAAGTGTCTTTCTGAATTGCAAACAGGATTTTATTCATGCAAAAAAAATATTTCTAATGTTGGTCACTATTTGTCTTCCCATTGCATAAAACGCCTTTCTGTGACCGAGAAATAACATTTTCAGCATAAGCATGCAAAAGCTCCGTGAGACCGTTTAGACGCTCTAACTCACTGTTACTGGTCATAGAGACGCTGGACGGAGCGATCTGAGCATTGAAACTCTTGCTTAAAGGGATGTGTAGAAAACTTCTAACACACTGAGAAGTGTCTTTCTGAATTGCAAACAGGATTTTATTCATGCAAAATAAATATTTCTAATGTTGGTCACTATTTGTCTTCCCATTGCATAAAACACCTTTCTGTGACCGAGAAATAACATTTTCAATATAAGCATGCATAAGCTCCGTGAGACCGTTTAGACGCTCTAACTCACTGTTACTGGTCATAGAGACGCTGGACGGAGCGATCTGAGCATTGAAACTCTTGCTTAAAAGGATGTGTAAAAAACTTCTAACACACTGAGAAGTGTCTTTCTGAATTGCAAACAGGATTTTATTCATGCAAAAAAAAATATTTCTAAAGTTGGTCACTATTTGTCTTCCCATTGCATAAAACGCCTTTCTGTGACCGAGAAATAACATTTTCAACATAAGCATGCATAAGCTCCGTGAGACCGTTTAGACGCTCTAACTCACTGTTACTGGTCATAGAGACGCTGGACGGAGCGATCTGAGCATTGAAACTCTTGCTTAAAGGGATGTGTAAAAAACTTCTAACACACTGAGAAGTGTCTTTCTGAATTGCAAACAGGATTTTATTCATGCAAAAAAAATATTTCTAATGTTGGTCACTATTTGTCTTCCAATTGCATAAAACGCCTTTCTGTGACCGAGAAATAACATTTTCAATATAAGCATGCATAAGCTCCGTGAGACCGTTTAGACGCTCTAACTCACTGTTACTGGTCATAGAGACGCTGGACGGAGCGATCTGAGCATTGAAACTCTTGCTTAAAGGGATGTGTAAAAAACTTCTACCACACTGAGAAGTGTCTTTCTTAATTGCAAACAGGATTTTATTCATGCAAAAAAAAATATTTCTAATGTTGGTCACTATTTGTCTTCCCATTGCCTAAAACGCCTTTCTGTGACCGAGAAATAACATTTTCAACATAAGCATGCATAAGCTCCGTGAGACCGTTTAGACGCTCTAACTCACTGTTACTGGTCATAGAGACGCTGGACGGAGCGATCTGAGCATTGAAACTCTTGCTTAAAGGGATGTGTAAAAAACTTCTAACACACTGAGAAGTGTCTTTCTGAATTGCAAACAGGATTTTATTCATGCAAAAAAAATATTTCTAATGTTGGTCACTATTTGTCTTCCCATTGCATAAAACGTCTTTCTGTGACCGAGAAATAACATTTTCAACATAAGCATGCAAAAGCTCCGTGAGACCGTTTAGACGCTCTAACTCACTGTTACTGGTCATAGAGACGCTGGACGGAGCGATCTGAGCATTTAAGCTCTTGCTTAAAGGGATGTGTAAAAAACTTCTAACACACTGAGAAGTGTCTTTCTGAATTGCAAACAGGATTTTATTCATGCAAAAAAAATATTTCTAATGTTGGTCACTATTTGTCTTCCCATTGCATAAAGCGCCTTTCTGTGACCGAGAAATAACATTTTCAACATAAGCATGCAAAAGCTCCGTGAGACCGTTTAGACGCTCTTAACTCACTGTTTCTGGTCATAGAGACGCTGGACGGAGCGATCTGAGCATTTAAGCTCTTGCTTAAAGGGATGTGTAAAAAACTTCTAACACACTTAGAAGTGTCTTTCTTAATATGCAAACAAGATTTTATTCATGCAAAAAAAATATTTCTAATGTTGGTCACTATTTGTCTTCCCATTGCATAAAGCGCCTTTCTGTGACCGAGAAATAACATTTTCAACATAAGCATGCAAAAGCTCCGTGAGACCGTTTAGACGCTCTAACTCACTGTTTCTGGTCATAGAGACGCTGGACGGAGCGATCTGAGCATTTAAGCTCTTGCTTAAAGGGATGTGTCAAAAACTTCTAACACACTGAGAAGTGTCTTTCTTAATATGCAAACAGGATTTTATTCATGCAAAAAAAAATATTTCTAATGTTGGTCACTATTTGTCTTCCCATTCAATAAAACGCCTTTCTGTGACCGAGAAATAACATTTTCAATATAAGCATGCATAAGCTCCGTGAGACCGTTTAGACGCTCTAACTCACTGTTACTGGTCATAGAGACGCTGGACGGAGCGATCTGAGCATTGAAACTCTTGCTTAAAGGGATGTGTAAAAAACTTCTAACACACTGAGAAGTGTCTTTCTTAATTGCAAACAGGATTTTATTCATGCAAAAAAAAATATTTCTAATGTTGGTCACTATTTGTCTTCCCATTGCCTAAAACGCCTTTCTGTGACCGAGAAATAACATTTTCAACATAAGCATGCATAAGCTCCGTGAGACCGTTTAGACGCTCTAACTCACTGTTACTGGTCATAGAGACGCTGGACGGAGCGATCTGAGCATTGAAACTCTTGCTTAAAGGGATGTGTAAAAAACTTCTAACACACTGAGAAGTGTCTTTCTGAATTGCAAACAGGATTTTATTCATGCAAAAAAAATATTTCTAATGTTGGTCACTATTTGTCTTCCCATTGCATAAAACGCCTTTCTGTGACCGAGAAATAACATTTTCAACATAAGCATGCATAAGCTCCGTGAGACCGTTTAGACGCTCTAACTCACTGTTACTGGTCATAGAGACGCTGGACGGAGCGATCTGAGCATTTAAGCTCTTGCTTAAAGGGATGTGTAAAAAACTTCTAACACACTGAGAAGTGTCTTTCTTAATTGCAAACAGGATTTTATTCATGCAAAAAAAATATTTCTAATGTTGGTCACTATTTGTCTTCCCATTGCATAAAACGCCTTTCTGTGACCGAGAAATAACATTTTCAACATAAGCATGCATAAGCTCCGTGAGACCGTTTAGACGCTCTAACTCACTGTTACTGGTCATAGAGACGCTGGACGGAGCGATCTGAGCATTGGAACTCTTGCTTAAAGGGATGTGTAAAAAACTTCTAACACACTGAGAAGTGTCTTTCTGAATTGCAAACAGGATTTTATTCATGCAAAAAAAAATATTTCTAATGTTGGTCACTATTTGTCTTCCCATTGCCTAAAACGCCTTTCTGTGACCGAGAAATAACATTTTCAACATAAGCATGCATAAGCTCCGTGAGACCGTTTAGACGCTCTAACTCACTGTTACTGGTCATAGAGACGCTGGACGGAGCGATCTGAGCATTGAAACTCTTGCTTAAAGGGATGTGTAAAAAACTTCTAACACACTGAGAAGTGTCTTTCTGAATTGCAAACAGGATTTTATTCATGCAAAAAAAATATTTCTAATGTTGGTCACTATTTGTCTTCCCATTGCATAAAACGCCTTTCTGTGACCGAGAAATAACATTTTCAGCATAAGCATGCAAAAGCTCCGTGAGACCGTTTAGACGCTCTAACTCACTGTTACTGGTCATAGAGACGCTGGACGGAGCGATCTGAGCATTGAAACTCTTGCTTAAAGGGATGTGTAGAAAACTTCTAACACACTGAGAAGTGTCTTTCTGAATTGCAAACAGGATTTTATTCATGCAAAATAAATATTTCTAATGTTGGTCACTATTTGTCTTCCCATTGCATAAAACACCTTTCTGTGACCGAGAAATAACATTTTCAATATAAGCATGCATAAGCTCCGTGAGACCGTTTAGACGCTCTAACTCACTGTTACTGGTCATAGAGACGCTGGACGGAGCGATCTGAGCATTGAAACTCTTGCTTAAAAGGATGTGTAAAAAACTTCTAACACACTGAGAAGTGTCTTTCTGAATTGCAAACAGGATTTTATTCATGCAAAAAAAAATATTTCTAAAGTTGGTCACTATTTGTCTTCCTATTGCATAAAACGCCTTTCTGTGACCGAGAAATAACATTTTCAACATAAGCATGCATAAGCTCCGTGAGACCGTTTAGACGCTCTAACTCACTGTTACTGGTCATAGAGACGCTGGACGGAGCGATCTGAGCATTTAAGCTCTTGCTTAAAGGGATGTGTAAAAAACTTCTAACACACTGAGAAGTGTCTTTCTTAATTGCAAACAGGATTTTATTCATGCAAAAAAAAATATTTCTAATGTTGGTCACTATTTGTCTTCCCATTGCCTAAAACGCCTTTCTGTGACCGAGAAATAACATTTTCAACATAAGCATGCATAAGCTCCGTGAGACCGTTTAGACGCTCTAACTCACTGTTACTGGTCATAGAGACGCTGGACGGAGCGATCTGAGCATTGAAACTCTTGCTTAAAGGGATGTGTAGAGAACTTCTAACACACTGAGAAGTGTCTTTCTGAATTGCAAACAGGATTTTATTCATGCAAAAAAAATATTTCTAATGTTGGTCACTATTTGTCTTCCCATTGCATAAAACGCCTTTCTGTGACCGAGAAATAACATTTTCAGCATAAGCATGCAAAAGCTCCGTGAGACCGTTTAGACGCTCTAACTCACTGTTACTGGTCATAGAGACGCTGGACGGAGCGATCTGAGCATTGAAACTCTTGCTTAAAGGGATGTGTAGAAAACTTCTAACACACTGAGAAGTGTCTTTCTGAATTGCAAACAGGATTTTATTCATGCAAAATAAATATTTCTAATGTTGGTCACTATTTGTCTTCCCATTGCATAAAACACCTTTCTGTGACCGAGAAATAACATTTTCAATATAAGCATGCATAAGCTCCGTGAGACCGTTTAGACGCTCTAACTCACTGTTACTAGTCATAGAGACGCTGGACGGAGCGATCTGAGCATTGAAACTCTTGCTTAAAAGGATGTGTAAAAAACTTCTAACACACTGAGAAGTGTCTTTCTGAATTGCAAACAGGATTTTATTCATGCAAAAAAAAATATTTCTAAAGTTGGTCACTATTTGTCTTCCCATTGCATAAAACGCCTTTCTGTGACCGAGAAATAACATTTTCAACATAAGCATGCATAAGCTCCGTGAGACCGTTTAGACGCTCTAACTCACTGTTACTGGTCATAGAGACGCTGGACGGAGCGATCTGAGCATTGAAACTCTTGCTTAAAGGGATGTGTAAAAAACTTCTAACACACTGAGAAGTGTCTTTCTGAATTGCAAACAGGATTTTATTCATGCAAAAAAAATATTTCTAATGTTGGTCACTATTTGTCTTCCAATTGCATAAAACGCCTTTCTGTGACCGAGAAATAACATTTTCAATATAAGCATGCATAAGCTCCGTGAGACCGTTTAGACGCTCTAACTCACTGTTACTGGTCATAGAGACGCTGGACGGAGCGATCTGAGCATTGAAACTCTTGCTTAAAGGGATGTGTAAAAAACTTCTAACACACTGAGAAGTGTCTTTCTGAATTGCAAACAGGATTTTATTCATGCAAAAAAAAATATTTCTAAAGTTGGTCACTATTTGTCTTCCCATTGCATGAAACGCCTTTCTGTGACCGAGAAATAACATTTTCAACATAAGCATGCATAAGCTCCGTGAGACCGTTTAGACGCTCTAACCCACTGTTACTGGTCATAGAGACGCTGGACGGAGCGATCTGAGCATTGAAACTCTTGCTTAAAGGGATGTGTAAAAAACTTCTAACACACTGAGAAGTGTCTTTCTGAATTGCAAACAGGATTTTATTCATGCAAAAAAAATATTTCTAATGTTGGTCACTATTTGTCATCCCATTGCATAAAACGCCTTTCTGTGACCGAGAAATAACATTTTAAGCATGCAAAAGCTCCGTGAGACCGTTTAGACGCTCTAACTCACTGTTACTGGTCATAGAGACGCTGGACGGAGCGATCTGAGCATTTAAGCTCTTGCTTAAAGGGATGTGTAAAAAACTTCTAACACACTGAGAAGTGTCTTTCTTAATTGCAAACAGGATTTTATTCATGCAAAAAAAAATATTTCTAATGTTGGTCACTATTTGTCTTCCCATTGCCTAAAACGCCTTTCTGTGACCGAGAAATAACATTTTCAACATAAGCATGCATAAGCTCCGTGAGACCGTTTAGACGCTCTAACTCACTGTTACTGGTCATAGAGACGCTGGACGGAGCGATCTGAGCATTGAAACTCTTGCTTAAAGGGATGTGTAGAAAACTTCTAACACACTGAGAAGTGTCTTTCTGAATTGCAAACAGGATTTTATTCATGCAAAAAAAATATTTCTAATGTTGGTCACTATTTGTCTTCCCATTGCATAAAACGCCTTTCTGTGACCGAGAAATAACATTTTCAGCATAAGCATGCAAAAGCTCCGTGAGACCGTTTAGACGCTCTAACTCACTGTTACTGGTCATAGAGACGCTGGACGGAGCGATCTGAGCATTGAAACTCTTGCTTAAAGGGATGTGTAGAAAACTTCTAACACACTGAGAAGTGTCTTTCTGAATTGCAAACAGGATTTTATTCATGCAAAATAAATATTTCTAATGTTGGTCACTATTTGTCTTCCCATTGCATAAAACACCTTTCTGTGACCGAGAAATAACATTTTCAACATAAGCATGCATAAGCTCCGTGAGACCGTTTAGACGCTCTAACTCACTGTTACTGGTCATAGAGACGCTGGACGGAGCGATCTGAGCATTGAAACTCTTGCTTAAAAGGATGTGTAAAAAACTTCTAACACACTGAGAAGTGTCTTTCTGAATTGCAAACAGGATTTTATTCATGCAAAAAAAAATATTTCTAAAGTTGGTCACTATTTGTCTTCCCATTGCATAAAACGCCTTTCTGTGACCGAGAAATAACATTTTCAACATAAGCATGCATAAGCTCCGTGAGACCGTTTAGACGCTCTAACTCACTGTTACTGGTCATAGAGACGCTGGACGGAGCGATCTGAGCATTGAAACTCTTGCTTAAAGGGATGTGTAGAAAACTTCTAACACACTGAGAAGTGTCTTTCTGAATTGCAAACAGGATTTTATTCATGCAAAATAAATATTTCTAATGTTGGTCACTATTTGTCTTCCCATTGCATAAAACACCTTTCTGTGACCGAGAAATAACATTTTCAATATAAGCATGCATAAGCTCCGTGAGACCGTTTAGACGCTCTAACTCACTGTTACTGGTCATAGAGACGCTGGACGGAGCGATCTGAGCATTGAAACTCTTGCTTAAAAGGATGTGTAAAAAACTTCTAACACACTGAGAAGTGTCTTTCTGAATTGCAAACAGGATTTTATTCATGCAAAAAAAATATTTCTAATGTTGGTCACTATTTGTCATCCCATTGCATAAAACGCCTTTCTGTGACCGAGAAATAACATTTTAAGCATGCAAAAGCTCCGTGAGACCGTTTAGACGCTCTAACTCACTGTTACTGGTCATAGAGACGCTGGACGGAGCGATCTGAGCATTTAAGCTCTTGCTTAAAGGGATGTGTAAAAAACTTCTAACACACTGAGAAGTGTCTTTCTTAATTGCAAACAGGATTTTATTCATGCAAAAAAAAATATTTCTAATGTTGGTCACTATTTGTCTTCCCATTGCCTAAAACGCCTTTCTGTGACCGAGAAATAACATTTTCAACATAAGCATGCATAAGCTCCGTGAGACCGTTTAGACGCTCTAACTCACTGTTACTGGTCATAGAGACGCTGGACGGAGCGATCTGAGCATTGAAACTCTTGCTTAAAGGGATGTGTAGAAAACTTCTAACACACTGAGAAGTGTCTTTCTGAATTGCAAACAGGATTTTATTCATGCAAAAAAAATATTTCTAATGTTGGTCACTATTTGTCTTCCCATTGCATAAAACGCCTTTCTGTGACCGAGAAATAACATTTTCAGCATAAGCATGCAAAAGCTCCGTGAGACCGTTTAGACGCTCTAACTCACTGTTACTGGTCATAGAGACGCTGGACGGAGCGATCTGAGCATTGAAACTCTTGCTTAAAGGGATGTGTAGAAAACTTCTAACACACTGAGAAGTGTCTTTCTGAATTGCAAACAGGATTTTATTCATGCAAAATAAATATTTCTAATGTTGGTCACTATTTGTCTTCCCATTGCATAAAACACCTTTCTGTGACCGAGAAATAACATTTTCAACATAAGCATGCATAAGCTCCGTGAGACCGTTTAGACGCTCTAACTCACTGTTACTGGTCATAGAGACGCTGGACGGAGCGATCTGAGCATTGAAACTCTTGCTTAAAAGGATGTGTAAAAAACTTCTAACACACTGAGAAGTGTCTTTCTGAATTGCAAACAGGATTTTATTCATGCAAAAAAAAATATTTCTAAAGTTGGTCACTATTTGTCTTCCCATTGCATAAAACGCCTTTCTGTGACCGAGAAATAACATTTTCAACATAAGCATGCATAAGCTCCGTGAGACCGTTTAGACGCTCTAACTCACTGTTACTGGTCATAGAGACGCTGGACGGAGCGATCTGAGCATTGAAACTCTTGCTTAAAGGGATGTGTAGAAAACTTCTAACACACTGAGAAGTGTCTTTCTGAATTGCAAACAGGATTTTATTCATGCAAAATAAATATTTCTAATGTTGGTCACTATTTGTCTTCCCATTGCATAAAACACCTTTCTGTGACCGAGAAATAACATTTTCAATATAAGCATGCATAAGCTCCGTGAGACCGTTTAGACGCTCTAACTCACTGTTACTGGTCATAGAGACGCTGGACGGAGCGATCTGAGCATTGAAACTCTTGCTTAAAAGGATGTGTAAAAAACTTCTAACACACTGAGAAGTGTCTTTCTGAATTGCAAACAGGATTTTATTCATGCAAAAAAAAATATTTCTAAAGTTGGTCACTATTTGTCTTCCTATTGCATAAAACGCCTTTCTGTGACCGAGAAATAACATTTTCAACATAAGCATGCATAAGCTCCGTGAGACCGTTTAGACGCTCTAACTCACTGTTACTGGTCATAGAGACGCTGGACGGAGCGATCTGAGCATTTAAGCTCTTGCTTAAAGGGATGTGTAAAAAACTTCTAACACACTGAGAAGTGTCTTTCTTAATTGCAAACAGGATTTTATTCATGCAAAAAAAAATATTTCTAATGTTGGTCACTATTTGTCTTCCCATTGCCTAAAACGCCTTTCTGTGACCGAGAAATAACATTTTCAACATAAGCATGCATAAGCTCCGTGAGACCGTTTAGACGCTCTAACTCACTGTTACTGGTCATAGAGACGCTGGACGGAGCGATCTGAGCATTGAAACTCTTGCTTAAAGGGATGTGTAGAGAACTTCTAACACACTGAGAAGTGTCTTTCTGAATTGCAAACAGGATTTTATTCATGCAAAAAAAATATTTCTAATGTTGGTCACTATTTGTCTTCCCATTGCATAAAACGCCTTTCTGTGACCGAGAAATAACATTTTCAGCATAAGCATGCAAAAGCTCCGTGAGACCGTTTAGACGCTCTAACTCACTGTTACTGGTCATAGAGACGCTGGACGGAGCGATCTGAGCATTGAAACTCTTGCTTAAAGGGATGTGTAGAAAACTTCTAACACACTGAGAAGTGTCTTTCTGAATTGCAAACAGGATTTTATTCATGCAAAATAAATATTTCTAATGTTGGTCACTATTTGTCTTCCCATTGCATAAAACACCTTTCTGTGACCGAGAAATAACATTTTCAATATAAGCATGCATAAGCTCCGTGAGACCGTTTAGACGCTCTAACTCACTGTTACTGGTCATAGAGACGCTGGACGGAGCGATCTGAGCATTGAAACTCTTGCTTAAAAGGATGTGTAAAAAACTTCTAACACACTGAGAAGTGTCTTTCTGAATTGCAAACAGGATTTTATTCATGCAAAAAAAAATATTTCTAAAGTTGGTCACTATTTGTCTTCCCATTGCATAAAACGCCTTTCTGTGACCGAGAAATAACATTTTCAACATAAGCATGCATAAGCTCCGTGAGACCGTTTAGACGCTCTAACTCACTGTTACTGGTCATAGAGACGCTGGACGGAGCGATCTGAGCATTGAAACTCTTGCTTAAAGGGATGTGTAAAAAACTTCTAACACACTGAGAAGTGTCTTTCTGAATTGCAAACAGGATTTTATTCATGCAAAAAAAATATTTCTAATGTTGGTCACTATTTGTCTTCCAATTGCATAAAACGCCTTTCTGTGACCGAGAAATAACATTTTCAATATAAGCATGCATAAGCTCCGTGAGACCGTTTAGACGCTCTAACTCACTGTTACTGGTCATAGAGACGCTGGACGGAGCGATCTGAGCATTGAAACTCTTGCTTAAAGGGATGTGTAAAAAACTTCTAACACACTGAGAAGTGTCTTTCTGAATTGCAAACAGGATTTTATTCATGCAAAAAAAAATATTTCTAAAGTTGGTCACTATTTGTCTTCCCATTGCATGAAACGCCTTTCTGTGACCGAGAAATAACATTTTCAACATAAGCATGCATAAGCTCCGTGAGACCGTTTAGACGCTCTAACCCACTGTTACTGGTCATAGAGACGCTGGACGGAGCGATCTGAGCATTGAAACTCTTGCTTAAAGGGATGTGTAAAAAACTTCTAACACACTGAGAAGTGTCTTTCTGAATTGCAAACAGGATTTTATTCATGCAAAAAAAATATTTCTAATGTTGGTCACTATTTGTCATCCCATTGCATAAAACGCCTTTCTGTGACCGAGAAATAACATTTTAAGCATGCAAAAGCTCCGTGAGACCGTTTAGACGCTCTAACTCACTGTTACTGGTCATAGAGACGCTGGACGGAGCGATCTGAGCATTTAAGCTCTTGCTTAAAGGGATGTGTAAAAAACTTCTAACACACTGAGAAGTGTCTTTCTTAATTGCAAACAGGATTTTATTCATGCAAAAAAAAATATTTCTAATGTTGGTCACTATTTGTCTTCCCATTGCATAAAACGCCTTTCTGTGACCGAGAAATAACATTTTCAGCATAAGCATGCAAAAGCTCCGTGAGACCGTTTAGACGCTCTAACTCACTGTTACTGGTCATAGAGACGCTGGACGGAGCGATCTGAGCATTGAAACTCTTGCTTAAAGGGATGTGTAGAAAACTTCTAACACACTGAGAAGTGTCTTTCTGAATTGCAAACAGGATTTTATTCATGCAAAATAAATATTTCTAATGTTGGTCACTATTTGTCTTCCCATTGCATAAAACACCTTTCTGTGACCGAGAAATAACATTTTCAATATAAGCATGCATAAGCTCCGTGAGACCGTTTAGACGCTCTAACTCACTGTTACTGGTCATAGAGACGCTGGACGGAGCGATCTGAGCATTGAAACTCTTGCTTAAAAGGATGTGTAAAAAACTTCTAACACACTGAGAAGTGTCTTTCTGAATTGCAAACAGGATTTTATTCATGCAAAAAAAAATATTTCTAAAGTTGGTCACTATTTGTCTTCCCATTGCATAAAACGCCTTTCTGTGACCGAGAAATAACATTTTCAACATAAGCATGCATAAGCTCCGTGAGACCGTTTAGACGCTCTAACTCACTGTTACTGGTCATAGAGACGCTGGACGGAGCGATCTGAGCATTGAACCTCTTGCTTAAAGGGATGTGTAAAAAACTTCTAACACACTGAGAAGTGTCTTTCTGAATTGCAAACAGGATTTTATTCATGCAAAAAAAATATTTCTAATGTTGGTCACTATTTGTCTTCCAATTGCATAAAACGCCTTTCTGTGACCGAGAAATAACATTTTCAATATAAGCATGCATAAGCTCCGTGAGACCGTTTAGACGCTCTAACTCACTGTTACTGGTCATAGAGACGCTGGACGGAGCGATCTGAGCATTGAAACTCTTGCTTAAAGGGATGTGTAAAAAACTTCTACCACACTGAGAAGTGTCTTTCTTAATTGCAAACAGGATTTTATTCATGCAAAAAAAAATATTTCTAATGTTGGTCACTATTTGTCTTCCCATTGCCTAAAACGCCTTTCTGTGACCGAGAAATAACATTTTCAACATAAGCATGCATAAGCTCCGTGAGACCGTTTAGACGCTCTAACTCACTGTTACTGGTCATAGAGACGCTGGACGGAGCGATCTGAGCATTGAAACTCTTGCTTAAAGGGATGTGTAAAAAACTTCTAACACACTGAGAAGTGTCTTTCTGAATTGCAAACAGGATTTTATTCATGCAAAAAAAATATTTCTAATGTTGGTCACTATTTGTCTTCCCATTGCATAAAACGTCTTTCTGTGACCGAGAAATAACATTTTCAACATAAGCATGCAAAAGCTCCGTGAGACCGTTTAGACGCTCTAACTCACTGTTACTGGTCATAGAGACGCTGGACGGAGCGATCTGAGCATTTAAGCTCTTGCTTAAAGGGATGTGTAAAAAACTTCTAACACACTGAGAAGTGTCTTTCTGAATTGCAAACAGGATTTTATTCATGCAAAAAAAATATTTCTAATGTTGGTCACTATTTGTCTTCCCATTGCATAAAGCGCCTTTCTGTGACCGAGAAATAACATTTTCAACATAAGCATGCAAAAGCTCCGTGAGACCGTTTAGACGCTCTAACTCACTGTTTCTGGTCATAGAGACGCTGGACGGAGCGATCTGAGCATTTAAGCTCTTGCTTAAAGGGATGTGTCAAAAACTTCTAACACACTGAGAAGTGTCTTTCTTAATATGCAAACAGGATTTTATTCATGCAAAAAAAAATATTTCTAATGTTGGTCACTATTTGTCTTCCCATTGCATAAAACACCTTTCTGTGACCGAGAAATAACATTTTCAATATAAGCATGCATAAGCTCCGTGAGACCGTTTAGACGCTCTAACTCACTGTTACTGGTCATAGAGACGCTGGACGGAGCGATCTGAGCATTGAAACTCTTGCTTAAAGGGATGTGTAAAAAACTTCTAACACACTGAGAAGTGTCTTTCTGAATTGCAAACAGGATTTTATTCATGCAAAAAAAAATATTTCTAAAGTTGGTCACTATTTGTCTTCCCATTGCATAAAACGCCTTTCTGTGACCGAGAAATAACATTTTCAACATAAGCATGCATAAGCTCCGTGAGACCGTTTAGACGCTCTAACTCACTGTTACTGGTCATAGAGACGCTGGACGGAGCGATCTGAGCATTGAAACTCTTGCTTAAAGGGATGTGTAAAAAACTTCTAACACACTGAGAAGTGTCTTTCTTAATTGCAAACAGGATTTTATTCATGCAAAAAAAAATATTTCTAATGTTGGTCACTATTTGTCTTCCCATTGCCTAAAACGCCTTTCTGTGACCGAGAAATAACATTTTCAACATAAGCATGCATAAGCTCCGTGAGAACGTTTAGACGCTCTAACTCACTGTTACTGGTCATAGAGACGCTGGACGGAGCGATCTGAGCATTGAAACTCTTGCTTAAAGGGATGTGTAAAAAACTTCTAACACACTGAGAAGTGTCTTTCTGAATTGCAAACAGGATTTTATTCATGCAAAAAAAAATATTTCTAAAGTTGGTCACTATTTGTCTTCCCATTGCATAAAACGCCTTTCTGAGACCGAGAAATAACATTTTCAACATAAGCATGCATAAGCTCCGTGAGACCGTTTAGACGCTCTAACTCACTGTTACTGGTCATAGAGACGCTGGACGGAGCGATCTGAGCATTGAAACTCTTGCGTAAAGGGATGTGTAGAAAACTTCTAACACACTGAGAAGTGTCTTTCTGAATTGCAAACAGGATTTTATTCATGCAAAATAAATATTTCTAATGTTGGTCACTATTTGTCTTCCCATTGCATAAAACACCTTTCTGTGACCGAGAAATAACATTTTCAATATAAGCATGCATAAGCTCCGTGAGACCGTTTAGACGCTCTAACTCACTGTTACTGGTCATAGAGACGCTGGACGGAGCGATCTGAGCATTGAAACTCTTGCTTAAAGGGATGTGTAAAAAACTTCTAACACACTGAGAAGTGTCTTTCTGAATTGCAAACAGGATTTTATTCATGCAAAAAAAAATATTTCTAAAGTTGGTCACTATTTGTCTTCCCATTGCATAAAACGCCTTTCTGAGACCGAGAAATAACATTTTCAACATAAGCATGCATAAGCTCCGTGAGACCGTTTAGACGCTCTAACTCACTGTTACTGGTCATAGAGACGCTGGACGGAGCGATCTGAGCATTGAAACTCTTGCGTAAAGGGATGTGTAGAAAACTTCTAACACACTGAGAAGTGTCTTTCTGAATTGCAAACAGGATTTTATTCATGCAAAATAAATATTTCTAATGTTGGTCACTATTTGTCTTCCCATTGCATAAAACACCTTTCTGTGACCGAGAAATAACATTTTCAATATAAGCATGCATAAGCTCCGTGAGACCGTTTAGACGCTCTAACTCACTGTTACTGGTCATAGAGACGCTGGACGGAGCGATCTGAGCATTGAAACTCTTGCTTAAAGGGATGTGTAGAAAACTTCTAACACACTGAGAAGTGTCTTTCTGAATTGCAAACAGGATTTTATTCATGCAAAATAAATATTTCTAATGTTGGTCACTATTTGTCTTCCCATTGCATAAAACACCTTTCTGTGACCGAGAAATAACATTTTCAATATAAGCATGCATAAGCTCCGTGAGACCGTTTAGACGCTCTAACTCACTGTTACTGGTCATAGAGACGCTGGACGGAGCGATCTGAGCATTGAAACTCTTGCTTAAAGGGATGTGTAAAAAACTTCTAACACACTGAGAAGTGTCTTTCTGAATTGCAAACAGGATTTTATTCATGCAAAAAAAAATATTTCTAATGTTGGTCACTATTTGTCTTCCCATTGCCTAAAACGCCTTTCTGTGACCGAGAAATAACATTTTCAACATAAGCATGCATAAGCTCCGTGAGAACGTTTAGACGCTCTAACTCACTGTTACTGGTCATAGAGACGCTGGACGGAGCGATCTGAGCATTGAAACTCTTGCTTAAAGGGATGTGTAAAAAACTTCTAACACACTGAGAAGTGTCTTTCTGAATTGCAAACAGGATTTTATTCATGCAAAAAAAAATATTTCTAATGTTGGTCACTATTTGTCTTCCCATTGCCTAAAACGCCTTTCTGTGACCGAGAAATAACATTTTCAACATAAGCATGCATAAGCTCCGTGAGACCGTTTAGACGCTCTAACTCACTGTTACTGGTCATAGAGACGCTGGACGGAGCGATCTGAGCATTGAAACTCTTGCTTAAAGGGATGTGTAAAAAACTTCTAACACACTGAGAAGTGTCTTTCTGAATTGCAAACAGGATTTTATTCATGCAAAAAAAAATATTTCTAAAGTTGGTCACTATTTGTCTTCCCATTGCATAAAACGCCTTTCTGTGACCGAGAAATAACATTTTCAACATAAGCATGCATAAGCTCCGTGAGACCGTTTAGACGCTCTAACCCACTGTTACTGGTCATAGAGACGCTGGACGGAGCGATCTGAGCATTGAAACTCTTGCTTAAAGGGATGTGTAAAAAACTTCTAACACACTGAGAAGTGTCTTTCTGAATTGCAAACAGGATTTTATTCATGCAAAAAAAAATATTTCTAAAGTTGGTCACTATTTGTCTTCCCATTGCATAAAACGCCTTTCTGAGACCGAGAAATAACATTTTCAACATAAGCATGCATAAGCTCCGTGAGACCGTTTAGACGCTCTAACTCACTGTTACTGGTCATAGAGACGCTGGACGGAGCGATCTGAGCATTGAAACTCTTGCGTAAAGGGATGTGTAGAAAACTTCTAACACACTGAGAAGTGTCTTTCTGAATTGCAAACAGGATTTTATTCATGCAAAATAAATATTTCTAATGTTGGTCACTATTTGTCTTCCCATTGCATAAAACACCTTTCTGTGACCGAGAAATAACATTTTCAATATAAGCATGCATAAGCTCCGTGAGACCGTTTAGACGCTCTAACTCACTGTTACTGGTCATAGAGACGCTGGACGGAGCGATCTGAGCATTGAAACTCTTGCTTAAAGGGATGTGTAAAAAACTTCTAACACACTGAGAAGTGTCTTTCTGAATTGCAAACAGGATTTTATTCATGCAAAAAAAAATATTTCTAAAGTTGGTCACTATTTGTCTTCCCATTGCATAAAACGCCTTTCTGTGACCGAGAAATAACATTTTCAACATAAGCATGCATAAGCTCCGTGAGACCGTTTAGACGCTCTAACCCACTGTTACTGGTCATAGAGACGCTGGACGGAGCGATCTGAGCATTGAAACTCTTGCTTAAAGGGATGTGTAAAAAACTTCTAACACACTGAGAAGTGTCTTTCTGAATTGCAAACAGGATTTTATTCATGCAAAAAAAATATTTCTAATGTTGGTCACTATTTGTCATCCCATTGCATAAAACGCCTTTCTGTGACCGAGAAATAACATTTTAAGCATGCAAAAGCTCCGTGAGACCGTTTAGACGCTCTAACTCACTGTTACTGGTCATAGAGACGCTGGACGGAGCGATCTGAGCATTTAAGCTCTTGCTTAAAGGGATGTGTAAAAAACTTCTAACACACTGAGAAGTGTCTTTCTTAATTGCAAACAGGATTTTATTCATGCAAAAAAAAATATTTCTAATGTTGGTCACTATTTGTCTTCCCATTGCCTAAAACGCCTTTCTGTGACCGAGAAATAACATTTTCAACATAAGCATGCATAAGCTCCGTGAGACCGTTTAGACGCTCTAACTCACTGTTACTGGTCATAGAGACGCTGGACGGAGCGATCTGAGCATTGAAACTCTTGCTTAAAGGGATGTGTAGAAAACTTCTAACACACTGAGAAGTGTCTTTCTGAATTGCAAACAGGATTTTATTCATGCAAAAAAAATATTTCTAATGTTGGTCACTATTTGTCTTCCCATTGCATAAAACGCCTTTCTGTGACCGAGAAATAACATTTTCAGCATAAGCATGCAAAAGCTCCGTGAGACCGTTTAGACGCTCTAACTCACTGTTACTGGTCATAGAGACGCTGGACGGAGCGATCTGAGCATTGAAACTCTTGCTTAAAGGGATGTGTAGAAAACTTCTAACACACTGAGAAGTGTCTTTCTGAATTGCAAACAGGATTTTATTCATGCAAAATAAATATTTCTAATGTTGGTCACTATTTGTCTTCCCATTGCATAAAACACCTTTCTGTGACCGAGAAATAACATTTTCAACATAAGCATGCATAAGCTCCGTGAGACCGTTTAGACGCTCTAACTCACTGTTACTGGTCATAGAGACGCTGGACGGAGCGATCTGAGCATTGAAACTCTTGCTTAAAAGGATGTGTAAAAAACTTCTAACACACTGAGAAGTGTCTTTCTGAATTGCAAACAGGATTTTATTCATGCAAAAAAAAATATTTCTAAAGTTGGTCACTATTTGTCTTCCCATTGCATAAAACGCCTTTCTGTGACCGAGAAATAACATTTTCAACATAAGCATGCATAAGCTCCGTGAGACCGTTTAGACGCTCTAACTCACTGTTACTGGTCATAGAGACGCTGGACGGAGCGATCTGAGCATTGAAACTCTTGCTTAAAGGGATGTGTAGAAAACTTCTAACACACTGAGAAGTGTCTTTCTGAATTGCAAACAGGATTTTATTCATGCAAAATAAATATTTCTAATGTTGGTCACTATTTGTCTTCCCATTGCATAAAACACCTTTCTGTGACCGAGAAATAACATTTTCAATATAAGCATGCATAAGCTCCGTGAGACCGTTTAGACGCTCTAACTCACTGTTACTGGTCATAGAGACGCTGGACGGAGCGATCTGAGCATTGAAACTCTTGCTTAAAAGGATGTGTAAAAAACTTCTAACACACTGAGAAGTGTCTTTCTGAATTGCAAACAGGATTTTATTCATGCAAAAAAAAATATTTCTAAAGTTGGTCACTATTTGTCTTCCTATTGCATAAAACGCCTTTCTGTGACCGAGAAATAACATTTTCAACATAAGCATGCATAAGCTCCGTGAGACCGTTTAGACGCTCTAACTCACTGTTACTGGTCATAGAGACGCTGGACGGAGCGATCTGAGCATTTAAGCTCTTGCTTAAAGGGATGTGTAAAAAACTTCTAACACACTGAGAAGTGTCTTTCTTAATTGCAAACAGGATTTTATTCATGCAAAAAAAAATATTTCTAATGTTGGTCACTATTTGTCTTCCCATTGCCTAAAACGCCTTTCTGTGACCGAGAAATAACATTTTCAACATAAGCATGCATAAGCTCCGTGAGACCGTTTAGACGCTCTAACTCACTGTTACTGGTCATAGAGACGCTGGACGGAGCGATCTGAGCATTGAAACTCTTGCTTAAAGGGATGTGTAGAGAACTTCTAACACACTGAGAAGTGTCTTTCTGAATTGCAAACAGGATTTTATTCATGCAAAAAAAATATTTCTAATGTTGGTCACTATTTGTCTTCCCATTGCATAAAACGCCTTTCTGTGACCGAGAAATAACATTTTCAGCATAAGCATGCAAAAGCTCCGTGAGACCGTTTAGACGCTCTAACTCACTGTTACTGGTCATAGAGACGCTGGACGGAGCGATCTGAGCATTGAAACTCTTGCTTAAAGGGATGTGTAGAAAACTTCTAACACACTGAGAAGTGTCTTTCTGAATTGCAAACAGGATTTTATTCATGCAAAATAAATATTTCTAATGTTGGTCACTATTTGTCTTCCCATTGCATAAAACACCTTTCTGTGACCGAGAAATAACATTTTCAATATAAGCATGCATAAGCTCCGTGAGACCGTTTAGACGCTCTAACTCACTGTTACTGGTCATAGAGACGCTGGACGGAGCGATCTGAGCATTGAAACTCTTGCTTAAAAGGATGTGTAAAAAACTTCTAACACACTGAGAAGTGTCTTTCTGAATTGCAAACAGGATTTTATTCATGCAAAAAAAAATATTTCTAAAGTTGGTCACTATTTGTCTTCCCATTGCATAAAACGCCTTTCTGTGACCGAGAAATAACATTTTCAACATAAGCATGCATAAGCTCCGTGAGACCGTTTAGACGCTCTAACTCACTGTTACTGGTCATAGAGACGCTGGACGGAGCGATCTGAGCATTGAAACTCTTGCTTAAAGGGATGTGTAAAAAACTTCTAACACACTGAGAAGTGTCTTTCTGAATTGCAAACAGGATTTTATTCATGCAAAAAAAATATTTCTAATGTTGGTCACTATTTGTCTTCCAATTGCATAAAACGCCTTTCTGTGACCGAGAAATAACATTTTCAATATAAGCATGCATAAGCTCCGTGAGACCGTTTAGACGCTCTAACTCACTGTTACTGGTCATAGAGACGCTGGACGGAGCGATCTGAGCATTGAAACTCTTGCTTAAAGGGATGTGTAAAAAACTTCTAACACACTGAGAAGTGTCTTTCTGAATTGCAAACAGGATTTTATTCATGCAAAAAAAAATATTTCTAAAGTTGGTCACTATTTGTCTTCCCATTGCATGAAACGCCTTTCTGTGACCGAGAAATAACATTTTCAACATAAGCATGCATAAGCTCCGTGAGACCGTTTAGACGCTCTAACCCACTGTTACTGGTCATAGAGACGCTGGACGGAGCGATCTGAGCATTGAAACTCTTGCTTAAAGGGATGTGTAAAAAACTTCTAACACACTGAGAAGTGTCTTTCTGAATTGCAAACAGGATTTTATTCATGCAAAAAAAATATTTCTAATGTTGGTCACTATTTGTCATCCCATTGCATAAAACGCCTTTCTGTGACCGAGAAATAACATTTTAAGCATGCAAAAGCTCCGTGAGACCGTTTAGACGCTCTAACTCACTGTTACTGGTCATAGAGACGCTGGACGGAGCGATCTGAGCATTTAAGCTCTTGCTTAAAGGGATGTGTAAAAAACTTCTAACACACTGAGAAGTGTCTTTCTTAATTGCAAACAGGATTTTATTCATGCAAAAAAAAATATTTCTAATGTTGGTCACTATTTGTCTTCCCATTGCCTAAAACGCCTTTCTGTGACCGAGAAATAACATTTTCAACATAAGCATGCATAAGCTCCGTGAGACCGTTTAGACGCTCTAACTCACTGTTACTGGTCATAGAGACGCTGGACGGAGCGATCTGAGCATTGAAACTCTTGCTTAAAGGGATGTGTAGAAAACTTCTAACACACTGAGAAGTGTCTTTCTGAATTGCAAACAGGATTTTATTCATGCAAAAAAAATATTTCTAATGTTGGTCACTATTTGTCTTCCCATTGCATAAAACGCCTTTCTGTGACCGAGAAATAACATTTTCAGCATAAGCATGCAAAAGCTCCGTGAGACCGTTTAGACGCTCTAACTCACTGTTACTGGTCATAGAGACGCTGGACGGAGCGATCTGAGCATTGAAACTCTTGCTTAAAGGGATGTGTAGAAAACTTCTAACACACTGAGAAGTGTCTTTCTGAATTGCAAACAGGATTTTATTCATGCAAAATAAATATTTCTAATGTTGGTCACTATTTGTCTTCCCATTGCATAAAACACCTTTCTGTGACCGAGAAATAACATTTTCAATATAAGCATGCATAAGCTCCGTGAGACCGTTTAGACGCTCTAACTCACTGTTACTGGTCATAGAGACGCTGGACGGAGCGATCTGAGCATTGAAACTCTTGCTTAAAAGGATGTGTAAAAAACTTCTAACACACTGAGAAGTGTCTTTCTGAATTGCAAACAGGATTTTATTCATGCAAAAAAAAATATTTCTAAAGTTGGTCACTATTTGTCTTCCCATTGCATAAAACGCCTTTCTGTGACCGAGAAATAACATTTTCAACATAAGCATGCATAAGCTCCGTGAGACCGTTTAGACGCTCTAACTCACTGTTACTGGTCATAGAGACGCTGGACGGAGCGATCTGAGCATTGAAACTCTTGCTTAAAGGGATGTGTAAAAAACTTCTAACACACTGAGAAGTGTCTTTCTGAATTGCAAACAGGATTTTATTCATGCAAAAAAAATATTTCTAATGTTGGTCACTATTTGTCTTCCAATTGCATAAAACGCCTTTCTGTGACCGAGAAATAACATTTTCAATATAAGCATGCATAAGCTCCGTGAGACCGTTTAGACGCTCTAACTCACTGTTACTGGTCATAGAGACGCTGGACGGAGCGATCTGAGCATTGAAACTCTTGCTTAAAGGGATGTGTAAAAAACTTCTACCACACTGAGAAGTGTCTTTCTTAATTGCAAACAGGATTTTATTCATGCAAAAAAAAATATTTCTAATGTTGGTCACTATTTGTCTTCCCATTGCCTAAAACGCCTTTCTGTGACCGAGAAATAACATTTTCAACATAAGCATGCATAAGCTCCGTGAGACCGTTTAGACGCTCTAACTCACTGTTACTGGTCATAGAGACGCTGGACGGAGCGATCTGAGCATTGAAACTCTTGCTTAAAGGGATGTGTAAAAAACTTCTAACACACTGAGAAGTGTCTTTCTGAATTGCAAACAGGATTTTATTCATGCAAAAAAAATATTTCTAATGTTGGTCACTATTTGTCTTCCCATTGCATAAAACGTCTTTCTGTGACCGAGAAATAACATTTTCAACATAAGCATGCAAAAGCTCCGTGAGACCGTTTAGACGCTCTAACTCACTGTTACTGGTCATAGAGACGCTGGACGGAGCGATCTGAGCATTTAAGCTCTTGCTTAAAGGGATGTGTAAAAAACTTCTAACACACTGAGAAGTGTCTTTCTGAATTGCAAACAGGATTTTATTCATGCAAAAAAAATATTTCTAATGTTGGTCACTATTTGTCTTCCCATTGCATAAAGCGCCTTTCTGTGACCGAGAAATAACATTTTCAACATAAGCATGCAAAAGCTCCGTGAGACCGTTTAGACGCTCTAACTCACTGTTTCTGGTCATAGAGACGCTGGACGGAGCGATCTGAGCATTTAAGCTCTTGCTTAAAGGGATGTGTCAAAAACTTCTAACACACTGAGAAGTGTCTTTCTTAATATGCAAACAGGATTTTATTCATGCAAAAAAAAATATTTCTAATGTTGGTCACTATTTGTCTTCCCATTGCATAAAACACCTTTCTGTGACCGAGAAATAACATTTTCAATATAAGCATGCATAAGCTCCGTGAGACCGTTTAGACGCTCTAACTCACTGTTACTGGTCATAGAGACGCTGGACGGAGCGATCTGAGCATTGAAACTCTTGCTTAAAGGGATGTGTAAAAAACTTCTAACACACTGAGAAGTGTCTTTCTGAATTGCAAACAGGATTTTATTCATGCAAAAAAAAATATTTCTAAAGTTGGTCACTATTTGTCTTCCCATTGCATAAAACGCCTTTCTGTGACCGAGAAATAACATTTTCAACATAAGCATGCATAAGCTCCGTGAGACCGTTTAGACGCTCTAACTCACTGTTACTGGTCATAGAGACGCTGGACGGAGCGATCTGAGCATTGAAACTCTTGCTTAAAGGGATGTGTAAAAAACTTCTAACACACTGAGAAGTGTCTTTCTTAATTGCAAACAGGATTTTATTCATGCAAAAAAAAATATTTCTAATGTTGGTCACTATTTGTCTTCCCATTGCCTAAAACGCCTTTCTGTGACCGAGAAATAACATTTTCAACATAAGCATGCATAAGCTCCGTGAGAACGTTTAGACGCTCTAACTCACTGTTACTGGTCATAGAGACGCTGGACGGAGCGATCTGAGCATTGAAACTCTTGCTTAAAGGGATGTGTAAAAAACTTCTAACACACTGAGAAGTGTCTTTCTGAATTGCAAACAGGATTTTATTCATGCAAAAAAAAATATTTCTAAAGTTGGTCACTATTTGTCTTCCCATTGCATAAAACGCCTTTCTGAGACCGAGAAATAACATTTTCAACATAAGCATGCATAAGCTCCGTGAGACCGTTTAGACGCTCTAACTCACTGTTACTGGTCATAGAGACGCTGGACGGAGCGATCTGAGCATTGAAACTCTTGCGTAAAGGGATGTGTAGAAAACTTCTAACACACTGAGAAGTGTCTTTCTGAATTGCAAACAGGATTTTATTCATGCAAAATAAATATTTCTAATGTTGGTCACTATTTGTCTTCCCATTGCATAAAACACCTTTCTGTGACCGAGAAATAACATTTTCAATATAAGCATGCATAAGCTCCGTGAGACCGTTTAGACGCTCTAACTCACTGTTACTGGTCATAGAGACGCTGGACGGAGCGATCTGAGCATTGAAACTCTTGCTTAAAGGGATGTGTAAAAAACTTCTAACACACTGAGAAGTGTCTTTCTGAATTGCAAACAGGATTTTATTCATGCAAAAAAAAATATTTCTAAAGTTGGTCACTATTTGTCTTCCCATTGCATAAAACGCCTTTCTGAGACCGAGAAATAACATTTTCAACATAAGCATGCATAAGCTCCGTGAGACCGTTTAGACGCTCTAACTCACTGTTACTGGTCATAGAGACGCTGGACGGAGCGATCTGAGCATTGAAACTCTTGCGTAAAGGGATGTGTAGAAAACTTCTAACACACTGAGAAGTGTCTTTCTGAATTGCAAACAGGATTTTATTCATGCAAAATAAATATTTCTAATGTTGGTCACTATTTGTCTTCCCATTGCATAAAACACCTTTCTGTGACCGAGAAATAACATTTTCAATATAAGCATGCATAAGCTCCGTGAGACCGTTTAGACGCTCTAACTCACTGTTACTGGTCATAGAGACGCTGGACGGAGCGATCTGAGCATTGAAACTCTTGCTTAAAGGGATGTGTAGAAAACTTCTAACACACTGAGAAGTGTCTTTCTGAATTGCAAACAGGATTTTATTCATGCAAAATAAATATTTCTAATGTTGGTCACTATTTGTCTTCCCATTGCATAAAACACCTTTCTGTGACCGAGAAATAACATTTTCAATATAAGCATGCATAAGCTCCGTGAGACCGTTTAGACGCTCTAACTCACTGTTACTGGTCATAGAGACGCTGGACGGAGCGATCTGAGCATTGAAACTCTTGCTTAAAGGGATGTGTAAAAAACTTCTAACACACTGAGAAGTGTCTTTCTGAATTGCAAACAGGATTTTATTCATGCAAAAAAAAATATTTCTAATGTTGGTCACTATTTGTCTTCCCATTGCCTAAAACGCCTTTCTGTGACCGAGAAATAACATTTTCAACATAAGCATGCATAAGCTCCGTGAGAACGTTTAGACGCTCTAACTCACTGTTACTGGTCATAGAGACGCTGGACGGAGCGATCTGAGCATTGAAACTCTTGCTTAAAGGGATGTGTAAAAAACTTCTAACACACTGAGAAGTGTCTTTCTGAATTGCAAACAGGATTTTATTCATGCAAAAAAAAATATTTCTAATGTTGGTCACTATTTGTCTTCCCATTGCCTAAAACGCCTTTCTGTGACCGAGAAATAACATTTTCAACATAAGCATGCATAAGCTCCGTGAGACCGTTTAGACGCTCTAACTCACTGTTACTGGTCATAGAGACGCTGGACGGAGCGATCTGAGCATTGAAACTCTTGCTTAAAGGGATGTGTAAAAAACTTCTAACACACTGAGAAGTGTCTTTCTGAATTGCAAACAGGATTTTATTCATGCAAAAAAAAATATTTCTAAAGTTGGTCACTATTTGTCTTCCCATTGCATAAAACGCCTTTCTGTGACCGAGAAATAACATTTTCAACATAAGCATGCATAAGCTCCGTGAGACCGTTTAGACGCTCTAACCCACTGTTACTGGTCATAGAGACGCTGGACGGAGCGATCTGAGCATTGAAACTCTTGCTTAAAGGGATGTGTAAAAAACTTCTAACACACTGAGAAGTGTCTTTCTGAATTGCAAACAGGATTTTATTCATGCAAAAAAAATATTTCTAATGTTGGTCACTATTTGTCATCCCATTGCATAAAACGCCTTTCTGTGACCGAGAAATAACATTTTCAACATAAGCATGCAAAAGCTCCGTGAGACCGTTTAGACGCTCTAACTCACTGTTACTGGTCATAGAGACGCTGGACGGAGCGATCTGAGCATTGAAACTCTTGCTTAAAGGGATGTGTAAAAAACTTCTAACACACTGAGAAGTGTCTTTCTGAATTGCAAACAGGATTTTATTCATGCAAAAAAAAATATTTCTAAAGTTGGTCACTATTTGTCTTCCCATTGCATAAAACGCCTTTCTGAGACCGAGAAATAACATTTTCAACATAAGCATGCATAAGCTCCGTGAGACCGTTTAGACGCTCTAACTCACTGTTACTGGTCATAGAGACGCTGGACGGAGCGATCTGAGCATTGAAACTCTTGCGTAAAGGGATGTGTAGAAAACTTCTAACACACTGAGAAGTGTCTTTCTGAATTGCAAACAGGATTTTATTCATGCAAAATAAATATTTCTAATGTTGGTCACTATTTGTCTTCCCATTGCATAAAACACCTTTCTGTGACCGAGAAATAACATTTTCAATATAAGCATGCATAAGCTCCGTGAGACCGTTTAGACGCTCTAACTCACTGTTACTGGTCATAGAGACGCTGGACGGAGCGATCTGAGCATTGAAACTCTTGCTTAAAGGGATGTGTAAAAAACTTCTAACACACTGAGAAGTGTCTTTCTGAATTGCAAACAGGATTTTATTCATGCAAAAAAAAATATTTCTAAAGTTGGTCACTATTTGTCTTCCCATTGCATAAAACGCCTTTCTGTGACCGAGAAATAACATTTTCAACATAAGCATGCATAAGCTCCGTGAGACCGTTTAGACGCTCTAACCCACTGTTACTGGTCATAGAGACGCTGGACGGAGCGATCTGAGCATTGAAACTCTTGCTTAAAGGGATGTGTAAAAAACTTCTAACACACTGAGAAGTGTCTTTCTGAATTGCAAACAGGATTTTATTCATGCAAAAAAAATATTTCTAATGTTGGTCACTATTTGTCATCCCATTGCATAAAACGCCTTTCTGTGACCGAGAAATAACATTTTCAACATAAGCATGCAAAAGCTCCGTGAGACCGTTTAGACGCTCTAACTCACTGTTACTGGTCATAGAGACGCTGGACGGAGCGATCTGAGCATTTAAGCTCTTGCTTAAAGGGATGTGTAAAAAACTTCTAACACACTGAGAAGTGTCTTTCTTAATTGCAAACAGGATTTTATTCATGCAAAAAAAAATATTTCTAATGTTGGTCACTATTTGTCTTCCCATTGCCTAAAACGCCTTTCTGTGACCGAGAAATAACATTTTCAACATAAGCATGCATAAGCTCCGTGAGACCGTTTAGACGCTCTAACTCACTGTTACTGGTCATAGAGACGCTGGACGGAGCGATCTGAGCATTGAAACTCTTGCTTAAAGGGATGTGTAGAAAACTTCTAACACACTGAGAAGTGTCTTTCTGAATTGCAAACAGGATTTTATTCATGCAAAATAAATATTTCTAATGTTGGTCACTATTTGTCTTCCCATTGCATAAAACACCTTTCTGTGACCGAGAAATAACATTTTCAATATAAGCATGCATAAGCTCCGTGAGACCGTTTAGACGCTCTAACTCACTGTTACTGGTCATAGAGACGCTGGACGGAGCGATCTGAGCATTGAAACTCTTGCTTAAAGGGATGTGTAAAAAACTTCTAACACACTGAGAAGTGTCTTTCTTAATTGCAAACAGGATTTTATTCATGCAAAAAAAAAAATTTCTAATGTTGGTCACTATTTGTCTTCCCATTGCCTAAAACGCCTTTCTGTGACCGAGAAATAACATTTTCAACATAAGCATGCATAAGCTCCGTGAGAACGTTTAGACGCTCTAACTCACTGTTACTGGTCATAGAGACGCTGGACGGAGCGATCTGAGCATTGAAACTCTTGCTTAAAGGGATGTGTAAAAAACTTCTAACACACTGAGAAGTGTCTTTCTGAATTGCAAACAGGATTTTATTCATGCAAAAAAAATATTTCTAATGTTGGTCACTATTTGTCTTCCCATTGCATAAAACGCCTTTCTGTGACCGAGAAATAACATTTTCAACATAAGCATGCATAAGCTCCGTGAGACCGTTTAGACGCTCTAACTCACTGTTACTGCTCATAGAGACGCTGGACGGAGCGATCTGAGCATTGAAACTCTTGCTTAAAGGGATGTGTAAAAAACTTCTAACACACTGAGAAGTGTCTTTCTGAATTGCAAACAGGATTTTATTCATGCAAAAAAAAATATTTCTAATGTTGGTCACTATTTGTCTTCCCATTGCCTAAAACGCCTTTCTGTGACCGAGAAATAACATTTTCAACATAAGCATGCATAAGCTCCGTGAGAACGTTTAGACGCTCTAACTCACTGTTACTGGTCATAGAGACGCTGGACGGAGCGATCTGAGCATTGAAACTCTTGCTTAAAGGGATGTGTAAAAAACTTCTAACACACTGAGAAGTGTCTTTCTGAATTGCAAACAGGATTTTATTCATGCAAAAAAAAATATTTCTAATGTTGGTCACTATTTGTCTTCCCATTGCATAAAACGCCTTTCTGTGACCGAGAAATAACATTTTCAACATAAGCATGCATAAGCTCCGTGAGACCGTTTAGACGCTCTAACTCACTGTTACTGGTCATAGAGACGCTGGACGGAGCGATCTGACCATTGAAACTCTTGCTTAAAGGGATGTGTAGAAAACTTCTAACACACTGAGAAGTGTCTTTCTGAATTGCAAACAGGATTTTATTCATGCAAAAAAAAATATTTCTAAAGTTGGTCACTATTTGTCTTCCCATTGCATAAAACGCCTTTCTGTGACCGAGAAATAACATTTTCAATATAAGCATGCATAAGCTCCGTGAGACCGTTTAGACGCTCTAACTCACTGTTACTGGTCATAGAGACGCTGGACGGAGCGATCTGAGCATTGAAACTCTTGCTTAAAGGGATGTGTAAAAAACTTCTAACACACTGAGAAGTGTCTTTCTTAATTGCAAACAGGATTTTATTCATGCAAAAAAAAAAATTTCTAATGTTGGTCACTATTTGTCTTCCCATTGCCTAAAACGCCTTTCTGTGACCGAGAAATAACATTTTCAACATAAGCATGCATAAGCTCCGTGAGAACGTTTAGACGCTCTAACTCACTGTTACTGGTCATAGAGACGCTGGACGGAGCGATCTGAGCATTGAAACTCTTGCTTAAAGGGATGTGTAAAAAACTTCTAACACACTGAGAAGTGTCTTTCTGAATTGCAAACAGGATTTTATTCATGCAAAAAAAATATTTCTAATGTTGGTCACTATTTGTCTTCCCATTGCATAAAACGCCTTTCTGTGACCGAGAAATAACATTTTCAACATAAGCATGCATAAGCTCCGTGAGACCGTTTAGACGCTCTAACTCACTGTTACTGCTCATAGAGACGCTGGACGGAGCGATCTGAGCATTGAAACTCTTGCTTAAAGGGATGTGTAAAAAACTTCTAACACACTGAGAAGTGTCTTTCTGAATTGCAAACAGGATTTTATTCATGCAAAAAAAAATATTTCTAATGTTGGTCACTATTTGTCTTCCCATTGCCTAAAACGCCTTTCTGTGACCGAGAAATAACATTTTCAACATAAGCATGCATAAGCTCCGTGAGAACGTTTAGACGCTCTAACTCACTGTTACTGGTCATAGAGACGCTGGACGGAGCGATCTGAGCATTGAAACTCTTGCTTAAAGGGATGTGTAAAAAACTTCTAACACACTGAGAAGTGTCTTTCTGAATTGCAAACAGGATTTTATTCATGCAAAAAAAAATATTTCTAATGTTGGTCACTATTTGTCTTCCCATTGCATAAAACGCCTTTCTGTGACCGAGAAATAACATTTTCAACATAAGCATGCATAAGCTCCGTGAGACCGTTTAGACGCTCTAACTCACTGTTACTGGTCATAGAGACGCTGGACGGAGCGATCTGACCATTGAAACTCTTGCTTAAAGGGATGTGTAGAAAACTTCTAACACACTGAGAAGTGTCTTTCTGAATTGCAAACAGGATTTTATTCATGCAAAAAAAAATATTTCTAAAGTTGGTCACTATTTGTCTTCCCATTGCATAAAACGCCTTTCTGTGACCGAGAAATAACATTTTCAACATAAGCATGCATAAGCTCCGTGAGACCGTTTAGACGCTCTAACTCACTGTTACTGGTCATAGAGACGCTGGACGGAGCGATCTGAGCATTGAAACTCTTGCTTAAAGGGATGTGTAAAAAACTTCTAACACACTGAGAAGTGTCTTTCTGAATTGCAAACAGGATTTTATTCATGCAAAAAAAATATTTCTAATGTTGGTCACTATTTGTCTTCCAATTGCATAAAACGCCTTTCTGTGACCGAGAAATAACATTTTCAATATAAGCATGCATAAGCTCCGTGAGACCGTTTAGACGCTCTAACTCACTGTTACTGGTCATAGAGACGCTGGACGGAGCGATCTGAGCATTGAAACTCTTGCTTAAAGGGATGTGTAAAAAACTTCTACCACACTGAGAAGTGTCTTTCTTAATTGCAAACAGGATTTTATTCATGCAAAAAAAAATATTTCTAATGTTGGTCACTATTTGTCTTCCCATTGCCTAAAACGCCTTTCTGTGACCGAGAAATAACATTTTCAACATAAGCATGCATAAGCTCCGTGAGACCGTTTAGACGCTCTAACTCACTGTTACTGGTCATAGAGACGCTGGACGGAGCGATCTGAGCATTGAAACTCTTGCTTAAAGGGATGTGTAAAAAACTTCTAACACACTGAGAAGTGTCTTTCTGAATTGCAAACAGGATTTTATTCATGCAAAAAAAATATTTCTAATGTTGGTCACTATTTGTCTTCCCATTGCATAAAACGTCTTTCTGTGACCGAGAAATAACATTTTCAACATAAGCATGCAAAAGCTCCGTGAGACCGTTTAGACGCTCTAACTCACTGTTACTGGTCATAGAGACGCTGGACGGAGCGATCTGAGCATTTAAGCTCTTGCTTAAAGGGATGTGTAAAAAACTTCTAACACACTGAGAAGTGTCTTTCTGAATTGCAAACAGGATTTTATTCATGCAAAAAAAATATTTCTAATGTTGGTCACTATTTGTCTTCCCATTGCATAAAGCGCCTTTCTGTGACCGAGAAATAACATTTTCAACATAAGCATGCAAAAGCTCCGTGAGACCGTTTAGACGCTCTAACTCACTGTTTCTGGTCATAGAGACGCTGGACGGAGCGATCTGAGCATTTAAGCTCTTGCTTAAAGGGATGTGTCAAAAACTTCTAACACACTGAGAAGTGTCTTTCTTAATATGCAAACAGGATTTTATTCATGCAAAAAAAAATATTTCTAATGTTGGTCACTATTTGTCTTCCCATTGCATAAAACACCTTTCTGTGACCGAGAAATAACATTTTCAATATAAGCATGCATAAGCTCCGTGAGACCGTTTAGACGCTCTAACTCACTGTTACTGGTCATAGAGACGCTGGACGGAGCGATCTGAGCATTGAAACTCTTGCTTAAAGGGATGTGTAAAAAACTTCTAACACACTGAGAAGTGTCTTTCTGAATTGCAAACAGGATTTTATTCATGCAAAAAAAAATATTTCTAAAGTTGGTCACTATTTGTCTTCCCATTGCATAAAACGCCTTTCTGTGACCGAGAAATAACATTTTCAACATAAGCATGCATAAGCTCCGTGAGACCGTTTAGACGCTCTAACTCACTGTTACTGGTCATAGAGACGCTGGACGGAGCGATCTGAGCATTGAAACTCTTGCTTAAAGGGATGTGTAAAAAACTTCTAACACACTGAGAAGTGTCTTTCTTAATTGCAAACAGGATTTTATTCATGCAAAAAAAAATATTTCTAATGTTGGTCACTATTTGTCTTCCCATTGCCTAAAACGCCTTTCTGTGACCGAGAAATAACATTTTCAACATAAGCATGCATAAGCTCCGTGAGAACGTTTAGACGCTCTAACTCACTGTTACTGGTCATAGAGACGCTGGACGGAGCGATCTGAGCATTGAAACTCTTGCTTAAAGGGATGTGTAAAAAACTTCTAACACACTGAGAAGTGTCTTTCTGAATTGCAAACAGGATTTTATTCATGCAAAAAAAAATATTTCTAAAGTTGGTCACTATTTGTCTTCCCATTGCATAAAACGCCTTTCTGAGACCGAGAAATAACATTTTCAACATAAGCATGCATAAGCTCCGTGAGACCGTTTAGACGCTCTAACTCACTGTTACTGGTCATAGAGACGCTGGACGGAGCGATCTGAGCATTGAAACTCTTGCGTAAAGGGATGTGTAGAAAACTTCTAACACACTGAGAAGTGTCTTTCTGAATTGCAAACAGGATTTTATTCATGCAAAATAAATATTTCTAATGTTGGTCACTATTTGTCTTCCCATTGCATAAAACACCTTTCTGTGACCGAGAAATAACATTTTCAATATAAGCATGCATAAGCTCCGTGAGACCGTTTAGACGCTCTAACTCACTGTTACTGGTCATAGAGACGCTGGACGGAGCGATCTGAGCATTGAAACTCTTGCTTAAAGGGATGTGTAAAAAACTTCTAACACACTGAGAAGTGTCTTTCTGAATTGCAAACAGGATTTTATTCATGCAAAAAAAAATATTTCTAAAGTTGGTCACTATTTGTCTTCCCATTGCATAAAACGCCTTTCTGAGACCGAGAAATAACATTTTCAACATAAGCATGCATAAGCTCCGTGAGACCGTTTAGACGCTCTAACTCACTGTTACTGGTCATAGAGACGCTGGACGGAGCGATCTGAGCATTGAAACTCTTGCGTAAAGGGATGTGTAGAAAACTTCTAACACACTGAGAAGTGTCTTTCTGAATTGCAAACAGGATTTTATTCATGCAAAATAAATATTTCTAATGTTGGTCACTATTTGTCTTCCCATTGCATAAAACACCTTTCTGTGACCGAGAAATAACATTTTCAATATAAGCATGCATAAGCTCCGTGAGACCGTTTAGACGCTCTAACTCACTGTTACTGGTCATAGAGACGCTGGACGGAGCGATCTGAGCATTGAAACTCTTGCTTAAAGGGATGTGTAGAAAACTTCTAACACACTGAGAAGTGTCTTTCTGAATTGCAAACAGGATTTTATTCATGCAAAATAAATATTTCTAATGTTGGTCACTATTTGTCTTCCCATTGCATAAAACACCTTTCTGTGACCGAGAAATAACATTTTCAATATAAGCATGCATAAGCTCCGTGAGACCGTTTAGACGCTCTAACTCACTGTTACTGGTCATAGAGACGCTGGACGGAGCGATCTGAGCATTGAAACTCTTGCTTAAAGGGATGTGTAAAAAACTTCTAACACACTGAGAAGTGTCTTTCTGAATTGCAAACAGGATTTTATTCATGCAAAAAAAAATATTTCTAATGTTGGTCACTATTTGTCTTCCCATTGCCTAAAACGCCTTTCTGTGACCGAGAAATAACATTTTCAACATAAGCATGCATAAGCTCCGTGAGAACGTTTAGACGCTCTAACTCACTGTTACTGGTCATAGAGACGCTGGACGGAGCGATCTGAGCATTGAAACTCTTGCTTAAAGGGATGTGTAAAAAACTTCTAACACACTGAGAAGTGTCTTTCTGAATTGCAAACAGGATTTTATTCATGCAAAAAAAAATATTTCTAATGTTGGTCACTATTTGTCTTCCCATTGCCTAAAACGCCTTTCTGTGACCGAGAAATAACATTTTCAACATAAGCATGCATAAGCTCCGTGAGACCGTTTAGACGCTCTAACTCACTGTTACTGGTCATAGAGACGCTGGACGGAGCGATCTGAGCATTGAAACTCTTGCTTAAAGGGATGTGTAAAAAACTTCTAACACACTGAGAAGTGTCTTTCTGAATTGCAAACAGGATTTTATTCATGCAAAAAAAAATATTTCTAAAGTTGGTCACTATTTGTCTTCCCATTGCATAAAACGCCTTTCTGTGACCGAGAAATAACATTTTCAACATAAGCATGCATAAGCTCCGTGAGACCGTTTAGACGCTCTAACCCACTGTTACTGGTCATAGAGACGCTGGACGGAGCGATCTGAGCATTGAAACTCTTGCTTAAAGGGATGTGTAAAAAACTTCTAACACACTGAGAAGTGTCTTTCTGAATTGCAAACAGGATTTTATTCATGCAAAAAAAATATTTCTAATGTTGGTCACTATTTGTCATCCCATTGCATAAAACGCCTTTCTGTGACCGAGAAATAACATTTTCAACATAAGCATGCAAAAGCTCCGTGAGACCGTTTAGACGCTCTAACTCACTGTTACTGGTCATAGAGACGCTGGACGGAGCGATCTGAGCATTGAAACTCTTGCTTAAAGGGATGTGTAAAAAACTTCTAACACACTGAGAAGTGTCTTTCTGAATTGCAAACAGGATTTTATTCATGCAAAAAAAAATATTTCTAAAGTTGGTCACTATTTGTCTTCCCATTGCATAAAACGCCTTTCTGAGACCGAGAAATAACATTTTCAACATAAGCATGCATAAGCTCCGTGAGACCGTTTAGACGCTCTAACTCACTGTTACTGGTCATAGAGACGCTGGACGGAGCGATCTGAGCATTGAAACTCTTGCGTAAAGGGATGTGTAGAAAACTTCTAACACACTGAGAAGTGTCTTTCTGAATTGCAAACAGGATTTTATTCATGCAAAATAAATATTTCTAATGTTGGTCACTATTTGTCTTCCCATTGCATAAAACACCTTTCTGTGACCGAGAAATAACATTTTCAATATAAGCATGCATAAGCTCCGTGAGACCGTTTAGACGCTCTAACTCACTGTTACTGGTCATAGAGACGCTGGACGGAGCGATCTGAGCATTGAAACTCTTGCTTAAAGGGATGTGTAAAAAACTTCTAACACACTGAGAAGTGTCTTTCTGAATTGCAAACAGGATTTTATTCATGCAAAAAAAAATATTTCTAAAGTTGGTCACTATTTGTCTTCCCATTGCATAAAACGCCTTTCTGTGACCGAGAAATAACATTTTCAACATAAGCATGCATAAGCTCCGTGAGACCGTTTAGACGCTCTAACCCACTGTTACTGGTCATAGAGACGCTGGACGGAGCGATCTGAGCATTGAAACTCTTGCTTAAAGGGATGTGTAAAAAACTTCTAACACACTGAGAAGTGTCTTTCTGAATTGCAAACAGGATTTTATTCATGCAAAAAAAATATTTCTAATGTTGGTCACTATTTGTCATCCCATTGCATAAAACGCCTTTCTGTGACCGAGAAATAACATTTTCAACATAAGCATGCAAAAGCTCCGTGAGACCGTTTAGACGCTCTAACTCACTGTTACTGGTCATAGAGACGCTGGACGGAGCGATCTGAGCATTTAAGCTCTTGCTTAAAGGGATGTGTAAAAAACTTCTAACACACTGAGAAGTGTCTTTCTTAATTGCAAACAGGATTTTATTCATGCAAAAAAAAATATTTCTAATGTTGGTCACTATTTGTCTTCCCATTGCCTAAAACGCCTTTCTGTGACCGAGAAATAACATTTTCAACATAAGCATGCATAAGCTCCGTGAGACCGTTTAGACGCTCTAACTCACTGTTACTGGTCATAGAGACGCTGGACGGAGCGATCTGAGCATTGAAACTCTTGCTTAAAGGGATGTGTAGAAAACTTCTAACACACTGAGAAGTGTCTTTCTGAATTGCAAACAGGATTTTATTCATGCAAAATAAATATTTCTAATGTTGGTCACTATTTGTCTTCCCATTGCATAAAACACCTTTCTGTGACCGAGAAATAACATTTTCAATATAAGCATGCATAAGCTCCGTGAGACCGTTTAGACGCTCTAACTCACTGTTACTGGTCATAGAGACGCTGGACGGAGCGATCTGAGCATTGAAACTCTTGCTTAAAGGGATGTGTAAAAAACTTCTAACACACTGAGAAGTGTCTTTCTTAATTGCAAACAGGATTTTATTCATGCAAAAAAAAAAATTTCTAATGTTGGTCACTATTTGTCTTCCCATTGCCTAAAACGCCTTTCTGTGACCGAGAAATAACATTTTCAACATAAGCATGCATAAGCTCCGTGAGAACGTTTAGACGCTCTAACTCACTGTTACTGGTCATAGAGACGCTGGACGGAGCGATCTGAGCATTGAAACTCTTGCTTAAAGGGATGTGTAAAAAACTTCTAACACACTGAGAAGTGTCTTTCTGAATTGCAAACAGGATTTTATTCATGCAAAAAAAATATTTCTAATGTTGGTCACTATTTGTCTTCCCATTGCATAAAACGCCTTTCTGTGACCGAGAAATAACATTTTCAACATAAGCATGCATAAGCTCCGTGAGACCGTTTAGACGCTCTAACTCACTGTTACTGCTCATAGAGACGCTGGACGGAGCGATCTGAGCATTGAAACTCTTGCTTAAAGGGATGTGTAAAAAACTTCTAACACACTGAGAAGTGTCTTTCTGAATTGCAAACAGGATTTTATTCATGCAAAAAAAAATATTTCTAATGTTGGTCACTATTTGTCTTCCCATTGCCTAAAACGCCTTTCTGTGACCGAGAAATAACATTTTCAACATAAGCATGCATAAGCTCCGTGAGAACGTTTAGACGCTCTAACTCACTGTTACTGGTCATAGAGACGCTGGACGGAGCGATCTGAGCATTGAAACTCTTGCTTAAAGGGATGTGTAAAAAACTTCTAACACACTGAGAAGTGTCTTTCTGAATTGCAAACAGGATTTTATTCATGCAAAAAAAAATATTTCTAATGTTGGTCACTATTTGTCTTCCCATTGCATAAAACGCCTTTCTGTGACCGAGAAATAACATTTTCAACATAAGCATGCATAAGCTCCGTGAGACCGTTTAGACGCTCTAACTCACTGTTACTGGTCATAGAGACGCTGGACGGAGCGATCTGACCATTGAAACTCTTGCTTAAAGGGATGTGTAGAAAACTTCTAACACACTGAGAAGTGTCTTTCTGAATTGCAAACAGGATTTTATTCATGCAAAATAAATATTTCTAATGTTGGTCACTATTTGTCTTCCCATTGCATAAAACACCTTTCTGTGACCGAGAAATAACATTTTCAATATAAGCATGCATAAGCTCCGTGAGACCGTTTAGACGCTCTAACTCACTGTTACTGGTCATAGAGACGATGGACGGAGCGATCTGAGCATTGAAACTCTTGCTTAAAGGGATGTGTAAAAAACTTCTAACACACTGAGAAGTGTCTTTCTTAATTGCAAACAGGATTTTATTCATGCAAAAAAAAATATTTCTAATGTTGGTCACTATTTGTCTTCCCATTGCATAAAACGCCTTTCTGTGACCGAGAAATAACATTTTCAACATAAGCATGCATAAGCTCCGTGAGAACGTTTAGACGCTCTAACTCACTGTTACTGGTCATAGAGACGCTGGACGGAGCGATCTGAGCATTGAAACTCTTGCTTAAAGGGATGTGTAAAAAACTTCTAACACACTGAGAAGTGTCTTTCTGAATTGCAAACAGGATTTTATTCATGCAAAAAAAATATTTCTAATGTTGGTCACTATTTGTCTTCCCATTGCATAAAACGCCTTTCTGTGACCGAGAAATAACATTTTCAACATAAGCATGCATAAGCTCCGTGAGACCGTTTAGACGCTCTAACTCACTGTTACTGGTCATAGAGACGCTGGACGGAGCGATCTGAGCATTGAAACTCTTGCTTAAAGGGATGTGTAAAAAACTTCTAACACACTGAGAAGTGTCTTTCTTAATTGCAAACAGGATTTTATTCATGCAAAAAAAAAAATTTCTAATGTTGGTCACTATTTGTCTTCCCATTGCCTAAAACGCCTTTCTGTGACCGAGAAATAACATTTTCAACATAAGCATGCATAAGCTCCGTGAGAACGTTTAGACGCTCTAACTCACTGTTACTGGTCATAGAGACGCTGGACGGAGCGATCTGAGCATTGAAACTCTTGCTTAAAGGGATGTGTAAAAAACTTCTAACACACTGAGAAGTGTCTTTCTGAATTGCAAACAGGATTTTATTCATGCAAAAAAAATATTTCTAATGTTGGTCACTATTTGTCTTCCCATTGCATAAAACGCCTTTCTGTGACCGAGAAATAACATTTTCAACATAAGCATGCATAAGCTCCGTGAGACCGTTTAGACGCTCTAACTCACTGTTACTGCTCATAGAGACGCTGGACGGAGCGATCTGAGCATTGAAACTCTTGCTTAAAGGGATGTGTAAAAAACTTCTAACACACTGAGAAGTGTCTTTCTGAATTGCAAACAGGATTTTATTCATGCAAAAAAAAATATTTCTAATGTTGGTCACTATTTGTCTTCCCATTGCCTAAAACGCCTTTCTGTGACCGAGAAATAACATTTTCAACATAAGCATGCATAAGCTCCGTGAGAACGTTTAGACGCTCTAACTCACTGTTACTGGTCATAGAGACGCTGGACGGAGCGATCTGAGCATTGAAACTCTTGCTTAAAGGGATGTGTAAAAAACTTCTAACACACTGAGAAGTGTCTTTCTGAATTGCAAACAGGATTTTATTCATGCAAAAAAAAATATTTCTAATGTTGGTCACTATTTGTCTTCCCATTGCATAAAACGCCTTTCTGTGACCGAGAAATAACATTTTCAACATAAGCATGCATAAGCTCCGTGAGACCGTTTAGACGCTCTAACTCACTGTTACTGGTCATAGAGACGCTGGACGGAGCGATCTGACCATTGAAACTCTTGCTTAAAGGGATGTGTAGAAAACTTCTAACACACTGAGAAGTGTCTTTCTGAATTGCAAACAGGATTTTATTCATGCAAAATAAATATTTCTAATGTTGGTCACTATTTGTCTTCCCATTGCATAAAACACCTTTCTGTGACCGAGAAATAACATTTTCAATATAAGCATGCATAAGCTCCGTGAGACCGTTTAGACGCTCTAACTCACTGTTACTGGTCATAGAGACGATGGACGGAGCGATCTGAGCATTGAAACTCTTGCTTAAAGGGATGTGTAAAAAACTTCTAACACACTGAGAAGTGTCTTTCTTAATTGCAAACAGGATTTTATTAATGCAAAAAAAAATATTTCTAATGTTGGTCACTATTTGTCTTCCCATTGCATAAAACGCCTTTCTGTGACCGAGAAATAACATTTTCAACATAAGCATGCATAAGCTCCGTGAGACCGTTTAGACGCTCTAACTCACTGTTACTGGTCATAGAGACGCTGGACGGAGCGATCTGAGCATTGAAACTCTTGCTTAAAGGGATGTGTAAAAAACTTCTAACACACTGAGAAGTGTCTTTCTTAATTGCAAACAGGATTTTATTCATGCAAAAAAAAATATTTCTAATGTTGGTCACTATTTGTCTTCCCATTGCCTAAAACGCCTTTCTGTGACCGAGAAATAACATTTTCAACATAAGCATGCATAAGCTCCGTGAGAACGTTTAGACGCTCTAACTCACTGTTACTGGTCATAGAGACGCTGGACGGAGCGATCTGAGCATTGAAACTCTTGCTTAAAGGGATGTGTAAAAAACTTCTAACACACTGAGAAGTGTCTTTCTGAATTGCAAACAGGATTTTATTCATGCAAAAAAAATATTTCTAATGTTGGTCACTATTTGTCTTCCCATTGCATAAAACGCCTTTCTGTGACCGAGAAATAACATTTTCAACATAAGCATGCATAAGCTCCGTGAGACCGTTTAGACGCTCTAACTCACTGTTACTGGTCATAGAGACGCTGGACGGAGCGATCTGAGCATTGAAACTCTTGCTTATAGGGATGTGTAAAAAACTTCTAACACACTGAGAAGTGTCTTTCTGAATTGCAAACAGGATTTTATTCATGCAAAATAAATATTTCTAATGTTGGTCACTATTTGTCTTCCCATTGCATAAAACGCCTTTCTGTGACCGAGAAATAACATTTTCAACATAAGCATGCATAAGCTCCGTGAGACCGTTTAGACGCTCTAACTCACTGTTTCTGGTCATAGAGACGCTGGACGGAGCGATCTGAGCATTTAAGCTCTTGCTTAAAGGGATGTGTAAAAAACTTCTAACACACTGAGAAGTGTCTTTCTTAATATGCAAACAGGATTTTATTCATGCAAAAAAAATATTTCTAATGTTGGTCACTATTTGTCTTCCCATTGCATAAAACGCCTTTCTGTGACCGAGAAATAACATTTTCAACATAAGCATGCATAAGCTCCGTGAGACCGTTTAGACGCTCTAACTCACTGTTACTGGTCATAGAGACGCTGGACGGAGCGATCTGAGCATTGAAACTCTTGCTTAAAGGGATGTGTAAAAAACTTCTAACACACTGAGAAGTGTCTTTCTTAATTGCAAACAGGATTTTATTCATGCAAAAAAAAATATTTCTAATGTTGGTCACTATTTGTCTTCCCATTGCCTAAAACGCCTTTCTGTGACCGAGAAATAACATTTTCAACATAAGCATGCATAAGCTCCGTGAGAACGTTTAGACGCTCTAACTCACTGTTACTGGTCATAGAGACGCTGGACGGAGCGATCTGAGCATTGAAACTCTTGCTTAAAGGGATGTGTAAAAAACTTCTAACACACTGAGAAGTGTCTTTCTGAATTGCAAACAGGATTTTATTCATGCAAAAAAAAATATTTCTAATGTTGGTCACTATTTGTCTTCCCATTGCATAAAACGCCTTTCTGTGACCGAGAAATAACATTTTCAACATAAGCATGCATAAGCTCCGTGAGACCGTTTAGACGCTCTAACTCACTGTTACTGGTCATAGAGACGCTGGACGGAGCGATCTGACCATTGAAACTCTTGCTTAAAGGGATGTGTAGAAAACTTCTAACACACTGAGAAGTGTCTTTCTGAATTGCAAACAGGATTTTATTCATGCAAAATAAATATTTCTAATGTTGGTCACTATTTGTCTTCCCATTGCATAAAACACCTTTCTGTGACCGAGAAATAACATTTTCAATATAAGCATGCATAAGCTCCGTGAGACCGTTTAGACGCTCTAACTCACTGTTACTGGTCATAGAGACGATGGACGGAGCGATCTGAGCATTGAAACTCTTGCTTAAAGGGATGTGTAAAAAACTTCTAACACACTGAGAAGTGTCTTTCTGAATTGCAAACAGGATTTTATTCATGCAAAAAAAAATATTTCTAAAGTTGGTCACTATTTGTCTTCCCATTGCATAAAACGCCTTTCTGAGACCGAGAAATAACATTTTCAACATAAGCATGCATAAGCTCCGTGAGACCGTTTAGACGCTCTAACTCACTGTTACTGGTCATAGAGACGCTGGACGGAGCGATCTGAGCATTGAAACTCTTGCTTAAAGGGATGTGTAAAAAACTTCTAACACACTGAGAAGTGTCTTTCTGAATTGCAAACAGGATTTTATTCATGCAAAAAAAATATTTCTAATGTTGGTCACTATTTGTCTTCCCATTGCATAAAACGCCTTTCTGTGACCGAGAAATAACATTTTCAGCATAAGCATGCAAAAGCTCCGTGAGACCGTTTAGACGCTCTAACTCACTGTTACTGGTCATAGAGACGCTGGACGGAGCGATCTGAGCATTGAAACTCTTGCTTAAAGGGATGTGTAGAAAACTTCTAACACACTGAGAAGTGTCTTTCTGAATTGCAAACAGGATTTTATTCATGCAAAATAAATATTTCTAATGTTGGTCACTATTTGTCTTCCCATTGCATAAAACACCTTTCTGTGACCGAGAAATAACATTTTCAATATAAGCATGCATAAGCTCCGTGAGACCGTTTAGACGCTCTAACTCACTGTTACTGGTCATAGAGACGCTGGACGGAGCGATCTGAGCATTGAAACTCTTGCTTAAAGGGATGTGTAAAAAACTTCTAACACACTGAGAAGTGTCTTTCTGAATTGCAAACAGGATTTTATTCATGCAAAAAAAAATATTTCTAAAGTTGGTCACTATTTGTCTTCCCATTGCATAAAACGCCTTTCTGTGACCGAGAAATAACATTTTCAACATAAGCATGCATAAGCTCCGTGAGACCGTTTAGACGCTCTAACTCACTGTTACTGGTCATAGAGACGCTGGACGGAGCGATCTGACCATTGAAACTCTTGCTTAAAGGGATGTGTAAAAAACTTCTAACACACTGAGAAGTGTCTTTCTTAATTGCAAACAGGATTTTATTCATGCAAAAAAAAATATTTCTAATGTTGGTCACTATTTGTCTTCCCATTGCCTAAAACGCCTTTCTGTGACCGAGAAATAACATTTTCAACATAAGCATGCATAAGCTCCGTGAAAACGTTTAGACGCTCTAACTCACTGTTACTGGTCATAGAGACGCTGGACGGAGCGATCTGAGCATTGAAACTCTTGCTTAAAGGGATGTGTAAAAAACTTCTAACACACTGAGAAGTGTCTTTCTGAATTGCAAACAGGATTTTATTCATGCAAAAAAAATATTTCTAATGTTGGTCACTATTTGTCTTCCCATTGCATAAAACGCCTTTCTGTGACCGAGAAATAACATTTTCAACATAAGCATGCATAAGCTCCGTGAGACCGTTTAGACGCTCTAACTCACTGTTACTGGTCATAGAGACGCTGGACGGAGCGATCTGAGCATTGAAACTCTTGCTTAAAGGGATGTGTAAAAAACTTCTAACACACTGAGAAGTGTCTTTCTGAATTGCAAACAGGATTTTATTCATGCAAAAAAAATATTTCTAATGTTGGTCACTATTTGTCTTCCCATTGCATAAAACGTCTTTCTGTGACCGAGAAATAACATTTTCAACATAAGCATGCAAAAGCTCCGTGAGACCGTTTAGACGCTCTAACTCACTGTTTCTGGTCATAGAGACGCTGGACGGAGCGATCTGAGCATTTAAGCTCTTGCTTAAAGGGATGTGTAAAAAACTTCTAACACACTGAGAAGTGTCTTTCTTAATATGCAAACAGGATTTTATTCATGCAAAAAAAAATATTTATAATGTTGGTCACTATTTGTCTTCCCATTGCCTAAAACGCCTTTCTGTGACCGAGAAATAACATTTTCAACATAAGCATGCATAAGCTCCGTGAGAACGTTTAGACGCTCTAACTCACTGTTACTGGTCATAGAGACGCTGGACGGAGCGATCTGAGCATTGAAACTCTTGCTTAAAGGGATGTGTAAAAAACTTCTAACACACTGAGAAGTGTCTTTCTGAATTGCAAACAGGATTTTATTCATGCAAAAAAAATATTTCTAATGTTGGTCACTATTTGTCTTCCCATTGCATAAAACGCCTTTCTGTGACCGAGAAATAACATTTTCAACATAAGCATGCATAAGCTCCGTGAGACCGTTTAGACGCTCTAACTCACTGTTACTGGTCATAGAGACGCTGGACGGAGCGATCTGAGCATTGAAACTCTTGCTTAAAGGGATGTGTAAAAAACTTCTAACACACTGAGAAGTGTCTTTCTTAATTGCAAACAGGATTTTATTCATGCAAAAAAAAATATTTCTAATGTTGGTCACTATTTGTCTTCCCATTGCCTAAAACGCCTTTCTGTGACCGAGAAATAACATTTTCAACATAAGCATGCATAAGCTCCGTGAGAACGTTTAGACGCTCTAACTCACTGTTACTGGTCATAGAGACGCTGGACGGAGCGATCTGAGCATTGAAACTCTTGCTTAAAGGGATGTGTAAAAAACTTCTAACACACTGAGAAGTGTCTTTCTGAATTGCAAACAGGATTTTATTCATGCAAAAAAAAATATTTCTAATGTTGGTCACTATTTGTCTTCCCATTGCATAAAACGCCTTTCTGTGACCGAGAAATAACATTTTCAACATAAGCATGCATAAGCTCCGTGAGACCGTTTAGACGCTCTAACTCACTGTTACTGGTCATAGAGACGCTGGACGGAGCGATCTGACCATTGAAACTCTTGCTTAAAGGGATGTGTAGAAAACTTCTAACACACTGAGAAGTGTCTTTCTGAATTGCAAACAGGATTTTATTCATGCAAAATAAATATTTCTAATGTTGGTCACTATTTGTCTTCCCATTGCATAAAACACCTTTCTGTGACCGAGAAATAACATTTTCAATATAAGCATGCATAAGCTCCGTGAGACCGTTTAGACGCTCTAACTCACTGTTACTGGTCATAGAGACGATGGACGGAGCTATCTGAGCATTGAAACTCTTGCTTAAAGGGATGTGTAAAAAACTTCTAACACACTGAGAAGTGTCTTTCTTAATTGCAAACAGGATTTTATTCATGCAAAAAAAAATATTTCTAATGTTGGTCACTATTTGTCTTCCCATTGCATAAAACGCCTTTCTGTGACCGAGAAATAACATTTTCAACATAAGCATGCATAAGCTCCGTGAGACCGTTTAGACGCTCTAACTCACTGTTACTGGTCATAGAGACGCTGGACGGAGCGATCTGAGCATTGAAACTCTTGCTTAAAGGGATGTGTAAAAAACTTCTAACACACTGAGAAGTGTCTTTCTGAATTGCAAACAGGATTTTATTCATGCAAAAAAAATATTTCTAATGTTGGTCACTATTTGTCTTCCCATTGCATAAAACGCCTTTCTGTGACCGAGAAATAACATTTTCAGCATAAGCATGCAAAAGCTCCGTGAGACCGTTTAGACGCTCTAACTCACTGTTACTGGTCATAGAGACGCTGGACGGAGCGATCTGAGCATTGAAACTCTTGCTTAAAGGGATGTGTAGAAAACTTCTAACACACTGAGAAGTGTCTTTCTGAATTGCAAACAGGATTTTATTCATGCAAAAAAAATATTTCTAATGTTGGTCACTATTTGTCTTCCCATTGCATAAAACGCCTTTCTGTGACCGAGAAATAACATTTTCAACATAAGCATGCATAAGCTCCGTGAGACCGTTTAGACGCTCTAACTCACTGTTACTGGTCATAGAGACGCTGGACGGAGCGATCTGAGCATTGAAACTCTTGCTTAAAGGGATGTGTAAAAAACTTCTAACACACTGAGAAGTGTCTTTCTTAATTGCAAACAGGATTTTATTCATGCAAAAAAAAATATTTCTAATGTTGGTCACTATTTGTCTTCCCATTGCCTAAAACGCCTTTCTGTGACCGAGAAATAACATTTTCAACATAAGCATGCATAAGCTCCGTGAGAACGTTTAGACGCTCTAACTCACTGTTACTGGTCATAGAGACGCTGGACGGAGCGATCTGAGCATTGAAACTCTTGCTTAAAGGGATGTGTAAAAAACTTCTAACACACTGAGAAGTGTCTTTCTGAATTGCAAACAGGATTTTATTCATGCAAAAAAAAATATTTCTAATGTTGGTCACTATTTGTCTTCCCATTGCATAAAACGCCTTTCTGTGACCGAGAAATAACATTTTCAACATAAGCATGCATAAGCTCCGTGAGACCGTTTAGACGCTCTAACTCACTGTTACTGGTCATAGAGACGCTGGACGGAGCGATCTGACCATTGAAACTCTTGCTTAAAGGGATGTGTAGAAAACTTCTAACACACTGAGAAGTGTCTTTCTGAATTGCAAACAGGATTTTATTCATGCAAAATAAATATTTCTAATGTTGGTCACTATTTGTCTTCCCATTGCATAAAACACCTTTCTGTGACCGAGAAATAACATTTTCAATATAAGCATGCATAAGCTCCGTGAGACCGTTTAGACGCTCTAACTCACTGTTACTGGTCATAGAGACGATGGACGGAGCGATCTGAGCATTGAAACTCTTGCTTAAAGGGATGTGTAAAAAACTTCTAACACACTGAGAAGTGTCTTTCTTAATTGCAAACAGGATTTTATTCATGCAAAAAAAAATATTTCTAATGTTGGTCACTATTTGTCTTCCCATTGCATAAAACGCCTTTCTGTGACCGAGAAATAACATTTTCAACATAAGCATGCATAAGCTCCGTGAGACCGTTTAGACGCTCTAACTCACTGTTACTGGTCATAGAGACGCTGGACGGAGCGATCTGACCATTGAAACTCTTGCTTAAAGGGATGTGTAGAAAACTTCTAACACACTGAGAAGTGTCTTTCTGAATTGCAAACAGGATTTTATTCATGCAAAATAAATATTTCTAATGTTGGTCACTATTTGTCTTCCCATTGCATAAAACACCTTTCTGTGACCGAGAAATAACATTTTCAATATAAGCATGCATAAGCTCCGTGAGACCGTTTAGACGCTCTAACTCACTGTTACTGGTCATAGAGACGATGGACGGAGCGATCTGAGCATTGAAACTCTTGCTTAAAGGGATGTGTAAAAAACTTCTAACACACTGAGAAGTGTCTTTCTTAATTGCAAACAGGATTTTATTCATGCAAAAAAAAATATTTCTAATGTTGGTCACTATTTGTCTTCCCATTGCATAAAACGCCTTTCTGTGACCGAGAAATAACATTTTCAACATAAGCATGCATAAGCTCCGTGAGACCGTTTAGACGCTCTAACTCACTGTTACTGGTCATAGAGACGCTGGACGGAGCGATCTGAGCATTGAAACTCTTGCTTAAAGGGATGTGTAAAAAACTTCTAACACACTGAGAAGTGTCTTTCTTAATTGCAAACAGGATTTTATTCATGCAAAAAAAAATATTTCTAATGTTGGTCACTATTTGTCTTCCCATTGCCTAAAACGCCTTTCTGTGACCGAGAAATAACATTTTCAACATAAGCATGCATAAGCTCCGTGAGAACGTTTAGACGCTCTAACTCACTGTTACTGGTCATAGAGACGCTGGACGGAGCGATCTGAGCATTGAAACTCTTGCTTAAAGGGATGTGTAAAAAACTTCTAACACACTGAGAAGTGTCTTTCTGAATTGCAAACAGGATTTTATTCATGCAAAAAAAATATTTCTAATGTTGGTCACTATTTGTCTTCCCATTGCATAAAACGCCTTTCTGTGACCGAGAAATAACATTTTCAACATAAGCATGCATAAGCTCCGTGAGACCGTTTAGACGCTCTAACTCACTGTTACTGGTCATAGAGACGCTGGACGGAGCGATCTGAGCATTGAAACTCTTGCTTATAGGGATGTGTAAAAAACTTCTAACACACTGAGAAGTGTCTTTCTGAATTGCAAACAGGATTTTATTCATGCAAAAAAAATATTTCTAATGTTGGTCACTATTTGTCTTCCCATTGCATAAAACGTCTTTCTGTGACCGAGAAATAACATTTTCAACATAAGCATGCAAAAGCTCCGTGAGACCGTTTAGACGCTCTAACTCACTGTTTCTGGTCATAGAGACGCTGGACGGAGCGATCTGAGCATTTAAGCTCTTGCTTAAAGGGATGTGTAAAAAACTTCTAACACACTGAGAAGTGTCTTTCTTAATATGCAAACAGGATTTTATTCATGCAAAAAAAAATATTTATAATGTTGGTCACTATTTGTCTTCCCATTGCCTAAAACGCCTTTCTGTGACCGAGAAATAACATTTTCAACATAAGCATGCATAAGCTCCGTGAGACCGTTTAGACGCTCTAACTCACTGTTACTGGTCATAGAGACGCTGGACGGAGCGATCTGAGCATTGAAACTCTTGCTTAAAGGGATGTGTAAAAAACTTCTAACACACTGAGAAGTGTCTTTCTGAATTGCAAACAGGATTTTATTCATGCAAATTAAATATTTCTAATGTTGGTCACTATTTGTCTTCCCATTGCATAAAACGCCTTTCTGTGACCGAGAAATAACATTTTCAATATAAGCATGCATAAGCTCCGTGAGACCGTTTAGACGCTCTAACTCACTGTTACTGGTCATAGAGACGCTGGACGGAGCGATCTGAGCATTGAAACTCTTGCTTAAAGGGATGTGTAAAAAACTTCTAACACACTGAGAAGTGTCTTTCTGAATTGCAAACAGGATTTTATTCATGCAAAAAAAATATTTCTAATGTTGGTCACTTATTTGTCTTCCCATTGCATAAAACGCCTTTCTGTGACCGAGAAATAACATTTTCAGCATAAGCATGCAAAAGCTCCGTGAGACCGTTTAGACGCTCTAACTCACTGTTACTGGTCATAGAGACGCTGGACGGAGCGATCTGAGCATTGAAACTCTTGCTTAAAGGGATGTGTAGAAAACTTCTAACACACTGAGAAGTGTCTTTCTGAATTGCAAACAGGATTTTATTCATGCAAATTAAATATTTCTAATGTTGGTCACTATTTGTCTTCCCATTGCATAAAACGCCTTTCTGTGACCGAGAAATAACATTTTCAATATAAGCATGCATAAGCTCCGTGAGACCGTTTAGACGCTCTAACTCACTGTTACTGGTCATAGAGACGCTGGACGGAGCGATCTGAGCATTGAAACTCTTGCTTAAAGGGATGTGTAAAAAACTTCTAACACACTGAGAAGTGTCTTTCTGAATTGCAAACAGGATTTTATTCATGCAAAAAAAATATTTCTAATGTTGGTCACTATTTGTCTTCCCATTGCATAAAACGTCTTTCTGTGACCGAGAAATAACATTTTCAACATAAGCATGCAAAAGCTCCGTGAGACCGTTTAGACGCTCTAACTCACTGTTACTGGTCATAGAGACGCTGGACGGAGCGATCTGAGCATTGAAACTCTTGCTTAAAGGGATGTGTAAAAAACTTCTAACACACTGAGAAGTGTCTTTCTTAATTGCAAACAGGATTTTATTCATGCAAAAAAAAATATTTCTAATGTTGGTCACTATTTGTCTTCCCATTGCATAAAACGCCTTTCTGTGACCGAGAAATAACATTTTCAATATAAGCATGCATAAGCTCCTTGACACCGTTTAGACGCTCTAACTCACTGTTACTGGTCATAGAGACGCTGGACGGAGCGATCTGAGCATTGAAACTCTTGCTTAAAGGGATGTGTAAAAAACTTCTAACACACTGAGAAGTGTCTTTCTGAATTGCAAACAGGATTTTATTCATGCAAAAAAAATATTTCTAATGTTGGTCACTATTTGTCTTCCCATTGCATAAAACGTCTTTCTGTGACCGAGAAATAACATTTTCAACATAAGCATGCAAAAGCTCCGTGAGACCGTTTAGACGCTCTAACTCACTGTTACTGGTCATAGAGACGCTGGACGGAGCGATCTGAGCATTGAAACTCTTGCTTAAAGGGATGTGTAAAAAACTTCTAACACACTGAGAAGTGTCTTTGTGAATTGCAAACAGGATTTTATTCATGCAAAAAAAAATATTTCTAAAGTTGGTCACTATTTGTCTTCCCATTGCATAAAACGCCTTTCTGTGACCGAGAAATAACATTTTCAACATAAGCATGCATAAGCTCCGTGAGACCGTTTAGACGCTCTAACTCACTGTTACTGGTCATAGAGACGCTGGACGGAGCTATCTGAGCATTGAAACTCTTGCTTAAAGGGATGTGTAAAAAACTTCTAACACACTGAGAAGTGTCTTTCTGAATTGCAAACAGGATTTTATTCATGCAAAAAAAATATTTCTAATGTTGGTCACTTATTTGTCTTCCCATTGCATAAAACGCCTTTCTGTGACCGAGAAATAACATTTTCAGCATAAGCATGCAAAAGCTCCGTGAGACCGTTTAGACGCTCTAACTCACTGTTACTGGTCATAGAGACGCTGGACGGAGCGATCTGAGCATTGAAACTCTTGCTTAAAGGGATGTGTAGAAAACTTCTAACACACTGAGAAGTGTCTTTCTGAATTGCAAACAGGATTTTATTCATGCAAATTAAATATTTCTAATGTTGGTCACTATTTGTCTTCCCATTGCATAAAACGCCTTTCTGTGACCGAGAAATAACATTTTCAATATAAGCATGCATAAGCTCCGTGAGACCGTTTAGACGCTCTAACTCACTGTTACTGGTCATAGAGACGCTGGACGGAGCGATCTGAGCATTGAAACTCTTGCTTAAAGGGATGTGTAAAAAACTTCTAACACACTGAGAAGTGTCTTTCTGAATTGCAAACAGGATTTTATTCATGCAAAAAAAATATTTCTAATGTTGGTCACTATTTGTCTTCCCATTGCATAAAACGTCTTTCTGTGACCGAGAAATAACATTTTCAACATAAGCATGCAAAAGCTCCGTGAGACCGTTTAGACGCTCTAACTCACTGTTACTGGTCATAGAGACGCTGGACGGAGCGATCTGAGCATTGAAACTCTTGCTTAAAGGGATGTGTAAAAAACTTCTAACACACTGAGAAGTGTCTTTGTGAATTGTAAACAGGATTTTATTCATGCAAAAAAAAATATTTCTAAAGTTGGTCACTATTTGTCTTCCCATTGCATAAAACGCCTTTCTGTGACCGAGAAATAACATTTTCAACATAAGCATGCATAAGCTCCGTGAGACCGTTTAGACGCTCTAACTCACTGTTACTGGTCATAGAGACGCTGGACGGAGCGATCTGAGCATTGAAACTCTTGCTTAAAGGGATGTGTAAAAAACTTCTAACACACTGAGAAGTGTCTTTCTTAATTGCAAACAGGATTTTATTCATGCAAAAAAAAATATTTCTAATGTTGGTCACTATTTGTCTTCCCATTGCCTAAAACGCCTTTCTGTGACCGAGAAATAACATTTTCAACATAAGCATGCATAAGCTCCGTGAGACCGTTTAGACGCTCTAACTCACTGTTACTGGTCATAGAGACGCTGGACGGAGCGATCTGAGCATTGAAACTCTTGCTTAAAGGGATGTGTAAAAAACTTCTAACACACTGAGAAGTGTCTTTCTGAATTGCAAACAGGATTTTATTCATGCAAAAAAAATATTTCTAATGTTGGTCACTATTTGTCTTCCCATTGCCTAAAACGCCTTTCTGTGACCGAGAAATAACATTTTCAACATAAGCATGCATAAGCTCCGTGAGACCGTTTAGACGCTCTAACTCACTGTTACTGGTCATAGAGACGCTGGACGGAGCGATCTGAGCATTGAAACTCTTGCTTAAAGGGATGTGTAAAAAACTTCTAACACACTGAGAAGTGTCTTTCTGAATTTCAAACAGGATTTTATTCATGCAAAAAAAAATATTTCTAAAGTTAGTCACTATTTGTCTTCCCATTGCATAAAACGCCTTTCTGTGACCGAGAAATAACATTTTCAACATAAGCATGCATAAGCTCCGTGAGACCGTTTAGACGCTCTAACTCACTGTTACTGGTCATAGAGACGCTGGACGGAGCGATCTGAGCATTGAAACTCTTGCTTAAAGGGATGTGTAAAAAACTTCTAACACACTGAGAAGTGTCTTTCTTAATTGCAAACAGGATTTTATTCATGCAAAAAAAAATATTTCTAATGTTGGTCACTATTTGTCTTCCCATTGCCTAAAACGCCTTTCTGTGACCGAGAAATAACATTTTCAACATAAGCATGCATAAGCTCCGTGAGACCGTTTAGACGCTCTAACTCACTGTTACTGGTCATAGAGACGCTGGACGGAGCGATCTGAGCATTGAAACTCTTGCTTAAAGGGATGTGTAAAAAACTTCTAACACACTGAGAAGTGTCTTTCTGAATTGCAAACAGGATTTTATTCATGCAAAAAAAATATTTCTAATGTTGGTCACTATTTGTCTTCCCATTGCCTAAAACGCCTTTCTGTGACCGAGAAATAACATTTTCAACATAAGCATGCAAAAGCTCCGTGAGACCGTTTAGACGCTCTAACTCACTGTTACTGGTCATAGAGACGCTGGACGGAGCGATCTGAGCATTTAAGCTCTTGCTTAAAGGGATGTGTAAAAAACTTCTAACACACTGAGAAGTGTCTTTCTGAATTGCAAACAGGATTTTATTCATGCAAAAAAAATATTTCTAATGTTGGTCACTTATTTGTCTTCCCATTGCATAAAACGCCTTTCTGTGACCGAGAAATAACATTTTCAGCATAAGCAATGCAAAAGCTCCGTGAGACCGTTTAGACGCTCTAACTCACTGTTACTGGTCATAGAGACGCTGGACGGAGCGATCTGAGCATTGAAACTCTTGCTTAAAGGGATGTGTAGAAAACTTCTAACACACTGAGAAGTGTCTTTCTGAATTGCAAACAGGATTTTATTCATGCAAATTAAATATTTCTAATGTTGGTCACTATTTGTCTTCCCATTGCATAAAACGCCTTTCTGTGACCGAGAAATAACATTTTCAATATAAGCATGCATAAGCTCCGTGAGACCGTTTAGACGCTCTAACTCACTGTTACTGGTCATAGAGACGCTGGACGGAGCGATCTGAGCATTGAAACTCTTGCTTAAAGGGATGTGTAAAAAACTTCTAACACACTGAGAAGTGTCTTTCTGAATTGCAAACAGGATTTTATTCATGCAAAAAAAATATTTCTAATGTTGGTCACTATTTGTCTTCCCATTGCATAAAACGTCTTTCTGTGACCGAGAAATAACATTTTCAATATAAGCATGCATAAGCTCCGTGAGACCGTTTAGACGCTCTAACTCACTGTTACTGGTCATAGAGACGCTGGACGGAGCGATCTGAGCATTGAAACTCTTGCTTAAAGGGATGTGTAAAAAACTTCTAACACACTGAGAAGTGTCTTTCTGAATTGCAAACAGGATTTTATTCATGCAAAAAAAATATTTCTAATGTTGGTCACTATTTGTCTTCCCATTGCATAAAACGTCTTTCTGTGACCGAGAAATAACATTTTCAACATAAGCATGCAAAAGCTCCGTGAGACCGTTTAGACGCTCTAACTCACTGTTACTGGTCATAGAGACGCTGGACGGAGCGATCTGAGCATTGAAACTCTTGCTTAAAGGGATGTGTAAAAAACTTCTAACACACTGAGAAGTGTCTTTGTGAATTGCAAACAGGATTTTATTCATGCAAAAAAAAATATTTCTAAAGTTGGTCACTATTTGTCTTCCCATTGCATAAAACGCCTTTCTGTGACCGAGAAATAACATTTTCAACATAAGCATGCATAAGCTCCGTGAGACCGTTTAGACGCTCTAACTCACTGTTACTGGTCATAGAGACGCTGGACGGAGCGATCTGAGCATTGAAACTCTTGCTTAAAGGGATGTGTAAAAAACTTCTAACACACTGAGAAGTGTCTTTCTTAATTGCAAACAGGATTTTATTCATGCAAAAAAAAATATTTCTAATGTTGGTCACTATTTGTCTTCCCATTGCCTAAAACGCCTTTCTGTGACCGAGAAATAACATTTTCAACATAAGCATGCATAAGCTCCGTGAGACCGTTTAGACGCTCTAACTCACTGTTACTGGTCATAGAGACGCTGGACGGAGCGATCTGAGCATTGAAACTCTTGCTTAAAGGGATGTGTAAAAAACTTCTAACACACTGAGAAGTGTCTTTCTGAATTGCAAACAGGATTTTATTCATGCAAAAAAAATATTTCTAATGTTGGTCACTATTTGTCTTCCCATTGCCTAAAACGCCTTTCTGTGACCGAGAAATAACATTTTCAACATAAGCATGCATAAGCTCCGTGAGACCGTTTAGACGCTCTAACTCACTGTTACTGGTCATAGAGACGCTGGACGGAGCGATCTGACCATTGAAACTCTTGCTTAAAGGGATGTGTAAAAAACTTCTAACACACTGAGAAGTGTCTTTCTTAATTGCAAACAGGATTTTATTCATGCAAAAAAAAATATTTCTAATGTTGGTCACTATTTGTCTTCCCATTGCCTAAAACGCCTTTCTGTGACCGAGAAATAACATTTTCAACATAAGCATGCATAAGCTCCGTGAGAACGTTTAGACGCTCTAACTCACTGTTACTGGTCATAGAGACGCTGGACGGAGCGATCTGAGCATTGAAACTCTTGCTTAAATGGATGTGTAAAAAACTTCTAACACACTGAGAAGTGTCTTTCTGAATTGCAAACAGGATTTTATTCATGCAAAAAAAATATTTCTAATGTTGGTCACTATTTGTCTTCCCATTGCATAAAACGCCTTTCTGTGACCGAGAAATAACATTTTCAACATAAGCATGCATAAGCTCCTTGAGACCGTTTAGACGCTCTAACTCACTGTTACTGGTCATAGAGACGCTGGACGGAGCGATCTGAGCATTGAAACTCTTGCTTAAAGGGATGTGTAAAAAACTTCTAACACACTGAGAAGTGTCTTTCTGAATTGCAAACAGGATTTTATTCATGCAAAAAAAATATTTCTAATGTTGGTCACTATTTGTCTTCCCATTGCCTAAAACGCCTTTCTGTGACCGAGAAATAACATTTTCAACATAAGCATGCAAAAGCTCCGTGAGACCGTTTAGACGCTCTAACTCACTGTTACTGGTCATAGAGACGCTGGACGGAGCGATCTGAGCATTTAAGCTCTTGCTTAAAGGGATGTGTAAAAAACTTCTAACACACTGAGAAGTGTCTTTCTGAATTGCAAACAGGATTTTATTCATGCAAAAAAAATATTTCTAATGTTGGTCACTTATTTGTCTTCCCAATGCATAAAACGCCTTTCTGTGACCGAGAAATAACATTTTCAGCATAAGCATGCAAAAGCTCCGTGAGACCGTTTAGACGCTCTAACTCACTGTTACTGGTCATAGAGACGCTGGACGGAGCGATCTGAGCATTGAAACTCTTGCTTAAAGGGATGTGTAAAAAACTTCTAACACACTGAGAAGTGTCTTTCTGAATTGCAAACAGGATTTTATTCATGCAAAAAAAATATTTCTAATGTTGGTCACTTATTTGTCTTCCCATTGCATAAAACGCCTTTCTGTGACCGAGAAATAACATTTTCAGCATAAGCATGCAAAAGCTCCGTGAGACCGTTTAGACGCTCTAACTCACTGTTACTGGTCATAGAGACGCTGGACGGAGCGATCTGAGCATTGAAACTCTTGCTTAAAGGGATGTGTAGAAAACTTCTAACACACTGAGAAGTGTCTTTCTGAATTGCAAACAGGATTTTATTCATGCAAATTAAATATTTCTAATGTTGGTCACTATTTGTCTTCCCATTGCATAAAACGCCTTTCTGTGACCGAGAAATAACATTTTCAATATAAGCATGCATAAGCTCCGTGAGACCGTTTAGACGCTCTAACTCACTGTTACTGGTCATAGAGACGCTGGACGGAGCGATCTGAGCATTGAAACTCTTGCTTAAAGGGATGTGTAAAAAACTTCTAACACACTGAGAAGTGTCTTTCTGAATTGCAAACAGGATTTTATTCATGCAAAAAAAATATTTCTAATGTTGGTCACTATTTGTCTTCCCATTGCATAAAACGTCTTTCTGTGACCGAGAAATAACATTTTCAACATAAGCATGCAAAAGCTCCGTGAGACCGTTTAGACGCTCTAACTCACTGTTACTGGTCATAGAGACGCTGGACGGAGCGATCTGAGCATTGAAACTCTTGCTTAAAGGGATGTGTAAAAAACTTCTAACACACTGAGAAGTGTCTTTGTGAATTGCAAACAGGATTTTATTCATGCAAAAAAAAAAATTTCTAAAGTTGGTCACTATTTGTCTTCCCATTGCATAAAACGTCTTTCTGTGACCGAGAAATAACATTTTCAACATAAGCATGCATAAGCTCCGTGAGACCGTTTAGACGCTCTAACTCACTGTTACTGGTCATAGAGACGCTGGACGGAGCGATCTGAGCATTGAAACTCTTGCTTAAAGGGATGTGTAAAAAACTTCTAACACACTGAGAAGTGTCTTTCTGAATTGCAAACAGGATTTTATTCATGCAAAAAAAATATTTCTAATGTTGGTCACTATTTGTCTTCCCATTGCCTAAAACGCCTTTCTGTGACCGAGAAATAACATTTTCAACATAAGCATGCATAAGCTCCGTGAGACCGTTTAGACGCTCTAACTCACTGTTACTGGTCATAGAGACGCTGGACGGAGCGATCTGAGCATTGAAACTCTTGCTTAAAGGGATGTGTAAAAAACTTCTAACACACTGAGAAGTGTCTTTCTGAATTGCAAACAGGATTTTATTCATGCAAAAAAAATATTTCTAATGTTGGTCACTATTTGTCTTCCCATTGCATAAAACGCCTTTCTGTGACCGAGAAATAACATTTTCAGCATAAGCATGCAAAAGCTCCGTGAGACCGTTTAGACGCTCTAACTCACTGTTACTGGTCATAGAGACGCTGGACGGAGCGATCTGAGCATTGAAACTCTTGCTTAAAGGGATGTGTAAAAAACTTCTAACACACTGAGAAGTGTCTTTCTTAATTGCAAACAGGATTTTATTCATGCAAAAAAAAATATTTCTAATGTTGGTCACTATTTGTCTTCCCATTGCCTAAAACGCCTTTCTGTGACCGAGAAATAACATTTTCAACATAAGCATGCATAAGCTCCGTGAGACCGTTTAGACGCTCTAACTCACTGTTACTGGTCATAGAGACGCTGGACGGAGCGATCTGAGCATTGAAACTCTTGCTTAAAGGGATGTGTAAAAAACTTCTAACACACTGAGAAGTGTCTTTCTGAATTGCAAACAGGATTTTATTCATGCAAAAAAAATATTTCTAATGTTGGTCACTATTTGTCTTCCCATTGCCTAAAACGCCTTTCTGTGACCGAGAAATAACATTTTCAACATAAGCATGCATAAGCTCCGTGAGACCGTTTAGACGCTCTAACTCACTGTTACTGGTCATAGAGACGCTGGACGGAGCGATCTGAGCATTGAAACTCTTGCTTAAAGGGATGTGTAAAAAACTTCTAACACACTGAGAAGTGTCTTTCTTAATTGCAAACAGGATTTTATTCATGCAAAAAAAAATATTTCTAATGTTGGTCACTATTTGTCTTCCCATTGCATAAAACGCCTTTCTGTGACCGAGAAATAACATTTTCAACATAAGCATGCAAAAGCTCCGTGAGACCGTTTAGACGCTCTAACTCACTGTTACTGGTCATAGAGACGCTGGACGGAGCGATCTGAGCATTTAAGCTCTTGCTTAAAGGGATGTGTAAAAAACTTCTAACACACTTGAAGTGTCTTTCTTAATTGCAAACAGGATTTTATTCATGCAAAAAAAATATTTCTAATGTTGGTCACTATTTGTCTTCTCATTGCATAAAACGTCTTTCTGTGACCGAGAAATAACATTTTCAACATAAGCATGCAAAAGCTCCGTGAGACCGTTTAGACGCTCTAACTCACTGTTACTGGTCATAGAGACGCTGGACGGAGCGATCTGAGCATTGAAACTCTTGCTTAAAGGGATGTGTAAAAAACTTCTAACACACTGAGAAGTGTCTTTGTGAATTGCAAACAGGATTTTATTCATGCAAAAAAAAAAATTTCTAAAGTTGGTCACTATTTGTCTTCCCATTGCATAAAACGCCTTTCTGTGACCGAGAAATAACATTTTCAACATAAGCATGCATAAGCTCCGTGAGACCGTTTAGACGCTCTAACTCACTGTTACTGGTCATAGAGACGCTGGACGGAGCGATCTGAGCATTGAAACTCTTGCTTAAAGGGATGTGTAAAAAACTTCTAACACACTGAGAAGTGTCTTTCTTAATTGCAAACAGGATATTATTCATGCAAAAAAAAATATTTCTAATGTTGGTCACTATTTGTCTTCCCATTGCCTAAAACGCCTTTCTGTGACCGAGAAATAACATTTTCAACATAAGCATGCATAAGCTCCGTGAGACCGTTTAGACGCTCTAACTCACTGTTACTGGTCATAGAGACGCTGGACGGAGCGATCTGAGCATTGAAACTCTTGCTTAAAGGGATGTGTAAAAAACTTCTAACACACTGAGAAGTGTCTTTCTGAATTGCAAACAGGATTTTATTCATGCAAAAAAAATATTTCTAATGTTGGTCACTATTTGTCTTCCCATTGCCTAAAACGCCTTTCTGTGACCGAGAAATAACATTTTCAACATAAGCATGCATAAGCTCCGTGAGACCGTTTAGACGCTCTAACTCACTGTTACTGGTCATAGAGACGCTGGACGGAGCGATCTGAGCATTGAAACTCTTGCTTAAAGGGATGTGTAAAAAACTTCTAACACACTGAGAAGTGTCTTTCTGAATTGCAAACAGGATTTTATTCATGCAAAAAAAATATTTCTAATGTTGGTCACTATTTGTCTTCCCATTGCATAAAACGCCTTTCTGTGACCGAGAAATAACATTTTCAGCATAAGCATGCAAAAGCTCCGTGAGACCGTTTAGACGCTCTAACTCACTGTTACTGGTCATAGAGACGCTGGACGGAGCGATCTGAGCATTGAAACTCTTGCTTAAAGGGATGTGTAAAAAACTTCTAACACACTGAGAAGTGTCTTTCTGAATTGCAAACAGGATTTTATTCATGCAAAAAAAATATTTCTAATGTTGGTCACTATTTGTCTTCCCATTGCCTAAAACGCCTTTCTGTGACCGAGAAATAACATTTTCAACATAAGCATGCATAAGCTCCGTGAGACCGTTTAGACGCTCTAACTCACTGTTACTGGTCATAGAGACGCTGGACGGAGCGATCTGACCATTGAAACTCTTGCTTAAAGGGATGTGTAAAAAACTTCTAACACACTGAGAAGTGTCTTTCTTAATTGCAAACAGGATTTTATTCATGCAAAAAAAAATATTTCTAATGTTGGTCACTATTTGTCTTCCCATTGCCTAAAACGCCTTTCTGTGACCGAGAAATAACATTTTCAACATAAGCATGCATAAGCTCCGTGAGAACGTTTAGACGCTCTAACTCACTGTTACTGGTCATAGAGACGCTGGACGGAGCGATCTGAGCATTGAAACTCTTGCTTAAATGGATGTGTAAAAAACTTCTAACACACTGAGAAGTGTCTTTCTGAATTGCAAACAGGATTTTATTCATGCAAAAAAAATATTTCTAATGTTGGTCACTATTTGTCTTCCCATTGCATAAAACGCCTTTCTGTGACCGAGAAATAACATTTTCAACATAAGCATGCATAAGCTCCTTGAGACCGTTTAGACGCTCTAACTCACTGTTACTGGTCATAGAGACGCTGGACGGAGCGATCTGAGCATTGAAACTCTTGCTTAAAGGGATGTGTAAAAAACTTCTAACACACTGAGAAGTGTCTTTCTGAATTGCAAACAGGATTTTATTCATGCAAAAAAAATATTTCTAATGTTGGTCACTATTTGTCTTCCCATTGCCTAAAACGCCTTTCTGTGACCGAGAAATAACATTTTCAACATAAGCATGCAAAAGCTCCGTGAGACCGTTTAGACGCTCTAACTCACTGTTACTGGTCATAGAGACGCTGGACGGAGCGATCTGAGCATTTAAGCTCTTGCTTAAAGGGATGTGTAAAAAACTTCTAACACACTGAGAAGTGTCTTTCTGAATTGCAAACAGGATTTTATTCATGCAAAAAAAATATTTCTAATGTTGGTCACTTATTTGTCTTCCCAATGCATAAAACGCCTTTCTGTGACCGAGAAATAACATTTTCAGCATAAGCATGCAAAAGCTCCGTGAGACCGTTTAGACGCTCTAACTCACTGTTACTGGTCATAGAGACGCTGGACGGAGCGATCTGAGCATTGAAACTCTTGCTTAAAGGGATGTGTAGAAAACTTCTAACACACTGAGAAGTGTCTTTCTGAATTGCAAACAGGATTTTATTCATGCAAATTAAATATTTCTAATGTTGGTCACTATTTGTCTTCCCATTGCATAAAACGCCTTTCTGTGACCGAGAAATAACATTTTCAATATAAGCATGCATAAGCTCCGTGAGACCGTTTAGACGCTCTAACTCACTGTTACTGGTCATAGAGACGCTGGACGGAGCGATCTGAGCATTGAAACTCTTGCTTAAAGGGATGTGTAAAAAACTTCTAACACACTGAGAAGTGTCTTTCTGAATTGCAAACAGGATTTTATTCATGCAAAAAAAATATTTCTAATGTTGGTCACTATTTGTCTTCCCATTGCATAAAACGTCTTTCTGTGACCGAGAAATAACATTTTCAACATAAGCATGCAAAAGCTCCGTGAGACCGTTTAGACGCTCTAACTCACTGTTACTGGTCATAGAGACGCTGGACGGAGCGATCTGAGCATTTAAGCTCTTGCTTAAAGGGATGTGTAAAAAACTTCTAACACACTGAGAAGTGTCTTTCTGAATTGCAAACAGGATTTTATTCATGCAAAAAAAATATTTCTAATGTTGGTCACTTATTTGTCTTCCCATTGCATAAAACGCCTTTCTGTGACCGAGAAATAAAATTTTCAGCATAAGCATGCAAAAGCTCCGTGAGACCGTTTAGACGCTCTAACTCACTGTTACTGGTCATAGAGACGCTGGACGGAGCGATCTGAGCATTGAAACTCTTGCTTAAAGGGATGTGTAAAAAACTTCTAACACACTGAGAAGTGTCTTTGTGAATTGCAAACAGGATTTTATTCATGCAAAAAAAAATATTTCTAAAGTTGGTCACTATTTGTCTTCCCATTGCATAAAACGCCTTTCTGTGACCGAGAAATAACATTTTCAACATAAGCATGCATAAGCTCCGTGAGACCGTTTAGACGCTCTAACTCACTGTTACTGGTCATAGAGACGCTGGACGGAGCGATCTGAGCATTGAAACTCTTGCTTAAAGGGATGTGTAAAAAACTTCTAACACACTGAGAAGTGTCTTTCTGAATTGCAAACAGGATTTTATTCATGCAAAAAAAATATTTCTAATGTTGGTCACTATTTGTCTTCCCATTGCATAAAACGCCTTTCTGTGACCGAGAAATAACATTTTCAGCATAAGCATGCAAAAGCTCCGTGAGACCGTTTAGACGCTCTAACTCACTGTTACTGGTCATAGAGACGCTGGACGGAGCGATCTGAGCATTGAAACTCTTGCTTAAAGGGATGTGTAAAAAACTTCTAACACACTGAGAAGTGTCTTTGTGAATTGCAAACAGGATTTTATTCATGCAAAAAAAAATATTTCTAAAGTTGGTCACTATTTGTCTTCCCATTGCATAAAACGCCTTTCTGTGACCGAGAAATAACATTTTCAACATAAGCATGCATAAGCTCCGTGAGACCGTTTAGACGCTCTAACTCACTGTTACTGGTCATAGAGACGCTGGACGGAGCGATCTGAGCATTGAAACTCTTGCTTAAAGGGATGTGTAAAAAACTTCTAACACACTGAGAAGTGTCTTTCTGAATTGCAAACAGGATTTTATTCATGCAAAAAAAATATTTCTAATGTTGGTCACTTATTTGTCTTCCCATTGCATAAAACGCCTTTCTGTGACCGAGAAATAACATTTTCAGCATAAGCATGCAAAAGCTCCGTGAGACCGTTTAGACGCTCTAACTCACTGTTACTGGTCATAGAGACGCTGGACGGAGCGATCTGAGCATTGAAACTCTTGCGTAAAGGGATGTGTAAAAAACTTCTAACACACTGAGAAGTGTCTTTCTTAATTGCAAACAGGATTTTATTCATGCAAAAAAAAATATTTCTAATGTTGGTCACTATTTGTCTTCCCATTGCCTAAAACGCCTTTCTGTGACCGAGAAATAACATTTTCAACATAAGCATGCATAAGCTCCGTGAGACCGTTTAGACGCTCTAACTCACTGTTACTGGTCATAGAGACGCTGGACGGAGCGATCTGAGCATTGAAACTCTTGCTTAAAGGGATGTGTAAAAAACTTCTAACACACTGAGAAGTGTCTTTCTGAATTGCAAACAGGATTTTATTCATGCAAAAAAAATATTTCTAATGTTGGTCACTTATTTGTCTTCCCATTGCATAAAACGCCTTTCTGTGACCGAGAAATAACATTTTCAGCATAAGCATGCAAAAGCTCCGTGAGACCGTTTAGACGCTCTAACTCACTGTTACTGGTCATAGAGACGCTGGACGGAGCGATCTGAGCATTGAAACTCTTGCTTAAAGGGATGTGTAGAAAACTTCTAACACACTGAGAAGTGTCTTTCTGAATTGCAAACAGGATTTTATTCATGCAAATTAAATATTTCTAATGTTGGTCACTATTTGTCTTCCCATTGCATAAAACGCCTTTCTGTGACCGAGAAATAACATTTTCAATATAAGCATGCATAAGCTCCGTGAGACCGTTTAGACGCTCTAACTCACTGTTACTGGTCATAGAGACGCTGGACGGAGCGATCTGAGCATTGAAACTCTTGCTTAAAGGGATGTGTAAAAAACTTCTAACACACTGAGAAGTGTCTTTCTGAATTGCAAACAGGATTTTATTCATGCAAAAAAAATATTTCTAATGTTGGTCACTATTTGTCTTCCCATTGCATAAAACGTCTTTCTGTGACCGAGAAATAACATTTTCAACATAAGCATGCAAAAGCTCCGTGAGACCGTTTAGACGCTCTAACTCACTGTTACTGGTCATAGAGACGCTGGACGGAGCGATCTGAGCATTGAAACTCTTGCTTAAAGGGATGTGTAAAAAACTTCTAACACACTGAGAAGTGTCTTTGTGAATTGCAAACAGGATTTTATTCATGCAAAAAAAAAAATTTCTAAAGTTGGTCACTATTTGTCTTCCCATTGCATAAAACGCCTTTCTGTGACCGAGAAATAACATTTTCAACATAAGCATGCATAAGCTCCGTGAGACCGTTTAGACGCTCTAACTCACTGTTACTGCTCATAGAGACGCTGGACGGAGCGATCTGAGCATTGAAACTCTTGCTTAAAGGGATGTGTAAAAAACTTCTAACACACTGAGAAGTGTCTTTCTTAATTGCAAACAGGATATTATTCATGCAAAAAAAAATATTTCTAATGTTGGTCACTATTTGTCTTCCCATTGCCTAAAACGCCTTTCTGTGACCGAGAAATAACATTTTCAACATAAGCATGCATAAGCTCCGTGAGACCGTTTAGACGCTCTAACTCACTGTTACTGGTCATAGAGACGCTGGACGGAGCGATCTGAGCATTGAAACTCTTGCTTAAAGGGATGTGTAAAAAACTTCTAACACACTGAGAAGTGTCTTTCTGAATTGCAAACAGGATTTTATTCATGCAAAAAAAATATTTCTAATGTTGGTCACTATTTGTCTTCCCATTGCCTAAAACGCCTTTCTGTGACCGAGAAATAACATTTTCAACATAAGCATGCATAAGCTCCGTGAGACCGTTTAGACGCTCTAACTCACTGTTACTGGTCATAGAGACGCTGGACGGAGCGATCTGAGCATTGAAACTCTTGCTTAAAGGGATGTGTAAAAAACTTCTAACACACTGAGAAGTGTCTTTCTGAATTGCAAACAGGATTTTATTCATGCAAAAAAAATATTTCTAATGTTGGTCACTATTTGTCTTCCCATTGCATAAAACGCCTTTCTGTGACCGAGAAATAACATTTTCAGCATAAGCATGCAAAAGCTCCGTGAGACCGTTTAGACGCTCTAACTCACTGTTACTGGTCATAGAGACGCTGGACGGAGCGATCTGAGCATTGAAACTCTTGCTTAAAGGGATGTGTAAAAAACTTCTAACACACTGAGAAGTGTCTTTCTTAATTGCAAACAGGATTTTATTCATGCAAAAAAAAATATTTCTAATGTTGGTCACTATTTGTCTTCCCATTGCCTAAAACGCCTTTCTGTGACCGAGAAATAACATTTTCAACATAAGCATGCATAAGCTCCGTGAGACCGTTTAGACGCTCTAACTCACTGTTACTGGTCATAGAGACGCTGGACGGAGCGATCTGAGCATTGAAACTCTTGCTTAAAGGGATGTGTAAAAAACTTCTAACACACTGAGAAGTGTCTTTCTGAATTGCAAACAGGATTTTATTCATGCAAAAAAAATATTTCTAATGTTGGTCACTATTTGTCTTCCCATTGCCTAAAACGCCTTTCTGTGACCGAGAAATAACATTTTCAACATAAGCATGCATAAGCTCCGTGAGACCGTTTAGACGCTCTAACTCACTGTTACTGGTCATAGAGACGCTGGACGGAGCGATCTGAGCATTGAAACTCTTGCTTAAAGGGATGTGTAAAAAACTTCTAACACACTGAGAAGTGTCTTTCTTAATTGCAAACAGGATTTTATTCATGCAAAAAAAAATATTTCTAATGTTGGTCACTATTTGTCTTCCCATTGCATAAAACGCCTTTCTGTGACCGAGAAATAACATTTTCAACATAAGCATGCAAAAGCTCCGTGAGACCGTTTAGACGCTCTAACTCACTGTTACTGGTCATAGAGACGCTGGACGGAGCGATCTGAGCATTTAAGCTCTTGCTTAAAGGGATGTGTAAAAAACTTCTAACACACTTGAAGTGTCTTTCTTAATTGCAAACAGGATTTTATTCATGCAAAAAAAATATTTCTAATGTTGGTCACTATTTGTCTTCCCATTGCATAAAACGTCTTTCTGTGACCGAGAAATAACATTTTCAACATAAGCATGCAAAAGCTCCGTGAGACCGTTTAGACGCTCTAACTCACTGTTACTGGTCATAGAGACGCTGGACGGAGCGATCTGAGCATTGAAACTCTTGCTTAAAGGGATGTGTAAAAAACTTCTAACACACTGAGAAGTGTCTTTGTGAATTGCAAACAGGATTTTATTCATGCAAAAAAAAAAATTTCTAAAGTTGGTCACTATTTGTCTTCCCATTGCATAAAACGCCTTTCTGTGACCGAGAAATAACATTTTCAACATAAGCATGCATAAGCTCCGTGAGACCGTTTAGACGCTCTAACTCACTGTTACTGGTCATAGAGACGCTGGACGGAGCGATCTGAGCATTGAAACTCTTGCTTAAAGGGATGTGTAAAAAACTTCTAACACACTGAGAAGTGTCTTTCTTAATTGCAAACAGGATATTATTCATGCAAAAAAAAATATTTCTAATGTTGGTCACTATTTGTCTTCCCATTGCCTAAAACGCCTTTCTGTGACCGAGAAATAACATTTTCAACATAAGCATGCATAAGCTCCGTGAGACCGTTTAGACGCTCTAACTCACTGTTACTGGTCATAGAGACGCTGGACGGAGCGATCTGAGCATTGAAACTCTTGCTTAAAGGGATGTGTAAAAAACTTCTAACACACTGAGAAGTGTCTTTCTGAATTGCAAACAGGATTTTATTCATGCAAAAAAAATATTTCTAATGTTGGTCACTATTTGTCTTCCCATTGCCTAAAACGCCTTTCTGTGACCGAGAAATAACATTTTCAACATAAGCATGCATAAGCTCCGTGAGACCGTTTAGACGCTCTAACTCACTGTTACTGGTCATAGAGACGCTGGACGGAGCGATCTGAGCATTGAAACTCTTGCTTAAAGGGATGTGTAAAAAACTTCTAACACACTGAGAAGTGTCTTTCTGAATTGCAAACAGGATTTTATTCATGCAAAAAAAATATTTCTAATGTTGGTCACTATTTGTCTTCCCATTGCATAAAACGCCTTTCTGTGACCGAGAAATAACATTTTCAGCATAAGCATGCAAAAGCTCCGTGAGACCGTTTAGACGCTCTAACTCACTGTTACTGGTCATAGAGACGCTGGACGGAGCGATCTGAGCATTGAAACTCTTGCTTAAAGGGATGTGTAAAAAACTTCTAACACACTGAGAAGTGTCTTTCTTAATTGCAAACAGGATTTTATTCATGCAAAAAAAAATATTTCTAATGTTGGTCACTATTTGTCTTCCCATTGCCTAAAACGCCTTTCTGTGACCGAGAAATAACATTTTCAACATAAGCATGCATAAGCTCCGTGAGACCGTTTAGACGCTCTAACTCACTGTTACTGGTCATAGAGACGCTGGACGGAGCGATCTGAGCATTGAAACTCTTGCTTAAAGGGATGTGTAAAAAACTTCTAACACACTGAGAAGTGTCTTTCTGAATTGCAAACAGGATTTTATTCATGCAAAAAAAATATTTCTAATGTTGGTCACTATTTGTCTTCCCATTGCCTAAAACGCCTTTCTGTGACCGAGAAATAACATTTTCAACATAAGCATGCATAAGCTCCGTGAGACCGTTTAGACGCTCTAACTCACTGTTACTGGTCATAGAGACGCTGGACGGAGCGATCTGAGCATTGAAACTCTTGCTTAAAGGGATGTGTAAAAAACTTCTAACACACTGAGAAGTGTCTTTCTTAATTGCAAACAGGATTTTATTCATGCAAAAAAAAATATTTCTAATGTTGGTCACTATTTGTCTTCCCATTGCATAAAACGCCTTTCTGTGACCGAGAAATAACATTTTCAACATAAGCATGCAAAAGCTCCGTGAGACCGTTTAGACGCTCTAACTCACTGTTACTGGTCATAGAGACGCTGGACGGAGCGATCTGAGCATTTAAGCTCTTGCTTAAAGGGATGTGTAAAAAACTTCTAACACACTTGAAGTGTCTTTCTTAATTGCAAACAGGATTTTATTCATGCAAAAAAAAATATTTCTAATGTTGGTCACTATTTGTCTTCCCATTGCCTAAAACGCCTTTCTGTGACCGAGAAATAACATTTTCAACATAAGCATGCAAAAGCTCCGTGAGACCGTTTAGACGCTCTAACTCACTGTTACTGGTCATAGAGACGCTGGACGGAGCGATCTGAGCATTTAAGCTCTTGCTTAAAGGGATGTGTAAAAAACTTCTAACACACTGAGAAGTGTCTTTCTTAATATGCAAACAGGATTTTATTCATGCAAAAAAAAATATTTCTAATGTTGGTCACTATTTGTCTTCCCATTGCCTAAAACGCCTTTCTGTGACCGAGAAATAACATTTTCAACATAAGCATGCATAAGCTCCGTGAGACCGTTTAGACGCTCTAACTCACTGTTACTGGTCATAGAGACGCTGGACGGAGCGATCTGAGCATTGAAACTCTTGCTTAAAGGGATGTGCAGAAAACTTCTAACACACTGAGAAGTGTCTTTCTGAATTGCAAACAGGATTTTATTCATGCAAAAAAAATATTTCTAATGTTGGTCACTATTTGTCTTCCCATTGCATAAAACGCCTTTCTGTGACCGAGAAATAACATTTTCAACATAAGCATGCAAAAGCTCCGTGAGACCGTTTAGACGCTCTAACTCACTGTTACTGGTCATAGAGACGCTGGACGGAGCGATCTGAGCATTGAAACTCTTGCTTAAAGGGATGTGTAAAAAACTTCTAACACACTGAGAAGTGTCTTTCTGAATTGCAAACAGGATTTTATTCATGCAAAAAAAAAATATTTCTAAAGTTGGTCACTATTTGTCTTCCCATTGCATAAAACGCCTTTCTGTGACCGAGAAATAACATTTTCAACATAAGCATGCAAAAGCTCCGTGAGACCGTTTAGACGCTCTAACTCACTGTTACTGGTCATAGAGACGCTGGACGGAGCGATCTGAGCATTTAAGCTCTTGCTTAAAGGCATGTGTAAAAAACTTCTAACACACTGAGAAGTGTCTTTCTTAATTGCAAACAGGATTTTATTCATGCAAAAAAAAATATTTCTAATGTTGGTCACTATTTGTCTTCCCATTGCCTAAAACGCCTTTCTGTGACCGAGAAATAACATTTTCAACATAAGCATGCATAAGCTCCGTGAGACCGTTTAGACGCTCTAACTCACTGTTACTGGTCATAGAGACGCTGGACGGAGCGATCTGAGCATTGAAACTCTTGCTTAAAGGGATGTGTAAAAAACTTCTAACACACTGAGAAGTGTCTTTCTGAATTGCAAACAGGATTTTATTCATGCAAAAAAAAATATTTCTAAAGTTGGTCACTATTTGTCTTCCCATTGCATAAAACGCCTTTCTGTGACCGAGAAATAACATTTTCAACATAAGCATGCAAAAGCTCCGTGAGACCGTTTAGACGCTCTAACTCACTGTTACTGGTCATAGAGACGCTGGACGGAGCGATCTGAGCATTTAAGCTCTTGCTTAAAGGGATGTGTAAAAAACTTCTAACACACTGAGAAGTGTCTTTCTTAATTGCAAACAGGATATTATTCATGCAAAAAAAAATATTTCTAATGTTGGTCACTATTTGTCTTCCCATTGCCTAAAACGCCTTTCTGTGACCGAGAAATAACATTTTCAACATAAGCATGCATAAGCTCCGTGAGACCGTTTAGACGCTCTAACTCACTGTTACTGGTCATAGAGACGCTGGACGGAGCGATCTGAGCATTGAAACTCTTGCTTAAAGGGATGTGTAAAAAACTTCTAACACACTGAGAAGTGTCTTTCTGAATTGCAAACAGGATTTTATTCATGCAAAAAAAATATTTCTAATGTTGGTCACTATTTGTCTTCCCATTGCCTAAAACGCCTTTCTGTGACCGAGAAATAACATTTTCAACATAAGCATGCATAAGCTCCGTGAGACCGTTTAGACGCTCTAACTCACTGTTACTGGTCATAGAGACGCTGGACGGAGCGATCTGAGCATTGAAACTCTTGCTTAAAGGGATGTGTAAAAAACTTCTAACACACTGAGAAGTGTCTTTCTGAATTGCAAACAGGATTTTATTCATGCAAAAAAAATATTTCTAATGTTGGTCACTATTTGTCTTCCCATTGCATAAAACGCCTTTCTGTGACCGAGAAATAACATTTTCAGCATAAGCATGCAAAAGCTCCGTGAGACCGTTTAGACGCTCTAACTCACTGTTACTGGTCATAGAGACGCTGGACGGAGCGATCTGAGCATTGAAACTCTTGCTTAAAGGGATGTGTAAAAAACTTCTAACACACTGAGAAGTGTCTTTCTTAATTGCAAACAGGATTTTATTCATGCAAAAAAAAATATTTCTAATGTTGGTCACTATTTGTCTTCCCATTGCCTAAAACGCCTTTCTGTGACCGAGAAATAACATTTTCAACATAAGCATGCATAAGCTCCGTGAGACCGTTTAGACGCTCTAACTCACTGTTACTGGTCATAGAGACGCTGGACGGAGCGATCTGAGCATTGAAACTCTTGCTTAAAGGGATGTGTAAAAAACTTCTAACACACTGAGAAGTGTCTTTCTGAATTGCAAACAGGATTTTATTCATGCAAAAAAAATATTTCTAATGTTGGTCACTATTTGTCTTCCCATTGCCTAAAACGCCTTTCTGTGACCGAGAAATAACATTTTCAACATAAGCATGCATAAGCTCCGTGAGACCGTTTAGACGCTCTAACTCACTGTTACTGGTCATAGAGACGCTGGACGGAGCGATCTGAGCATTGAAACTCTTGCTTAAAGGGATGTGTAAAAAACTTCTAACACACTGAGAAGTGTCTTTCTTAATTGCAAACAGGATTTTATTCATGCAAAAAAAAATATTTCTAATGTTGGTCACTATTTGTCTTCCCATTGCATAAAACGCCTTTCTGTGACCGAGAAATAACATTTTCAACATAAGCATGCAAAAGCTCCGTGAGACCGTTTAGACGCTCTAACTCACTGTTACTGGTCATAGAGACGCTGGACGGAGCGATCTGAGCATTTAAGCTCTTGCTTAAAGGGATGTGTAAAAAACTTCTAACACACTTGAAGTGTCTTTCTTAATTGCAAACAGGATTTTATTCATGCAAAAAAAAATATTTCTAATGTTGGTCACTATTTGTCTTCCCATTGCCTAAAACGCCTTTCTGTGACCGAGAAATAACATTTTCAACATAAGCATGCAAAAGCTCCGTGAGACCGTTTAGACGCTCTAACTCACTGTTACTGGTCATAGAGACGCTGGACGGAGCGATCTGAGCATTTAAGCTCTTGCTTAAAGGGATGTGTAAAAAACTTCTAACACACTGAGAAGTGTCTTTCTTAATATGCAAACAGGATTTTATTCATGCAAAAAAAAATATTTCTAATGTTGGTCACTATTTGTCTTCCCATTGCCTAAAACGCCTTTCTGTGACCGAGAAATAACATTTTCAACATAAGCATGCATAAGCTCCGTGAGACCGTTTAGACGCTCTAACTCACTGCTACTGGTCATAGAGACGCTGGACGGAGCGATCTGAGCATTGAAACTCTTGCTTAAAGGGATGTGCAGAAAACTTCTAACACACTGAGAAGTGTCTTTCTGAATTGCAAACAGGATTTTATTCATGCAAAAAAAATATTTCTAATGTTGGTCACTATTTGTCTTCCCATTGCATAAAACGCCTTTCTGTGACCGAGAAATAACATTTTCAACATAAGCATGCAAAAGCTCCGTGAGACCGTTTAGACGCTCTAACTCACTGTTACTGGTCATAGAGACGCTGGACGGAGCGATCTGAGCATTGAAACTCTTGCTTAAAGGGATGTGTAAAAAACTTCTAACACACTGAGAAGTGTCTTTCTGAATTGCAAACAGGATTTTATTCATGCAAAAAAAAAATATTTCTAAAGTTGGTCACTATTTGTCTTCCCATTGCATAAAACGCCTTTCTGTGACCGAGAAATAACATTTTCAACATAAGCATGCAAAAGCTCCGTGAGACCGTTTAGACGCTCTAACTCACTGTTACTGGTCATAGAGACGCTGGACGGAGCGATCTGAGCATTTAAGCTCTTGCTTAAAGGCATGTGTAAAAAACTTCTAACACACTGAGAAGTGTCTTTCTTAATTGCAAACAGGATTTTATTCATGCAAAAAAAAATATTTCTAATGTTGGTCACTATTTGTCTTCCCATTGCCTAAAACGCCTTTCTGTGACCGAGAAATAACATTTTCAACATAAGCATGCATAAGCTCCGTGAGACCGTTTAGACGCTCTAACTCACTGTTACTGGTCATAGAGACGCTGGACGGAGCGATCTGAGCATTGAAACTCTTGCTTAAAGGGATGTGTAAAAAACTTCTAACACACTGAGAAGTGTCTTTCTGAATTGCAAACAGGATTTTATTCATGCAAAAAAAAATATTTCTAAAGTTGGTCACTATTTGTCTTCCCATTGCATAAAACGCCTTTCTGTGACCGAGAAATAACATTTTCAACATAAGCATGCAAAAGCTCCGTGAGACCGTTTAGACGCTCTAACTCACTGTTACTGGTCATAGAGACGCTGGACGGAGCGATCTGAGCATTTAAGCTCTTGCTTAAAGGGATGTGTAAAAAACTTCTAACACACTTGAAGTGTCTTTCTTAATTGCAAACAGGATTTTATTCATGCAAAAAAAAATATTTCTAATGTTGGTCACTATTTGTCTTCCCATTGCCTAAAACGCCTTTCTGTGACCGAGAAATAACATTTTCAACATAAGCATGCATAAGCTCCGTGAGACCGTTTAGACGCTCTAACTCACTGTTACTGGTCATAGAGACGCTGGACGGTGCGATCTGAGCATTGAAACTCTTGCTTAAAGGGATGTGCAGAAAACTTCTAACACACTGAGAAGTGTCTTTCTGAATTGCAAACAGGATTTTATTCATGCAAAAAAAATATTTCTAATGTTGGTCACTATTTGTCTTCCCATTGCCTAAAACGCCTTTCTGTGACCGAGAAATAACATTTTCAACATAAGCATGCATAAGCTCCGTGAGACCGTTTAGACGCTCTAACTCACTGTTACTGGTCATAGAGACGCTGGACGGAGCGATCTGAGCATTGAAACTCTTGCTTAAAGGGATGTGCAGAAAACTTCTAACACACTGAGAAGTGTCTTTTTTGAATTGCAAACAGGATTTTATTCATGCAAAAAAAATATTTCTAATGTTGGTCACTATTTGTCTTCCCATTGCATAAAACACCTTTCTGTGACCGAGAAATAACATTTTCAACATAAGCATGCATAATCTCCGTGAGACCGTTTAGACGCTCTAACTCACTGTTACTGGTCATAGAGACGCTGGACGGAGCGATCTGAGCATTGAAACTCTTGCTTAAAGGGATGTGTAAAAAACTTCTAACACACTGAGAAGTGTCTTTCTGAATTGCAAACAGGATTTTATTCATGCAAAAAAAATATTTCTAATGTTGGTCACTATTTGTCTTCCCATTGCATAAAACGCCTTTCTGTGACCGAGAAATAACATTTTCAACATAAGCATGCATAAGCTCCGTGAGACCGTTTAGACGCTCTAACTCACTGTTACTGGTCATAGAGACGCTGGACGGAGCGATCTGAGCATTGAAACTCTTGCTTAAAGGGATGTGTAAAAAACTTCTAACACACTGAGAAGTGTCTTTCTGAATTGCAAACAGGATTTTATTCATGCAAAAAAAATATTTCTAAAGTTGGTCACTATTTGCCTTCCCGTTGCATAAAACGCCTTTCTGAGACCGAGAAATAACATTTTCAACATAAGCATGCATAAGCTCCGTGAGACCGTTTAGACGCTCTAACTCACTGTTACTGGTCAAAGAGACGCTATACGGAGCGATCTGAGCATTGAAACTCTTGCTTAAAGGGATGTGTAAAAAACTTCTAACACACTGAGAAGTGTCTTTCTGAATTGCAAACAGGATTTTATTCATGCAAAAAAAAAATATTTCTAAAGTTGGTCAGTATTTGTCTTCCCATTGCCTAAAACGCCTTTCTGTGACCGAGAAATAACATTTTCAACATAAGCATGCATAAGCTCCGTGAGACCGTTTAGACGCTCTAACTCACTGTTACTGGTCATAGAGACGCTGGACGGAGCGATCTGAGCATTGATACTCTTGCTTAAAGGGATGTGTAGAAAACTTCTAACACACTGAGAAGTGTCTTTCTGAATTGCAAACAGGATTTTATTCATGCAAAAAAAAATATTTCTAATGTTGGTCACTATTTGTCTTCCCATTGCATAAAACGCCTTTCTGTGACCGAGAAATAACATTTTCAACATAAGCATGCATAAGCTCCGTGAGACCGTTTAGACGCTCTAACTCACTGTTACTGGTCATAGAGACGCTGGACGGAGCGATCTGAGCATTTAAGCTCTTGCTTAAAGGGATGTGTAAAAAACTTCTAACACACTGAGAAGTGTCTTTCTTAATTGCAAACAGGATTTTATTCATGCAAAAAAAAATATTTCTAATGTTGGTCACTATTTGTCTTCCCATTGCCTAAAACGCCTTTCTGTGACCGAGAAATAACATTTTCAACATAAGCATGCATAAGCTCCGTGAGACCGTTTAGACGCTCTAACTCACTGTTACTGGTCATAGAGACGCTGGACGGAGCGATCTGAGCATTGAAACTCTTGCTTAAAGGGATGTGTAAAAAACTTCTAACACACTGAGAAGTGTCTTTCTGAATTGCAAACAGGATTTTATTCATGCAAAAAAAAAATTTCTAAAGTTGGTCACTATTTGTCTTCCCATTGCATAAAACGCCTTTCTGTGACCGAGAAATAACATTTTCAACATAAGCATGCAAAAGCTCCGTGAGACCGTTTAGACGCTCTAACTCACTGTTACTGGTCATAGAGACGCTGGACGGAGCGATCTGAGCATTGAAACTCTTGCTTAAAGGGATGTGTAAAAAACTTCTAACACACTGAGAAGTGTCTTTCTGAATTGCAAACAGGATTTTATTCATGCAAAAAAAAATATTTCTAAAGTTGGTCACTATTTGTCTTCCCATTGCATAAAACGCCTTTCTGTGACCGAGAAATAACATTTTCAACATAAGCATGCAAAAGCTCCGTGAGACCGTTTAGACGCTCTAACTCACTGTTACTGGTCATAGAGACGCTGGACGGAGCGATCTGAGCATTGAAACTCTTGCTTAAAGGGATGTGTAAAAAACTTCTAACACACTGAGAAGTGTCTTTCTGAATTGCAAACAGGATTTTATTCATGCAAAAAAAAAATATTTCTAAAGTTGGTCACTATTTGTCTTCCCATTGCATAAAACGCCTTTCTGTGACCGAGAAATAACATTTTCAACATAAGCATGCAAAAGCTCCGTGAGACCGTTTAGACGCTCTAACTCACTGTTACTGGTCAAAGAGACGCTGGACGGAGCGATCTGAGCATTTAAGCTCTTGCTTAAAGGGATGTGTAAAAAACTTCTAACACACTGAGAAGTGTCTTTCTTAATATGCAAACAGGATTTTATTCATGCAAAAAAAAATATTTCTAATGTTGGTCACTATTTGTCTTCCCATTGCCTAAAACGCCTTTCTGTGACCGAGAAATAACATTTTCAACATAAGCATGCATAAGCTCCATGAGACCGTTTAGACGCTCTAACTCACTGTTACTGGTCATAGAGGCGCTGGACGGAGCGATCTGAGCATTGAAACTCTTGCTTAAAGGGATGTGTAAAAAACTTCTAACACACTGAGAAGTGTCTTTCTTAATATGCAAACAGGATTTTATTCATGCAAAAAAAAATATTTCTAATGTTGGTCACTATTTGTCTTCCCATTGCCTAAAACGCCTTTCTGTGACCGAGAAATAACATTTTCAACATAAGCATGCATAAGCTCCGTGAGACCGTTTAGACGCTCTAACTCACTGTTACTGGTCATAGAGACGCTGGACGGAGCGCTCTGAGCATTGAAACTCTTGCTTAAAGGGATGTGTAAAAAACTTCTAACACACTGAGAAGTGTCTTTCTGAATTGCAAACAGGATTTTATTCATGCAAAAAAAAATATTTCTAAAGTTGGTCACTATTTGCCTTCCCGTTGCATAAAACGCCTTTCTGAGACCGAGAAATAACATTTTCAACATAAGCATGCATAAGCTCCGTGAGACCGTTTAGACGCTCTAACTCACTGTTACTGGTCATAGAGACGCTGGACGGAGCGATCTGAGCATTGAAACTCTTGCTTAAAGGGATGTGTAAAAAACTTCTAACACACTGAGAAGTGTCTTTCTGAATTGCAAACAGGATTTTATTCATGCAAAATAAATATTTCTAATGTTGGTCACTATTTGTCTTCCCATTGCATAAAACACCTTTCTGTGACCGAGAAATAACATTTTCAATATAAGCATGCATAAGCTCCGTGAGACCGTTTAGACGCTCTAACTCACTGTTACTGGTCATAGAGACGCTGGACGGAGCGATCTGAGCATTGAAACTCTTGCTTAAAGGGATGTGTAAAAAACTTCTAACACACTGAGAAGTGTCTTTCTGAATTGCAAACAGGATTTTATTCATGCAAAAAAAAATATTTCTAAAGTTGGTCACTATTTGTCTTCCCATTGCATAAAACGCCTTTCTGTGACCGAGAAATAACATTTTCAATATAAGCATGCATAAGCTCCGTGAGACCGTTTAGACGCTCTAACTCACTGTTACTGGTCATAGAGACGCTGGACGGAGCGATCTGAGCATTGAAACTCTTGCTTAAAGGGATGTGTAAAAAACTTCTAACACACTGAGAAGTGTCTTTCTGAATTGCAAACAGGATTTTATTCATGCCAAAAAAAATATTTCTAAAGTTGGTCACTATTTGTCTTCCCATTGCATAAAACGCCTTTCTGAGACCGAGAAATAACATTTTCAACATAAGCATGCATAAGCTCCGTGAGACCGTTTAGACGCTCTAACTCACTGTTACTGGTCATAGAGACGCTGGACGGAGCGATCTGAGCATTGAAACTCTTGCTTAAAGGGATGTGTAAAAAACTTCTAACACACTGAGAAGTGTCTTTCTGAATTGCAAACAGGATTTTATTCATGCAAAAAAAATATTTCTAATGTTGCTCACTATTTGTCTTCCCATTGCATAAAACGCCTTTCTGTGACCGAGAAATAACATTTTCAGCATAAGCATGCAAAAGCTCCGTGAGACCGTTTAGACGCTCTAACTCACTGTTACTGGTCATAGAGACGCTGGACGGAGCGATCTGAGCATTGAAACTCTTGCTTAAAGGGATGTGTAAAAAACTTCTAACACACTGAGAAGTGTCTTTCTGAATTGCAAACAGGATTTTATTCATGCAAAAAAAAAATATTTCTAAAGTTGGTCACTATTTGTCTTCCCATTGCATAAAACGCCTTTCTGTGACCGAGAAATAACATTTTCAACATAAGCATGCAAAAGCTCCGTGAGACCGTTTAGACGCTCTAACTCACTGTTACTGGTCAAAGAGACGCTGGACGGAGCGATCTGAGCATTTAAGCTCTTGCTTAAAGTGATGTGTTAAAAACTTCTAACACACTGAGAAGTGTCTTTCTTAATATGCAAACAGGATTTTATTCATGCAAAAAAAAATATTTCTAATGTTGGTCACTATTTGTCTTCCCATTGCCTAAAACGCCTTTCTGTGACCGAGAAATAACATTTTCAACATAAGCATGCATAAGCTCCATGAGACCGTTTAGACGCTCTAACTCACTGTTACTGGTCATAGAGGCGCTGGACGGAGCGATCTGAGCATTGAAACTCTTGCTTAAAGGGATGTGTAAAAAACTTCTAACACACTGAGAAGTGTCTTTCTTAATATGCAAACAGGATTTTATTCATGCAAAAAAAAATATTTCTAATGTTGGTCACTATTTGTCTTCCCATTGCCTAAAACGCCTTTCTGTGACCGAGAAATAACATTTTCAACATAAGCATGCATAAGCTCCGTGAGACCGTTTAGACGCTCTAACTCACTGTTACTGGTCATAGAGACGCTGGACGGAGCGCTCTGAGCATTGAAACTCTTGCTTAAAGGGATGTGTAAAAAACTTCTAACACACTGAGAAGTGTCTTTCTGAATTGCAAACAGGATTTTATTCATGCAAAAAAAAAATATTTCTAAAGTTGGTCAGTATTTGTCTTCCCATTGCCTAAAACGCCTTTCTGTGACCGAGAAATAACATTTTCAACATAAGCATGCATAAGCTCCGTGAGACCATTTAGACGCTCTAACTCACTGTTACTGGTCATAGAGACGCTGGACGGAGCGATCTGAGCATTGAAACTCTTGCTTAAAGGGATGTGTAAAAAACTTCTAACACACTGAGAAGTGTCTTTCTGAATTGCAAACAGGATTTTATTCATGCAAAAAAAAATATTTCTAAAGTTGGTCACTATTTGTCTTCCCATTGCATAAAACGCCTTTCTGTGACCGAGAAATAACATTTTCAACATAAGCATGCAAAAGCTCCGTGAGACCGTTTAGACGCTCTAACTCACTGTTACTGGTCATAGAGACGCTGGACGGAGCGATCTGAGCATTGAAACTCTTGCTTAAAGGGATGTGTAAAAAACTTCTAACACACTGAGAAGTGTCTTTCTGAATTGCAAACAGGATTTTATTCATGCAAAAAAAAATATTTCTAAAGTTGGTCACTATTTGTCTTCCCATTGCATAAAACGCCTTTCTGAGACCGAGAAATAACATTTTCAACATAAGCATGCAAAAGCTCCGTGAGACCGTTTAGACGCTCTAACTCACTGTTACTGGTCATAGAGACGCTGGACGGAGCGATCTGAGCATTGAAACTCTTGCTTAAAGGGATGTGTAAAAAACTTCTAACACACTGAGAAGTGTCTTTCTGAATTGCAAACAGGATTTTATTCATGCAAAAAAAAATATTTCTAAAGTTGGTCACTATTTGTCTTCCCATTGCATAAAACGCCTTTCTGTGACCGAGAAATAACATTTTCAACATAAGCATGCAAAAGCTCCGTGAGACCGTTTAGACGCTCTAACTCACTGTTACTGGTCATAGAGACGCTGGACGGAGCGATCTGAGCATTGAAACTCTTGCTTAAAGGGATGTGTAAAAAACTTCTAACACACTGAGAAGTGTCTTTCTGAATTGCAAACAGGATTTTATTCATGCAAAAAAAAATATTTCTAAAGTTGGTCACTATTTGTCTTCCCATTGCATAAAACGCCTTTCTGTGACCGAGAAATAACATTTTCAACATAAGCATGCAAAAGCTCCGTGAGACCGTTTAGACGCTCTAACTCACTGTTACTGGTCATAGAGACGCTGGACGGAGCGATCTGAGCATTGAAACTCTTGCTTAAAGGGATGTGTAAAAAACTTCTAACACACTGAGAAGTGTCTTTCTGAATTGCAAACAGGATTTTATTCATGCAAAAAAAAATATTTCTAAAGTTGGTCACTATTTGTCTTCCCATTGCATAAAACGCCTTTCTGTGACCGAGAAATAACATTTTCAACATAAGCATGCAAAAGCTCCGTGAGACCGTTTAGACGCTCTAACTCACTGTTACTGGTCATAGAGACGCTGGACGGAGCGATCTGAGCATTGAAACTCTTGCTTAAAGGGATGTGTAAAAAACTTCTAACACACTGAGAAGTGTCTTTCTGAATTGCAAACAGGATTTTATTCATGCAAAATAAATATTTCTAATGTTGGTCACTATTTGTCTTCCCATTGCATAAAACACCTTTCTGTGACCGAGAAATAACATTTTCAATATAAGCATGCATAAGCTCCGTGAGACCGTTTAGACGCTCTAACTCACTGTTACTGGTCATAGAGACGCTGGACGGAGCGATCTGAGCATTGAAACTCTTGCTTAAAGGGATGTGTAAAAAACTTCTAACACACTGAGAAGTGTCTTTCTGAATTGCAAACAGGATTTTATTCATGCAAAATAAATATTTCTAATGTTGGTCACTATTTGTCTTCCCATTGCATAAAACACCTTTCTGTGACGGAGAAATAACATTTTCAATATAAGCATGCATAAGCTCCGTGAGACCGTTTAGACGCTCTAACTCACTGTTACTGGTCATAGAGACGCTGGACGGAGCGATCTGAGCATTGAAACTCTTGCTTAAAGGGATGTGTAAAAAACTTCTAACACACTGAGAAGTGTCTTTCTGAATTGCAAACAGGATTTTATTCATGCAAAAAAAATATTTCTAATGTTGCTCACTATTTGTCTTCCCATTGCATAAAACGCCTTTCTGTGACCGAGAAATAACATTTTCAGCATAAGCATGCAAAAGCTCCGTGAGACCGTTTAGACGCTCTAACTCACTGTTACTGGTCATAGAGACGCTGGACGGAGCGATCTGAGCATTGAAACTCTTGCTTAAAGGGATGTGTAGAAAACTTCTAACACACTGAGAAGTGTCTTTCTGAATTGCAAACAGGATTTTATTCATGCAAAATAAATATTTCTAATGTTGGTCACTATTTGTCTTCCCATTGCATAAAACACCTTTCTGTGACCGAGAAATAACATTTTCAATATAAGCATGCATAAGCTCCGTGAGACCGTTTAGACGCTCTAACTCACTGTTACTGGTCATAGAGACGCTGGACGGAGCGATCTGAGCATTGAAACTCTTGCTTAAAGGGATGTGTAAAAAACTTCTAACACACTGAGAAGTGTCTTTCTGAATTGCAAACAGGATTTTATTCATGCAAAAAAAAATATTTCTAAAGTTGGTCACTATTTGTCTTCCCATTGCATAAAACGCCTTTTTGAGACCGAGAAATAACATTTTCAACATAAGCATGCATAAGCTCCGTGAGACCGTTTAGACGCTCTAACTCACTGTTACTGGTCATAGAGACGCTGGACGGAGCGATCTGAGCATTGAAACTCTTGCTTAAAGGGATGTGTAGAAAACTTCTAACACACTGAGAAGTGTCTTTCTGAATTGCAAACAGGATTTTATTCATGCAAAATAAATATTTCTAATGTTGGTCACTATTTGTCTTCCCATTGCATAAAACACCTTTCTGTGACCGAGAAATAACATTTTCAACATAAGCATGCATAAGCTCCGTGAGACCGTTTAGACGCTCTAACTCACTGTTACTGGTCATAGAGACGCTGGACGGAGCGATCTGAGCATTGAAACTCTTGCTTAAAGGGATGTGTAAAAAACTTCTAACACACTGAGAAGTGTCTTTCTGAATTGCAAACAGGATTTTATTCATGCAAAATAAATATTTCTAATGTTGGTCACTATTTGTCTTCCCATTGCATAAAACGCCTTTCTGTGACCGAGAAATAACATTTTCAACATAAGCATGCATAAGCTCCGTGAGACCGTTTAGACGCTCTAACTCACTGTTACTGGTCATAGAGACGCTGGACGGAGCGATCTGAGCATTTAAGCTCTTGCTTAAAGGGATGTGTAAAAAACTTCTAACACACTGAGAAGTGTCTTTCTGAATTGCAAACAGGATTTTATTCATGCAAAAAAAAATATTTCTAAAGTTGGTCACTATTTGTCTTCCCATTGCATAAAACGCCTTTCTGAGACCGAGAAATAACATTTTCAACATAAGCATGCATAAGCTCCGTGAGACCGTTTAGACGCTCTAACTCACTGTTACTGGTCATAGAGACGCTGGACGGAGCGATCTGAGCATTGAAACTCTTGCTTAAAGGGATGTGTAAAAAACTTCTAACACACTGAGAAGTGTCTTTCTGAATTGCAAACAGGATTTTATTCATGCAAAAAAAATATTTCTAATGTTGCTCACTATTTGTCTTCCCATTGCATAAAACGCCTTTCTGTGACCGAGAAATAACATTTTCAGCATAAGCATGCAAAAGCTCCGTGAGACCGTTTAGACGCTCTAACTCACTGTTACTGGTCATAGAGACGCTGGACGGAGCGATCTGAGCATTGAAACTCTTGCTTAAAGGGATGTGTAAAAAACTTCTAACACACTGAGAAGTGTCTTTCTGAATTGCAAACAGGATTTTATTCATGCAAAATAAATATTTCTAATGTTGGTCACTATTTGTCTTCCCATTGCATAAAACACCTTTCTGTGACCGAGAAATAACATTTTCAATATAAGCATGCATAAGCTCCGTGAGACCGTTTAGACGCTCTAACTCACTGTTACTGGTCATAGAGACGCTGGACGGAGCGATCTGAGCATTGAAACTCTTGCTTAAAGGGATGTGTAAAAAACTTCTAACACACTGAGAAGTGTCTTTCTGAATTGCAAACAGGATTTTATTCATGCAAAAAAAAATATTTCTAATGTTGGTCACTATTTGTCTTCCCATTGCCTAAAACGCCTTTCTGTGACCGAGAAATAACATTTTCAACATAAGCATGCATAAGCTCCGTGAGACCGTTTAGACGCTCTAACTCACTGTTACTGGTCATAGAGACGCTGGACGGAGCGATCTGAGCATTGAAACTCTTGCTTAAAGGGATGTGTAAAAAACTTCTAACACACTGAGAAGTGTCTTTCTGAATTGCAAACAGGATTTTATTCATGCAAAAAAAATATTTCTAATGTTGGTCACTATTTGTCTTCCCATTGCCTAAAACGCCTTTCTGTGACCGAGAAATAACATTTTCAACATAAGCATGCATAAGCTCCGTGAGACCGTTTAGACGCTCTAACTCACTGTTACTGGTCATAGAGACGCTGGACGGAGCGATCTGAGCATTGAAACTCTTGCTTAAAGGGATGTGTAAAAAACTTCTAACACACTGAGAAGTGTCTTTCTTAATTGCAAACAGGATTTTATTCATGCAAAAAAAAATATTTCTAATGTTGGTCACTATTTGTCTTCCCATTGCATAAAACGCCTTTCTGTGACCGAGAAATAACATTTTCAACATAAGCATGCAAAAGCTCCGTGAGACCGTTTAGACGCTCTAACTCACTGTTACTGGTCATAGAGACGCTGGACGGAGCGATCTGAGCATTTAAGCTCTTGCTTAAAGGGATGTGTAAAAAACTTCTAACACACTGAGAAGTGTCTTTCTTAATATGCAAACAGGATTTTATTCATGCAAAAAAAAATATTTCTAATGTTGGTCACTATTTGTCTTCCCATTGCCTAAAACGCCTTTCTGTGACCGAGAAATAACATTTTCAACATAAGCATGCATAAGCTCCGTGAGACCGTTTAGACGCTCTAACTCACTGTTACTGGTCATAGAGACGCTGGACGGAGCGATCTGAGCATTGAAACTCTTGCTTAAAGGGATGTGTAAAAAACTTCTAACACACTGAGAAGTGTCTTTCTGAATTGCAAACAGGATTTTATTCATGCAAAAAAAAATATTTCTAAAGTTGGTCACTATTTGTCTTCCCATTGCATAAAACGCCTTTCTGAGACCGAGAAATAACATTTTCAACATAAGCATGCATAAGCTCCGTGAGACCGTTTAGACGCTCTAACTCACTGTTACTGGTCATAGAGACGCTGGACGGAGCGATCTGAGCATTGAAACTCTTGCTTAAAGGGATGTGTAAAAAACTTCTAACACACTGAGAAGTGTCTTTCTTAATTGCAAACAGGATTTTATTCATGCAAAAAAAAATATTTCTAATGTTGCTCACTATTTGTCTTCCCATTGCATAAAACGCCTTTCTGTGACCGAGAAATAACATTTTCAGCATAAGCATGCAAAAGCTCCGTGAGACCGTTTAGACGCTCTAACTCACTGTTACTGGTCATAGAGACGCTGGACGGAGCGATCTGAGCATTGAAACTCTTGCTTAAAGGGATGTGTAGAAAACTTCTAACACACTGAGAAGTGTCTTTCTGAATTGCAAACAGGATTTTATTCATGCAAAAAAAATATTTCTAATGTTGGTCACTATTTGTCTTCCCATTGCATAAAACACCTTTCTGTGACCGAGAAATAACATTTTCAATATAAGCATGCATAAGCTCCGTGAGACCGTTTAGACGCTCTAACTCACTGTTACTGGTCATAGAGACGCTGGACGGAGCGATCTGAGCATTGAAACTCTTGCTTAAAGGGATGTGTAAAAAACTTCTAACACACTGAGAAGTGTCTTTCTGAATTGCAAACAGGATTTTATTCATGCAAAAAAAATATTTCTAATGTTGCTCACTATTTGTCTTCCCATTGCATAAAACGCCTTTCTGTGACCGAGAAATAACATTTTCAGCATAAGCATGCAAAAGCTCCGTGAGACCGTTTAGACGCTCTAACTCACTGTTACTGGTCATAGAGACGCTGGACGGAGCGATCTGAGCATTGAAACTCTTGCTTAAAGGGATGTGTAGAAAACTTCTAACACACTGAGAAGTGTCTTTCTGAATTGCAAACAGGATTTTATTCATGCAAAATAAATATTTCTAATGTTGGTCACTATTTGTCTTCCCATTGCATAAAACACCTTTCTGTGACGGAGAAATAACATTTTCAATATAAGCATGCATAAGCTCCGTGAGACCGTTTAGACGCTCTAACTCACTGTTACTGGTCATAGAGACGCTGGACGGAGCGATCTGAGCATTGAAACTCTTGCTTAAAGGGATGTGTAAAAAACTTCTAACACACTGAGAAGTGTCTTTCTGAATTGCAAACAGGATTTTATTCATGCAAAAAAAATATTTCTAATGTTGCTCACTATTTGTCTTCCCATTGCATAAAACGCCTTTCTGTGACCGAGAAATAACATTTTCAGCATAAGCATGCAAAAGCTCCGTGAGACCGTTTAGACGCTCTAACTCACTGTTACTGGTCATAGAGACGCTGGACGGAGCGATCTGAGCATTGAAACTCTTGCTTAAAGGGATGTGTAGAAAACTTCTAACACACTGAGAAGTGTCTTTCTGAATTGCAAACAGGATTTTATTCATGCAAAATAAATATTTCTAATGTTGGTCACTATTTGTCTTCCCATTGCATAAAACACCTTTCTGTGACCGAGAAATAACATTTTCAATATAAGCATGCATAAGCTCCGTGAGACCGTTTAGACGCTCTAACTCACTGTTACTGGTCATAGAGACGCTGGACGGAGCGATCTGAGCATTGAAACTCTTGCTTAAAGGGATGTGTAAAAAACTTCTAACACACTGAGAAGTGTCTTTCTGAATTGCAAACAGGATTTTATTCATGCAAAAAAAATATTTCTAATGTTGGTCACTATTTGTCTTCCCATTGCATAAAACGCCTTTCTGTGACCGAGAAATAACATTTTCAGCATAAGCATGCAAAAGCTCCGTAAGACCGTTTAGACGCTCTAACTCACTGTTACTGGTCATAGAGACGCTGGACGGAGCGATCTGAGCATTGAAACTCTTGCTTAAAGGGATGTGTAAAAAACTTCTAACACACTGAGAAGTGTCTTTCTGAATTGCAAACAGGATTTTATTCATGCAAAAAAAATATTTCTAATGTTGCTCACTATTTGTCTTCCCATTGCATAAAACGCCTTTCTGTGACCGAGAAATAACATTTTCAACATAAGCATGCATAAGCTCCGTGAGACCGTTTAGACGCTCTAACTCACTGTTACTGGTCATAGAGACGCTGGACGGAGCGATCTGAGCATTGAAACTCTTGCTTAAAGGGATGTGTAAAAAACTTCTAACACACTGAGAAGTGTCTTTCTGAATTGCAAACAGGATTTTATTCATGCAAAAAAAATATTTCTAATGTTGCTCACTATTTGTCTTCCCATTGCATAAAACGCCTTTCTGAGACCGAGAAATAACATTTTCAACATAAGCATGCATAAGCTCCGTGAGACCGTTTAGACGCTCTAACTCACTGTTACTGTTCATAGAGACGCTGGACGGAGCGATCTGAGCATTGAAACTCTTGCTTAAAGGGATGTGTAAAAAACTTCTAACACACTGAGAAGTGTCTTTCTGAATTGCAAACAGGATTTTATTCATGCAAAAAAAATATTTCTAATGTTGGTCACTATTTGTCTTCCCATTGCATAAAACACCTTTCTGTGACCGAGAAATAACATTTTCAACATAAACATGCATAAGCTCCGTGAGACCGTTTAGACGCTCTAACTCACTGTTACTGGTCATAGAGACGCTGGACGGAGCGATCTGAGCATTGAAACTCTTGCTTAAAGGGATGTGTAAAAAACTTCTAACACACTGAGAAGTGTCTTTCTGAATTGCAAACAGGATTTTATTCATGCAAAAAAAAATATTTCTAAAGTTGGTCACTATTTGTCTTCCCATTGCATAAAACACCTTTCTGTGACCGAGAAATAACATTTTCAATATAAGCATGCATAAGCTCCGTGAGACCGTTTAGACGCTCTAACTCACTGTTACTGGTCATAGAGACGCTGGACGGAGCGATCTGAGCATTGAAACTCTTGCTTAAAGGGATGTGTAAAAAACTTCTAACACACTGAGAAGTGTCTTTCTGAATTGCAAACAGGATTTTATTCATGCAAAAAAAATATTTCTAATGTTGCTCACTATTTGTCTTCCCATTGCATAAAACGCCTTTCTGTGACCGAGAAATAACATTTTCAGCATAAGCATGCAAAAGCTCCGTGAGACCGTTTAGACGCTCTAACTCACTGTTACTGGTCATAGAGACGCTGGACGGAGCGATCTGAGCATTGAAACTCTTGCTTAAAGGGATGTGTAAAAAACTTCTAACACACTGAGAAGTGTCTTTCTGAATTGCAAACAGGATTTTATTCATGCAAAAAAAAATATTTCTAAAGTTGTTCACTATTTGTCATCCCATTGCATAAAACGCCTTTCTGAGACCGAGAAATAACATTTTCAACATAAGCATGCATAAGCTCCGTGAGACCGTTTAGACGCTCTAACTCACTGTTACTGGTCATAGAGACGCTGGACGGAGCGATCTGAGCATTGAAACTCTTGCTTAAAGGGATGTGTAAAAAACTTCTAACACACTAAGAAGTGTCTTTCTGAATTGCAAACAGGATTTTATTCATGCAAAAAAAATATTTCTAATGTTGGTCACTATTTGTCTTCCCATTGCATAAAACGCCTTTCTGTGACCGAGAAATAACATTTTCAACATAAGCATGCATAAGCTCCGTGAGACCGTTTAGACGCTCTAACTCACTGTTACTGGTCATAGAGACGCTGGACGGAGCGATCTGAGCATTGAAACTCTTGCTTAAAGGGATGTGTAGAAAACTTCTAACACACTGAGAAGTGTCTTTCTGAATTGCAAACAGGATTTTATTCATGCAAAATAAATATTTCTAATGTTGGTCACTATTTGTCTTCCCATTGCATAAAACACCTTTCTGTGACCGAGAAATAACATTTTCAATATAAGCATGCATAAGCTCCGTGAGACCGTTTAGACGCTCTAACTCACTGTTACTGGTCATAGAGACGCTGGACGGAGCGATCTGAGCATTTAAGCTCTTGCTTAAAGGGATGTGTAAAAAACTTCTAACACACTGAGAAGTGTCTTTCTTAATATGCAAACAGGATTTTATTCATGCAAAAAAAAATATTTCTAATGTTGGTCACTATTTGTCTTCCCATTGCCTAAAACGCCTTTCTGTGACCGAGAAATAACATTTTCAACATAAGCATGCATAAGCTCCGTGAGACCGTTTAGACGCTCTAACTCACTGTTACTGGTCATAGAGACGCTGGACGGAGCGATCTGAGCATTGAAACTCTTGCTTAAAGGGATGTGTAAAAAACTTCTAACACACTGAGAAGTGTCTTTCTGAATTGCAAACAGGATTTTATTCATGCAAAAAAAAATATTTCTAAAGTTGGTCACTATTTGTCTTCCCATTGCATAAAACGCCTTTCTGAGACCGAGAAATAACATTTTCAACATAAGCATGCATAAGCTCCGTGAGACCGTTTAGACGCTCTAACTCAATGTTACTGGTCATAGAGACGCTGGACGGAGCGATCTGAGCATTGAAACTCTTGCTTAAAGGGATGTGTAAAAAACTTCTAACACACTGAGAAGTGTCTTTCTGAATTGCAAACAGGATTTTATTCATGCAAAAAAAATATTTCTAATGTTGGTCACTATTTGTCTTCCCATTGCATAAAACGCCTTTCTGTGACCGAGAAATAACATTTTCAACATAAGCATGCAAAAGCTCCGTGAGACCGTTTAGACGCTCTAACTCACTGTTACTGGTCATAGAGACGCTGGACGGAGCGATCTGAGCATTGAAACTCTTGCTTAAAGGGATGTGTAAAAAACTTCTAACACACTGAGAAGTGTCTTTCTGAATTGCAAACAGGATTTTATTCATGCAAAAAAAAATATTTCTAAAGTTGGTCACTATTTGTCTTCCCATTGCATAAAACGCCTTTCTGTGACCGAGAAATAACATTTTCAACATAAGCATGCAAAAGCTCCGTGAGACCGTTTAGACGCTCTAACTCACTGTTACTGGTCATAGAGACGCTGGACGGAGCGATCTGAGCATTGAAACTCTTGCTTAAAGGGATGTGTAAAAAACTTCTAACACACTGAGAAGTGTCTTTCTGAATTGCAAACAGGATTTTATTCATGCAAAAAAAAATATTTCTAAAGTTGGTCACTATTTGTCTTCCCATTGCATAAAACGCCTTTCTGTGACCGAGAAATAACATTTTCAACATAAGCATGCAAAAGCTCCGTGAGACCGTTTAGACGCTCTAACTCACTGTTACTGGTCATAGAGACGCTGGACGGAGCGATCTGAGCATTGAAACTCTTGCTTAAAGGGATGTGTAAAAAACTTCTAACACACTGAGAAGTGTCTTTCTGAATTGCAAACAGGATTTTATTCATGCAAAATAAATATTTCTAATGTTGGTCACTATTTGTCTTCCCATTGCATAAAACACCTTTCTGTGACCGAGAAATAACATTTTCAATATAAGCATGCATAAGCTCCGTGAGACCGTTTAGACGCTCTAACTCACTGTTACTGGTCATAGAGACGCTGGACGGAGCGATCTGAGCATTGAAACTCTTGCTTAAAGGGATGTGTAAAAAACTTCTAACACACTGAGAAGTGTCTTTCTGAATTGCAAACAGGATTTTATTCATGCAAAATAAATATTTCTAATGTTGGTCACTATTTGTCTTCCCATTGCATAAAACACCTTTCTGTGACGGAGAAATAACATTTTCAATATAAGCATGCATAAGCTCCGTGAGACCGTTTAGACGCTCTAACTCACTGTTACTGGTCATAGAGACGCTGGACGGAGCGATCTGAGCATTGAAACTCTTGCTTAAAGGGATGTGTAAAAAACTTCTAACACACTGAGAAGTGTCTTTCTGAATTGCAAACAGGATTTTATTCATGCAAAAAAAATATTTCTAATGTTGCTCACTATTTGTCTTCCCATTGCATAAAACGCCTTTCTGTGACCGAGAAATAACATTTTCAGCATAAGCATGCAAAAGCTCCGTGAGACCGTTTAGACGCTCTAACTCACTGTTACTGGTCATAGAGACGCTGGACGGAGCGATCTGAGCATTGAAACTCTTGCTTAAAGGGATGTGTAGAAAACTTCTAACACACTGAGAAGTGTCTTTCTGAATTGCAAACAGGATTTTATTCATGCAAAATAAATATTTCTAATGTTGGTCACTATTTGTCTTCCCATTGCATAAAACACCTTTCTGTGACCGAGAAATAACATTTTCAATATAAGCATGCATAAGCTCCGTGAGACCGTTTAGACGCTCTAACTCACTGTTACTGGTCATAGAGACGCTGGACGGAGCGATCTGAGCATTGAAACTCTTGCTTAAAGGGATGTGTAAAAAACTTCTAACACACTGAGAAGTGTCTTTCTGAATTGCAAACAGGATTTTATTCATGCAAAAAAAAATATTTCTAAAGTTGGTCACTATTTGTCTTCCCATTGCATAAAACGCCTTTTTGAGACCGAGAAATAACATTTTCAACATAAGCATGCATAAGCTCCGTGAGACCGTTTAGACGCTCTAACTCACTGTTACTGGTCATAGAGACGCTGGACGGAGCGATCTGAGCATTGAAACTCTTGCTTAAAGGGATGTGTAGAAAACTTCTAACACACTGAGAAGTGTCTTTCTGAATTGCAAACAGGATTTTATTCATGCAAAATAAATATTTCTAATGTTGGTCACTATTTGTCTTCCCATTGCATAAAACACCTTTCTGTGACCGAGAAATAACATTTTCAACATAAGCATGCATAAGCTCCGTGAGACCGTTTAGACGCTCTAACTCACTGTTACTGGTCATAGAGACGCTGGACGGAGCGATCTGAGCATTGAAACTCTTGCTTAAAGGGATGTGTAAAAAACTTCTAACACACTGAGAAGTGTCTTTCTGAATTGCAAACAGGATTTTATTCATGCAAAATAAATATTTCTAATGTTGGTCACTATTTGTCTTCCCATTGCATAAAACGCCTTTCTGTGACCGAGAAATAACATTTTCAACATAAGCATGCATAAGCTCCGTGAGACCGTTTAGACGCTCTAACTCACTGTTACTGGTCATAGAGACGCTGGACGGAGCGATCTGAGCATTTAAGCTCTTGCTTAAAGGGATGTGTAAAAAACTTCTAACACACTGAGAAGTGTCTTTCTGAATTGCAAACAGGATTTTATTCATGCAAAAAAAAATATTTCTAAAGTTGGTCACTATTTGTCTTCCCATTGCATAAAACGCCTTTCTGAGACCGAGAAATAACATTTTCAACATAAGCATGCATAAGCTCCGTGAGACCGTTTAGACGCTCTAACTCACTGTTACTGGTCATAGAGACGCTGGACGGAGCGATCTGAGCATTGAAACTCTTGCTTAAAGGGATGTGTAAAAAACTTCTAACACACTGAGAAGTGTCTTTCTGAATTGCAAACAGGATTTTATTCATGCAAAAAAAATATTTCTAATGTTGCTCACTATTTGTCTTCCCATTGCATAAAACGCCTTTCTGTGACCGAGAAATAACATTTTCAGCATAAGCATGCAAAAGCTCCGTGAGACCGTTTAGACGCTCTAACTCACTGTTACTGGTCATAGAGACGCTGGACGGAGCGATCTGAGCATTGAAACTCTTGCTTAAAGGGATGTGTAAAAAACTTCTAACACACTGAGAAGTGTCTTTCTGAATTGCAAACAGGATTTTATTCATGCAAAATAAATATTTCTAATGTTGGTCACTATTTGTCTTCCCATTGCATAAAACACCTTTCTGTGACCGAGAAATAACATTTTCAATATAAGCATGCATAAGCTCCGTGAGACCGTTTAGACGCTCTAACTCACTGTTACTGGTCATAGAGACGCTGGACGGAGCGATCTGAGCATTGAAACTCTTGCTTAAAGGGATGTGTAAAAAACTTCTAACACACTGAGAAGTGTCTTTCTGAATTGCAAACAGGATTTTATTCATGCAAAAAAAAATATTTCTAATGTTGGTCACTATTTGTCTTCCCATTGCCTAAAACGCCTTTCTGTGACCGAGAAATAACATTTTCAACATAAGCATGCATAAGCTCCGTGAGACCGTTTAGACGCTCTAACTCACTGTTACTGGTCATAGAGACGCTGGACGGAGCGATCTGAGCATTGAAACTCTTGCTTAAAGGGATGTGTAAAAAACTTCTAACACACTGAGAAGTGTCTTTCTGAATTGCAAACAGGATTTTATTCATGCAAAATAAATATTTCTAATGTTGGTCACTATTTGTCTTCCCATTGCATAAAACACCTTTCTGTGACCGAGAAATAACATTTTCAATATAAGCATGCATAAGCTCCGTGAGACCGTTTAGACGCTCTAACTCACTGTTACTGGTCATAGAGACGCTGGACGGAGCGATCTGAGCATTGAAACTCTTGCTTAAAGGGATGTGTAAAAAACTTCTAACACACTGAGAAGTGTCTTTCTGAATTGCAAACAGGATTTTATTCATGCAAAAAAAAATATTTCTAATGTTGGTCACTATTTGTCTTCCCATTGCCTAAAACGCCTTTCTGTGACCGAGAAATAACATTTTCAACATAAGCATGCATAAGCTCCGTGAGACCGTTTAGACGCTCTAACTCACTGTTACTGGTCATAGAGACGCTGGACGGAGCGATCTGAGCATTGAAACTCTTGCTTAAAGGGATGTGTAAAAAACTTCTAACACACTGAGAAGTGTCTTTCTGAATTGCAAACAGGATTTTATTCATGCAAAAAAAATATTTCTAATGTTGGTCACTATTTGTCTTCCCATTGCCTAAAACGCCTTTCTGTGACCGAGAAATAACATTTTCAACATAAGCATGCATAAGCTCCGTGAGACCGTTTAGACGCTCTAACTCACTGTTACTGGTCATAGAGACGCTGGACGGAGCGATCTGAGCATTGAAACTCTTGCTTAAAGGGATGTGTAAAAAACTTCTAACACACTGAGAAGTGTCTTTCTGAATTGCAAACAGGATTTTATTCATGCAAAAAAAAATATTTCTAAAGTTGGTCACTATTTGTCTTCCCATTGCATAAAACGCCTTTCTGTGACCGAGAAATAACATTTTCAACATAAGCATGCAAAAGCTCCGTGAGACCGTTTAGACGCTCTAACTCACTGTTACTGGTCATAGAGACGCTGGACGGAGCGATCTGAGCATTGAAACTCTTGCTTAAAGGGATGTGTAAAAAACTTCTAACACACTGAGAAGTGTCTTTCTGAATTGCAAACAGGATTTTATTCATGCAAAAAAAAATATTTCTAAAGTTGGTCACTATTTGTCTTCCCATTGCATAAAACGCCTTTCTGTGACCGAGAAATAACATTTTCAACATAAGCATGCAAAAGCTCCGTGAGACCGTTTAGACGCTCTAACTCACTGTTACTGGTCATAGAGACGCTGGACGGAGCGATCTGAGCATTGAAACTCTTGCTTAAAGGGATGTGTAAAAAACTTCTAACACACTGAGAAGTGTCTTTCTGAATTGCAAACAGGATTTTATTCATGCAAAATAAATATTTCTAATGTTGGTCACTATTTGTCTTCCCATTGCATAAAACACCTTTCTGTGACCGAGAAATAACATTTTCAATATAAGCATGCATAAGCTCCGTGAGACCGTTTAGACGCTCTAACTCACTGTTACTGGTCATAGAGACGCTGGACGGAGCGATCTGAGCATTGAAACTCTTGCTTAAAGGGATGTGTAAAAAACTTCTAACACACTGAGAAGTGTCTTTCTGAATTGCAAACAGGATTTTATTCATGCAAAATAAATATTTCTAATGTTGGTCACTATTTGTCTTCCCATTGCATAAAACACCTTTCTGTGACGGAGAAATAACATTTTCAATATAAGCATGCATAAGCTCCGTGAGACCGTTTAGACGCTCTAACTCACTGTTACTGGTCATAGAGACGCTGGACGGAGCGATCTGAGCATTGAAACTCTTGCTTAAAGGGATGTGTAAAAAACTTCTAACACACTGAGAAGTGTCTTTCTGAATTGCAAACAGGATTTTATTCATGCAAAAAAAATATTTCTAATGTTGCTCACTATTTGTCTTCCCATTGCATAAAACGCCTTTCTGTGACCGAGAAATAACATTTTCAGCATAAGCATGCAAAAGCTCCGTGAGACCGTTTAGACGCTCTAACTCACTGTTACTGGTCATAGAGACGCTGGACGGAGCGATCTGAGCATTGAAACTCTTGCTTAAAGGGATGTGTAGAAAACTTCTAACACACTGAGAAGTGTCTTTCTGAATTGCAAACAGGATTTTATTCATGCAAAATAAATATTTCTAATGTTGGTCACTATTTGTCTTCCCATTGCATAAAACACCTTTCTGTGACCGAGAAATAACATTTTCAATATAAGCATGCATAAGCTCCGTGAGACCGTTTAGACGCTCTAACTCACTGTTACTGGTCATAGAGACGCTGGACGGAGCGATCTGAGCATTGAAACTCTTGCTTAAAGGGATGTGTAAAAAACTTCTAACACACTGAGAAGTGTCTTTCTGAATTGCAAACAGGATTTTATTCATGCAAAAAAAAATATTTCTAAAGTTGGTCACTATTTGTCTTCCCATTGCATAAAACGCCTTTTTGAGACCGAGAAATAACATTTTCAACATAAGCATGCATAAGCTCCGTGAGACCGTTTAGACGCTCTAACTCACTGTTACTGGTCATAGAGACGCTGGACGGAGCGATCTGAGCATTGAAACTCTTGCTTAAAGGGATGTGTAGAAAACTTCTAACACACTGAGAAGTGTCTTTCTGAATTGCAAACAGGATTTTATTCATGCAAAATAAATATTTCTAATGTTGGTCACTATTTGTCTTCCCATTGCATAAAACACCTTTCTGTGACCGAGAAATAACATTTTCAACATAAGCATGCATAAGCTCCGTGAGACCGTTTAGACGCTCTAACTCACTGTTACTGGTCATAGAGACGCTGGACGGAGCGATCTGAGCATTGAAACTCTTGCTTAAAGGGATGTGTAAAAAACTTCTAACACACTGAGAAGTGTCTTTCTGAATTGCAAACAGGATTTTATTCATGCAAAATAAATATTTCTAATGTTGGTCACTATTTGTCTTCCCATTGCATAAAACGCCTTTCTGTGACCGAGAAATAACATTTTCAACATAAGCATGCATAAGCTCCGTGAGACCGTTTAGACGCTCTAACTCACTGTTACTGGTCATAGAGACGCTGGACGGAGCGATCTGAGCATTTAAGCTCTTGCTTAAAGGGATGTGTAAAAAACTTCTAACACACTGAGAAGTGTCTTTCTGAATTGCAAACAGGATTTTATTCATGCAAAAAAAAATATTTCTAAAGTTGGTCACTATTTGTCTTCCCATTGCATAAAACGCCTTTCTGAGACCGAGAAATAACATTTTCAACATAAGCATGCATAAGCTCCGTGAGACCGTTTAGACGCTCTAACTCACTGTTACTGGTCATAGAGACGCTGGACGGAGCGATCTGAGCATTGAAACTCTTGCTTAAAGGGATGTGTAAAAAACTTCTAACACACTGAGAAGTGTCTTTCTGAATTGCAAACAGGATTTTATTCATGCAAAAAAAATATTTCTAATGTTGCTCACTATTTGTCTTCCCATTGCATAAAACGCCTTTCTGTGACCGAGAAATAACATTTTCAGCATAAGCATGCAAAAGCTCCGTGAGACCGTTTAGACGCTCTAACTCACTGTTACTGGTCATAGAGACGCTGGACGGAGCGATCTGAGCATTGAAACTCTTGCTTAAAGGGATGTGTAAAAAACTTCTAACACACTGAGAAGTGTCTTTCTGAATTGCAAACAGGATTTTATTCATGCAAAATAAATATTTCTAATGTTGGTCACTATTTGTCTTCCCATTGCATAAAACACCTTTCTGTGACCGAGAAATAACATTTTCAATATAAGCATGCATAAGCTCCGTGAGACCGTTTAGACGCTCTAACTCACTGTTACTGGTCATAGAGACGCTGGACGGAGCGATCTGAGCATTGAAACTCTTGCTTAAAGGGATGTGTAAAAAACTTCTAACACACTGAGAAGTGTCTTTCTGAATTGCAAACAGGATTTTATTCATGCAAAAAAAAATATTTCTAATGTTGGTCACTATTTGTCTTCCCATTGCCTAAAACGCCTTTCTGTGACCGAGAAATAACATTTTCAACATAAGCATGCATAAGCTCCGTGAGACCGTTTAGACGCTCTAACTCACTGTTACTGGTCATAGAGACGCTGGACGGAGCGATCTGAGCATTGAAACTCTTGCTTAAAGGGATGTGTAAAAAACTTCTAACACACTGAGAAGTGTCTTTCTGAATTGCAAACAGGATTTTATTCATGCAAAAAAAATATTTCTAATGTTGGTCACTATTTGTCTTCCCATTGCCTAAAACGCCTTTCTGTGACCGAGAAATAACATTTTCAACATAAGCATGCATAAGCTCCGTGAGACCGTTTAGACGCTCTAACTCACTGTTACTGGTCATAGAGACGCTGGACGGAGCGATCTGAGCATTGAAACTCTTGCTTAAAGGGATGTGTAAAAAACTTCTAACACACTGAGAAGTGTCTTTCTTAATTGCAAACAGGATTTTATTCATGCAAAAAAAAATATTTCTAATGTTGGTCACTATTTGTCTTCCCATTGCATAAAACGCCTTTCTGTGACCGAGAAATAACATTTTCAACATAAGCATGCAAAAGCTCCGTGAGACCGTTTAGACGCTCTAACTCACTGTTACTGGTCATAGAGACGCTGGACGGAGCGATCTGAGCATTTAAGCTCTTGCTTAAAGGGATGTGTAAAAAACTTCTAACACACTGAGAAGTGTCTTTCTTAATATGCAAACAGGATTTTATTCATGCAAAAAAAAATATTTCTAATGTTGGTCACTATTTGTCTTCCCATTGCCTAAAACGCCTTTCTGTGACCGAGAAATAACATTTTCAACATAAGCATGCATAAGCTCCGTGAGACCGTTTAGACGCTCTAACTCACTGTTACTGGTCATAGAGACGCTGGACGGAGCGATCTGAGCATTGAAACTCTTGCTTAAAGGGATGTGTAAAAAACTTCTAACACACTGAGAAGTGTCTTTCTGAATTGCAAACAGGATTTTATTCATGCAAAAAAAAATATTTCTAAAGTTGGTCACTATTTGTCTTCCCATTGCATAAAACGCCTTTCTGAGACCGAGAAATAACATTTTCAACATAAGCATGCATAAGCTCCGTGAGACCGTTTAGACGCTCTAACTCACTGTTACTGGTCATAGAGACGCTGGACGGAGCGATCTGAGCATTGAAACTCTTGCTTAAAGGGATGTGTAAAAAACTTCTAACACACTGAGAAGTGTCTTTCTTAATTGCAAACAGGATTTTATTCATGCAAAAAAAAATATTTCTAATGTTGCTCACTATTTGTCTTCCCATTGCATAAAACGCCTTTCTGTGACCGAGAAATAACATTTTCAGCATAAGCATGCAAAAGCTCCGTGAGACCGTTTAGACGCTCTAACTCACTGTTACTGGTCATAGAGACGCTGGACGGAGCGATCTGAGCATTGAAACTCTTGCTTAAAGGGATGTGTAGAAAACTTCTAACACACTGAGAAGTGTCTTTCTGAATTGCAAACAGGATTTTATTCATGCAAAAAAAATATTTCTAATGTTGGTCACTATTTGTCTTCCCATTGCATAAAACACCTTTCTGTGACCGAGAAATAACATTTTCAATATAAGCATGCATAAGCTCCGTGAGACCGTTTAGACGCTCTAACTCACTGTTACTGGTCATAGAGACGCTGGACGGAGCGATCTGAGCATTGAAACTCTTGCTTAAAGGGATGTGTAAAAAACTTCTAACACACTGAGAAGTGTCTTTCTGAATTGCAAACAGGATTTTATTCATGCAAAAAAAATATTTCTAATGTTGCTCACTATTTGTCTTCCCATTGCATAAAACGCCTTTCTGTGACCGAGAAATAACATTTTCAGCATAAGCATGCAAAAGCTCCGTGAGACCGTTTAGACGCTCTAACTCACTGTTACTGGTCATAGAGACGCTGGACGGAGCGATCTGAGCATTGAAACTCTTGCTTAAAGGGATGTGTAGAAAACTTCTAACACACTGAGAAGTGTCTTTCTGAATTGCAAACAGGATTTTATTCATGCAAAATAAATATTTCTAATGTTGGTCACTATTTGTCTTCCCATTGCATAAAACACCTTTCTGTGACGGAGAAATAACATTTTCAATATAAGCATGCATAAGCTCCGTGAGACCGTTTAGACGCTCTAACTCACTGTTACTGGTCATAGAGACGCTGGACGGAGCGATCTGAGCATTGAAACTCTTGCTTAAAGGGATGTGTAAAAAACTTCTAACACACTGAGAAGTGTCTTTCTGAATTGCAAACAGGATTTTATTCATGCAAAAAAAATATTTCTAATGTTGCTCACTATTTGTCTTCCCATTGCATAAAACGCCTTTCTGTGACCGAGAAATAACATTTTCAGCATAAGCATGCAAAAGCTCCGTGAGACCGTTTAGACGCTCTAACTCACTGTTACTGGTCATAGAGACGCTGGACGGAGCGATCTGAGCATTGAAACTCTTGCTTAAAGGGATGTGTAGAAAACTTCTAACACACTGAGAAGTGTCTTTCTGAATTGCAAACAGGATTTTATTCATGCAAAATAAATATTTCTAATGTTGGTCACTATTTGTCTTCCCATTGCATAAAACACCTTTCTGTGACCGAGAAATAACATTTTCAATATAAGCATGCATAAGCTCCGTGAGACCGTTTAGACGCTCTAACTCACTGTTACTGGTCATAGAGACGCTGGACGGAGCGATCTGAGCATTGAAACTCTTGCTTAAAGGGATGTGTAAAAAACTTCTAACACACTGAGAAGTGTCTTTCTGAATTGCAAACAGGATTTTATTCATGCAAAAAAAATATTTCTAATGTTGGTCACTATTTGTCTTCCCATTGCATAAAACGCCTTTCTGTGACCGAGAAATAACATTTTCAGCATAAGCATGCAAAAGCTCCGTAAGACCGTTTAGACGCTCTAACTCACTGTTACTGGTCATAGAGACGCTGGACGGAGCGATCTGAGCATTGAAACTCTTGCTTAAAGGGATGTGTAAAAAACTTCTAACACACTGAGAAGTGTCTTTCTGAATTGCAAACAGGATTTTATTCATGCAAAAAAAATATTTCTAATGTTGCTCACTATTTGTCTTCCCATTGCATAAAACGCCTTTCTGTGACCGAGAAATAACATTTTCAACATAAGCATGCATAAGCTCCGTGAGACCGTTTAGACGCTCTAACTCACTGTTACTGGTCATAGAGACGCTGGACGGAGCGATCTGAGCATTGAAACTCTTGCTTAAAGGGATGTGTAAAAAACTTCTAACACACTGAGAAGTGTCTTTCTGAATTGCAAACAGGATTTTATTCATGCAAAAAAAATATTTCTAATGTTGCTCACTATTTGTCTTCCCATTGCATAAAACGCCTTTCTGAGACCGAGAAATAACATTTTCAACATAAGCATGCATAAGCTCCGTGAGACCGTTTAGACGCTCTAACTCACTGTTACTGTTCATAGAGACGCTGGACGGAGCGATCTGAGCATTGAAACTCTTGCTTAAAGGGATGTGTAAAAAACTTCTAACACACTGAGAAGTGTCTTTCTGAATTGCAAACAGGATTTTATTCATGCAAAAAAAATATTTCTAATGTTGGTCACTATTTGTCTTCCCATTGCATAAAACACCTTTCTGTGACCGAGAAATAACATTTTCAACATAAGCATGCATAAGCTCCGTGAGACCGTTTAGACGCTCTAACTCACTGTTACTGGTCATAGAGACGCTGGACGGAGCGATCTGAGCATTGAAACTCTTGCTTAAAGGGATGTGTAAAAAACTTCTAACACACTGAGAAGTGTCTTTCTGAATTGCAAACAGGATTTTATTCATGCAAAAAAAAATATTTCTAAAGTTGGTCACTATTTGTCTTCCCATTGCATAAAACACCTTTCTGTGACCGAGAAATAACATTTTCAATATAAGCATGCATAAGCTCCGTGAGACCGTTTAGACGCTCTAACTCACTGTTACTGGTCATAGAGACGCTGGACGGAGCGATCTGAGCATTGAAACTCTTGCTTAAAGGGATGTGTAAAAAACTTCTAACACACTGAGAAGTGTCTTTCTGAATTGCAAACAGGATTTTATTCATGCAAAAAAAATATTTCTAATGTTGCTCACTATTTGTCTTCCCATTGCATAAAACGCCTTTCTGTGACCGAGAAATAACATTTTCAGCATAAGCATGCAAAAGCTCCGTGAGACCGTTTAGACGCTCTAACTCACTGTTACTGGTCATAGAGACGCTGGACGGAGCGATCTGAGCATTGAAACTCTTGCTTAAAGGGATGTGTAAAAAACTTCTAACACACTGAGAAGTGTCTTTCTGAATTGCAAACAGGATTTTATTCATGCAAAAAAAAATATTTCTAAAGTTGTTCACTATTTGTCATCCCATTGCATAAAACGCCTTTCTGAGACCGAGAAATAACATTTTCAACATAAGCATGCATAAGCTCCGTGAGACCGTTTAGACGCTCTAACTCACTGTTACTGGTCATAGAGACGCTGGACGGAGCGATCTGAGCATTGAAACTCTTGCTTAAAGGGATGTGTAAAAAACTTCTAACACACTAAGAAGTGTCTTTCTGAATTGCAAACAGGATTTTATTCATGCAAAAAAAATATTTCTAATGTTGGTCACTATTTGTCTTCCCATTGCATAAAACGCCTTTCTGTGACCGAGAAATAACATTTTCAACATAAGCATGCATAAGCTCCGTGAGACCGTTTAGACGCTCTAACTCACTGTTACTGGTCATAGAGACGCTGGACGGAGCGATCTGAGCATTGAAACTCTTGCTTAAAGGGATGTGTAGAAAACTTCTAACACACTGAGAAGTGTCTTTCTGAATTGCAAACAGGATTTTATTCATGCAAAATAAATATTTCTAATGTTGGTCACTATTTGTCTTCCCATTGCATAAAACACCTTTCTGTGACCGAGAAATAACATTTTCAATATAAGCATGCATAAGCTCCGTGAGACCGTTTAGACGCTCTAACTCACTGTTACTGGTCATAGAGACGCTGGACGGAGCGATCTGAGCATTTAAGCTCTTGCTTAAAGGGATGTGTAAAAAACTTCTAACACACTGAGAAGTGTCTTTCTTAATATGCAAACAGGATTTTATTCATGCAAAAAAAAATATTTCTAATGTTGGTCACTATTTGTCTTCCCATTGCCTAAAACGCCTTTCTGTGACCGAGAAATAACATTTTCAACATAAGCATGCATAAGCTCCGTGAGACCGTTTAGACGCTCTAACTCACTGTTACTGGTCATAGAGACGCTGGACGGAGCGATCTGAGCATTGAAACTCTTGCTTAAAGGGATGTGTAAAAAACTTCTAACACACTGAGAAGTGTCTTTCTGAATTGCAAACAGGATTTTATTCATGCAAAAAAAAATATTTCTAAAGTTGGTCACTATTTGTCTTCCCATTGCATAAAACGCCTTTCTGAGACCGAGAAATAACATTTTCAACATAAGCATGCATAAGCTCCGTGAGACCGTTTAGACGCTCTAACTCAATGTTACTGGTCATAGAGACGCTGGACGGAGCGATCTGAGCATTGAAACTCTTGCTTAAAGGGATGTGTAAAAAACTTCTAACACACTGAGAAGTGTCTTTCTGAATTGCAAACAGGATTTTATTCATGCAAAAAAAATATTTCTAATGTTGGTCACTATTTGTCTTCCCATTGCATAAAACGCCTTTCTGTGACCGAGAAATAACATTTTCAACATAAGCATGCATAAGCTCCGTGAGACCGTTTAGACGCTCTAACTCACTGTTATTGGTCATAGAGACGCTGGACGGAGCGATCTGAGCATTGAAACTCTTGCTTAAAGGGATGTGTAAAAAACTTCTAACACACTGAGAAGTGTCTTTCTGAATTGCAAACAGGATTTTATTCATGCAAAAAAAATATTTCTAATGTTGCTCACTATTTGTCTTCCCATTGCATAAAACGCCTTTCTGTGACCGAGAAATAACATTTTCAGCATAAGCATGCAAAAGCTCCGTGAGACCGTTTAGACGCTCTAACTCACTGTTACTGGTCATAGAGACGCTGGACGGAGCGATCTGAGCATTGAAACTCTTGCTTAAAGGGATGTGTAGAAAACTTCTAACACACTGAGAAGTGTCTTTCTGAATTGCAAACAGGATTTTATTCATGCAAAATAAATATTTCTAATGTTGGTCACTATTTGTCTTCCCATTGCATAAAACACCTTTCTGTGACCGAGAAATAACATTTTCAATATAAGCATGCATAAGCTCCGTGAGACCGTTTAGACGCTCTAACTCACTGTTACTGGTCATAGAGACGCTGGACGGAGCGATCTGAGCATTGAAACTCTTGCTTAAAGGGATGTGTAAAAAACTTCTAACACACTGAGAAGTGTCTTTCTGAATTGCAAACAGGATTTTATTCATGCAAAAAAAATATTTCTAATGTTGCTCACTATTTGTCTTCCCATTGCATAAAACGCCTTTCTGTGACCGAGAAATAACATTTTCAGCATAAGCATGCAAAAGCTCCGTGAGACCGTTTAGACGCTCTAACTCACTGTTACTGGTCATAGAGACGCTGGACGGAGCGATCTGAGCATTGAAACTCTTGCTTAAAGGGATGTGTAAAAAACTTCTAACACACTGAGAAGTGTCTTTCTGAATTGCAAACAGGATTTTATTCATGCAAAAAAAAATATTTCTAAAGTTGGTCACTATTTGTCTTCCCATTGCATAAAACGCCTTTCTGAGACCGAGAAATAACATTTTCAACATAAGCATGCATAAGCTCCGTGAGACCGTTTAGACGCTCTAACTCACTGTTACTGGTCATAGAGACGCTGGACGGAGCGATCTGAGCATTGAAACTCTTGCTTAAAGGGATGTGTAAAAAACTTCTAACACACTGAGAAGTGTCTTTCTGAATTGCAAACAGGATTTTATTCATGCAAAAAAAATATTTCTAATGTTGCTCACTATTTGTCTTCCCATTGCATAAAACGCCTTTCTGTGACCGAGAAATAACATTTTCAGCATAAGCATGCAAAAGCTCCGTGAGACCGTTTAGACGCTCTAACTCACTGTTACTGGTCATAGAGACGCTGGACGGAGCGATCTGAGCATTGAAACTCTTGCTTAAAGGGATGTGTAAAAAACTTCTAACACACTGAGAAGTGTCTTTCTGAATTGCAAACAGGATTTTATTCATGCAAAAAAAAATATTTCTAAAGTTGTTCACTATTTGTCTTCCCATTGCATAAAACGCCTTTCTGAGACCGAGAAATAACATTTTCAACATAAGCATGCATAAGCTCCGTGAGACCGTTTAGACGCTCTAACTCACTGTTACTGGTCATAGAGACGCTGGACGGAGCGATCTGAGCATTGAAACTCTTGCTTAAAGGGATGTGTAAAAAACTTCTAACACACTAAGAAGTGTCTTTCTGAATTGCAAACAGGATTTTATTCATGCAAAAAAAATATTTCTAATGTTGGTCACTATTTGTCTTCCCATTGCATAAAACGCCTTTCTGTGACCGAGAAATAACATTTTCAACATAAGCATGCATAAGCTCCGTGAGACCGTTTAGACGCTCTAACTCACTGTTACTGGTCATAGAGACGCTGGACGGAGCGATCTGAGCATTGAAACTCTTGCTTAAAGGGATGTGTAGAAAACTTCTAACACACTGAGAAGTGTCTTTCTGAATTGCAAACAGGATTTTATTCATGCAAAATAAATATTTCTAATGTTGGTCACTATTTGTCTTCCCATTGCATAAAACACCTTTCTGTGACCGAGAAATAACATTTTCAATATAAGCATGCATAAGCTCCGTGAGACCGTTTAGACGCTCTAACTCACTGTTACTGGTCATAGAGACGCTGGACGGAGCGATCTGAGCATTTAAGCTCTTGCTTAAAGGGATGTGTAAAAAACTTCTAACACACTGAGAAGTGTCTTTCTTAATATGCAAACAGGATTTTATTCATGCAAAAAAAAATATTTCTAATGTTGGTCACTATTTGTCTTCCCATTGCCTAAAACGCCTTTCTGTGACCGAGAAATAACATTTTCAACATAAGCATGCATAAGCTCCGTGAGACCGTTTAGACGCTCTAACTCACTGTTACTGGTCATAGAGACGCTGGACGGAGCGATCTGAGCATTGAAACTCTTGCTTAAAGGGATGTGTAAAAAACTTCTAACACACTGAGAAGTGTCTTTCTGAATTGCAAACAGGATTTTATTCATGCAAAAAAAAATATTTCTAAAGTTGGTCACTATTTGTCTTCCCATTGCATAAAACGCCTTTCTGAGACCGAGAAATAACATTTTCAACATAAGCATGCATAAGCTCCGTGAGACCGTTTAGACGCTCTAACTCAATGTTACTGGTCATAGAGACGCTGGACGGAGCGATCTGAGCATTGAAACTCTTGCTTAAAGGGATGTGTAAAAAACTTCTAACACACTGAGAAGTGTCTTTCTGAATTGCAAACAGGATTTTATTCATGCAAAAAAAATATTTCTAATGTTGGTCACTATTTGTCTTCCCATTGCATAAAACGCCTTTCTGTGACCGAGAAATAACATTTTCAACATAAGCATGCATAAGCTCCGTGAGACCGTTTAGACGCTCTAACTCACTGTTATTGGTCATAGAGACGCTGGACGGAGCGATCTGAGCATTGAAACTCTTGCTTAAAGGGATGTGTAAAAAACTTCTAACACACTGAGAAGTGTCTTTCTGAATTGCAAACAGGATTTTATTCATGCAAAAAAAATATTTCTAATGTTGCTCACTATTTGTCTTCCCATTGCATAAAACGCCTTTCTGTGACCGAGAAATAACATTTTCAGCATAAGCATGCAAAAGCTCCGTGAGACCGTTTAGACGCTCTAACTCACTGTTACTGGTCATAGAGACGCTGGACGGAGCGATCTGAGCATTGAAACTCTTGCTTAAAGGGATGTGTAGAAAACTTCTAACACACTGAGAAGTGTCTTTCTGAATTGCAAACAGGATTTTATTCATGCAAAATAAATATTTCTAATGTTGGTCACTATTTGTCTTCCCATTGCATAAAACACCTTTCTGTGACCGAGAAATAACATTTTCAATATAAGCATGCATAAGCTCCGTGAGACCGTTTAGACGCTCTAACTCACTGTTACTGGTCATAGAGACGCTGGACGGAGCGATCTGAGCATTGAAACTCTTGCTTAAAGGGATGTGTAAAAAACTTCTAACACACTGAGAAGTGTCTTTCTGAATTGCAAACAGGATTTTATTCATGCAAAAAAAATATTTCTAATGTTGCTCACTATTTGTCTTCCCATTGCATAAAACGCCTTTCTGTGACCGAGAAATAACATTTTCAGCATAAGCATGCAAAAGCTCCGTGAGACCGTTTAGACGCTCTAACTCACTGTTACTGGTCATAGAGACGCTGGACGGAGCGATCTGAGCATTGAAACTCTTGCTTAAAGGGATGTGTAAAAAACTTCTAACACACTGAGAAGTGTCTTTCTGAATTGCAAACAGGATTTTATTCATGCAAAAAAAAATATTTCTAAAGTTGGTCACTATTTGTCTTCCCATTGCATAAAACGCCTTTCTGAGACCGAGAAATAACATTTTCAACATAAGCATGCATAAGCTCCGTGAGACCGTTTAGACGCTCTAACTCACTGTTACTGGTCATAGAGACGCTGGACGGAGCGATCTGAGCATTGAAACTCTTGCTTAAAGGGATGTGTAAAAAACTTCTAACACACTGAGAAGTGTCTTTCTGAATTGCAAACAGGATTTTATTCATGCAAAAAAAATATTTCTAATGTTGCTCACTATTTGTCTTCCCATTGCATAAAACGCCTTTCTGTGACCGAGAAATAACATTTTCAGCATAAGCATGCAAAAGCTCCGTGAGACCGTTTAGACGCTCTAACTCACTGTTACTGGTCATAGAGACGCTGGACGGAGCGATCTGAGCATTGAAACTCTTGCTTAAAGGGATGTGTAAAAAACTTCTAACACACTGAGAAGTGTCTTTCTGAATTGCAAACAGGATTTTATTCATGCAAAAAAAAATATTTCTAAAGTTGTTCACTATTTGTCTTCCCATTGCATAAAACGCCTTTCTGAGACCGAGAAATAACATTTTCAACATAAGCATGCATAAGCTCCGTGAGACCGTTTAGACGCTCTAACTCACTGTTACTGGTCATAGAGACGCTGGACGGAGCGATCTGAGCATTGAAACTCTTGCTTAAAGGGATGTGTAAAAAACTTCTAACACACTAAGAAGTGTCTTTCTGAATTGCAAACAGGATTTTATTCATGCAAAAAAAATATTTCTAATGTTGGTCACTATTTGTCTTCCCATTGCATAAAACGCCTTTCTGTGACCGAGAAATAACATTTTCAACATAAGCATGCATAAGCTCCGTGAGACCGTTTAGACGCTCTAACTCACTGTTACTGGTCATAGAGACGCTGGACGGAGCGATCTGAGCATTGAAACTCTTGCTTAAAGGGATGTGTAGAAAACTTCTAACACACTGAGAAGTGTCTTTCTGAATTGCAAACAGGATTTTATTCATGCAAAATAAATATTTCTAATGTTGGTCACTATTTGTCTTCCCATTGCATAAAACACCTTTCTGTGACCGAGAAATAACATTTTCAATATAAGCATGCATAAGCTCCGTGAGACCGTTTAGACGCTCTAACTCACTGTTACTGGTCATAGAGACGCTGGACGGAGCGATCTGAGCATTTAAGCTCTTGCTTAAAGGGATGTGTAAAAAACTTCTAACACACTGAGAAGTGTCTTTCTTAATATGCAAACAGGATTTTATTCATGCAAAAAAAAATATTTCTAATGTTGGTCACTATTTGTCTTCCCATTGCCTAAAACGCCTTTCTGTGACCGAGAAATAACATTTTCAACATAAGCATGCATAAGCTCCGTGAGACCGTTTAGACGCTCTAACTCACTGTTACTGGTCATAGAGACGCTGGACGGAGCGATCTGAGCATTGAAACTCTTGCTTAAAGGGATGTGTAAAAAACTTCTAACACACTGAGAAGTGTCTTTCTGAATTGCAAACAGGATTTTATTCATGCAAAAAAAAATATTTCTAAAGTTGGTCACTATTTGTCTTCCCATTGCATAAAACGCCTTTCTGAGACCGAGAAATAACATTTTCAACATAAGCATGCATAAGCTCCGTGAGACCGTTTAGACGCTCTAACTCAATGTTACTGGTCATAGAGACGCTGGACGGAGCGATCTGAGCATTGAAACTCTTGCTTAAAGGGATGTGTAAAAAACTTCTAACACACTGAGAAGTGTCTTTCTGAATTGCAAACAGGATTTTATTCATGCAAAAAAAATATTTCTAATGTTGGTCACTATTTGTCTTCCCATTGCATAAAACGCCTTTCTGTGACCGAGAAATAACATTTTCAACATAAGCATGCATAAGCTCCGTGAGACCGTTTAGACGCTCTAACTCACTGTTATTGGTCATAGAGACGCTGGACGGAGCGATCTGAGCATTGAAACTCTTGCTTAAAGGGATGTGTAAAAAACTTCTAACACACTGAGAAGTGTCTTTCTGAATTGCAAACAGGATTTTATTCATGCAAAAAAAATATTTCTAATGTTGCTCACTATTTGTCTTCCCATTGCATAAAACGCCTTTCTGTGACCGAGAAATAACATTTTCAGCATAAGCATGCAAAAGCTCCGTGAGACCGTTTAGACGCTCTAACTCACTGTTACTGGTCATAGAGACGCTGGACGGAGCGATCTGAGCATTGAAACTCTTGCTTAAAGGGATGTGTAGAAAACTTCTAACACACTGAGAAGTGTCTTTCTGAATTGCAAACAGGATTTTATTCATGCAAAATAAATATTTCTAATGTTGGTCACTATTTGTCTTCCCATTGCATAAAACACCTTTCTGTGACCGAGAAATAACATTTTCAATATAAGCATGCATAAGCTCCGTGAGACCGTTTAGACGCTCTAACTCACTGTTACTGGTCATAGAGACGCTGGACGGAGCGATCTGAGCATTGAAACTCTTGCTTAAAGGGATGTGTAAAAAACTTCTAACACACTGAGAAGTGTCTTTCTGAATTGCAAACAGGATTTTATTCATGCAAAAAAAATATTTCTAATGTTGCTCACTATTTGTCTTCCCATTGCATAAAACGCCTTTCTGTGACCGAGAAATAACATTTTCAGCATAAGCATGCAAAAGCTCCGTGAGACCGTTTAGACGCTCTAACTCACTGTTACTGGTCATAGAGACGCTGGACGGAGCGATCTGAGCATTGAAACTCTTGCTTAAAGGGATGTGTAAAAAACTTCTAACACACTGAGAAGTGTCTTTCTGAATTGCAAACAGGATTTTATTCATGCAAAAAAAAATATTTCTAAAGTTGGTCACTATTTGTCTTCCCATTGCATAAAACGCCTTTCTGAGACCGAGAAATAACATTTTCAACATAAGCATGCATAAGCTCCGTGAGACCGTTTAGACGCTCTAACTCACTGTTACTGGTCATAGAGACGCTGGACGGAGCGATCTGAGCATTGAAACTCTTGCTTAAAGGGATGTGTAAAAAACTTCTAACACACTGAGAAGTGTCTTTCTGAATTGCAAACAGGATTTTATTCATGCAAAAAAAATATTTCTAATGTTGGTCACTATTTGTCTTCCCATTGCATAAAACACCTTTCTGTGACCGAGAAATAACATTTTCAATATAAGCATGCATAAGCTCCGTGAGACCGTTTAGACGCTCTAACTCACTGTTACTGGTCATAGAGACGCTGGACGGAGCGATCTGAGCATTTAAGCTCTTGCTTAAAGGGATGTGTAAAAAACTTCTAACACACTGAGAAGTGTCTTTCTTAATATGCAAACAGGATTTTATTCATGCAAAAAAAAAATATTTCTAATGTTGGTCACTATTTGTCTTCCCATTGCCTAAAACGCCTTTCTGTGACCGAGAAATAACATTTTCAACATAAGCATGCATAAGCTCCGTGAGACCGTTTAGACGCTCTAACTCACTGTTACTGGTCATAGAGACGCTGGACGGAGCGATCTGAGCATTGAAACTCTTGCTTAAAGGGATGTGTAAAAAACTTCTAACACACTGAGAAGTGTCTTTCTGAATTGCAAACAGGATTTTATTCATGCAAAATAAATATTTCTAATGTTGGTCACTATTTGTCTTCCCATTGCATAAAACACCTTTCTGTGACCGAGAAATAACATTTTCAATATAAGCATGCATAAGCTCCGTGAGACCATTTAGACGCTCTAACTCACTGTTACTGGTCATAGAGACGCTGGACGGAGCGATCTGAGCATTTAAGCTCTTGCTTAAAGGGATGTGTAAAAAACTTCTAACACACTGAGAAGTGTCTTTCTTAATATGCAAACAGGATTTTATTCATGCAAAAAAAAATATTTCTAATGTTGGTCACTATTTGTCTTCCCAATGCCTAAAACGCCTTTCTGTGACCGAGAAATAACATTTTCAACATAAGCATGCATAAGCTCCGTGAGACCGTTTAGACGCTCTAACTCACTGTTACTGGTCATAGAGACGCTGGACGGAGCGATCTGAGCATTTAAGCTCTTGCTTAAAGGGATGTGTAAAAAACTTCTAACACACTGAGAAGTGTCTTTCTTAATATGCAAACAGGATTTTATTCATGCAAAAAAAAATATTTCTAATGTTGGTCACTATTTGTCTTCCCATTGCCTAAAACGCCTTTCTGTGACCGAGAAATAACATTTTCAACATAAGCATGCATAAGCTCCGTGAGACCGTTTAGACGCTCTAACTCACTGTTACTGGTCATAGAGACGCTGGACGGAGCGATCTGAGCATTGAAACTCTTGCTTAAAGGGATGTGTAAAAAACTTCTAACACACTGAGAAGTGTCTTTCTGAATTGCAAACAGGATTTTATTCATGCAAAAAAAAATATTTCTAAAGTTGGTCACTATTTGTCTTCCCATTGCATAAAACGCCTTTCTGAGACCGAGAAATAACATTTTCAACATAAGCATGCATAAGCTCCGTGAGACCGTTTAGACGCTCTAACTCAATGTTACTGGTCATAGAGACGCTGGACGGAGCGATCTGAGCATTGAAACTCTTGCTTAAAGGGATGTGTAAAAAACTTCTAACACACTGAGAAGTGTCTTTCTGAATTGCAAACAGGATTTTATTCATGCAAAAAAAATATTTCTAATGTTGGTCACTATTTGTCTTCCCATTGCATAAAACGCCTTTCTGTGACCGAGAAATAACATTTTCAACATAAGCATGCATAAGCTCCGTGAGACCGTTTAGACGCTCTAACTCACTGTTATTGGTCATAGAGACGCTGGACGGAGCGATCTGAGCATTGAAACTCTTGCTTAAAGGGATGTGTAAAAAACTTCTAACACACTGAGAAGTGTCTTTCTGAATTGCAAACAGGATTTTATTCATGCAAAAAAAATATTTCTAATGTTGCTCACTATTTGTCTTCCCATTGCATAAAACGCCTTTCTGTGACCGAGAAATAACATTTTCAGCATAAGCATGCAAAAGCTCCGTGAGACCGTTTAGACGCTCTAACTCACTGTTACTGGTCATAGAGACGCTGGACGGAGCGATCTGAGCATTGAAACTCTTGCTTAAAGGGATGTGTAGAAAACTTCTAACACACTGAGAAGTGTCTTTCTGAATTGCAAACAGGATTTTATTCATGCAAAATAAATATTTCTAATGTTGGTCACTATTTGTCTTCCCATTGCATAAAACACCTTTCTGTGACCGAGAAATAACATTTTCAATATAAGCATGCATAAGCTCCGTGAGACCGTTTAGACGCTCTAACTCACTGTTACTGGTCATAGAGACGCTGGACGGAGCGATCTGAGCATTGAAACTCTTGCTTAAAGGGATGTGTAAAAAACTTCTAACACACTGAGAAGTGTCTTTCTGAATTGCAAACAGGATTTTATTCATGCAAAAAAAATATTTCTAATGTTGCTCACTATTTGTCTTCCCATTGCATAAAACGCCTTTCTGTGACCGAGAAATAACATTTTCAGCATAAGCATGCAAAAGCTCCGTGAGACCGTTTAGACGCTCTAACTCACTGTTACTGGTCATAGAGACGCTGGACGGAGCGATCTGAGCATTGAAACTCTTGCTTAAAGGGATGTGTAAAAAACTTCTAACACACTGAGAAGTGTCTTTCTGAATTGCAAACAGGATTTTATTCATGCAAAAAAAAATATTTCTAAAGTTGGTCACTATTTGTCTTCCCATTGCATAAAACGCCTTTCTGAGACCGAGAAATAACATTTTCAACATAAGCATGCATAAGCTCCGTGAGACCGTTTAGACGCTCTAACTCACTGTTACTGGTCATAGAGACGCTGGACGGAGCGATCTGAGCATTGAAACTCTTGCTTAAAGGGATGTGTAAAAAACTTCTAACACACTGAGAAGTGTCTTTCTGAATTGCAAACAGGATTTTATTCATGCAAAAAAAATATTTCTAATGTTGGTCACTATTTGTCTTCCCATTGCATAAAACACCTTTCTGTGACCGAGAAATAACATTTTCAATATAAGCATGCATAAGCTCCGTGAGACCGTTTAGACGCTCTAACTCACTGTTACTGGTCATAGAGACGCTGGACGGAGCGATCTGAGCATTTAAGCTCTTGCTTAAAGGGATGTGTAAAAAACTTCTAACACACTGAGAAGTGTCTTTCTTAATATGCAAACAGGATTTTATTCATGCAAAAAAAAATATTTCTAATGTTGGTCACTATTTGTCTTCCCATTGCCTAAAACGCCTTTCTGTGACCGAGAAATAACATTTTCAACATAAGCATGCATAAGCTCCGTGAGACCGTTTAGACGCTCTAACTCACTGTTACTGGTCATAGAGACGCTGGACGGAGCGATCTGAGCATTGAAACTCTTGCTTAAAGGGATGTGTAAAAAACTTCTAACACACTGAGAAGTGTCTTTATGAATTGCAAACAGGATTTTATTCATGCAAAAAAAAATATTTCTAAAGTTGGTCACTATTTGTCTTCCCATTGCATAAAACGCCTTTCTGAGACCGAGAAATAACATTTTCAATATAAGCATGCATAAGCTCCGTGAGACCGTTTAGACGCTCTAACTCACTGTTACTGGTCATAGAGACGCTGGACGGAGCGATCTGAGCATTTAAGCTCTTGCTTAAAGGGATGTGTAAAAAACTTCTAACACACTGAGAAGTGTCTTTCTTAATATGCAAACAGGATTTTATTCATGCAAAAAAAAATATTTCTAATGTTGGTCACTATTTGTCTTCCCATTGCCTAAAACGCCTTTCTGTGACCGAGAAATAACATTTTCAACATAAGCATGCATAAGCTCCGTGAGACCGTTTAGACGCTCTAACTCACTGTTACTGGTCATAGAGACGCTGGACGGAGCGATCTGAGCATTGAAACTCTTGCTTAAAGGGATGTGTAAAAAACTTCTAACACACTGAGAAGTGTCTTTCTGAATTGCAAACAGGATTTTATTCATGCAAAAAAAAATATTTCTAAAGTTGGTCACTATTTGTCTTCCCATTGCATAAAACGGCTTTCTGAGACCGAGAAATAACATTTTCAACATAAGCATGCATAAGCTCCGTGAGACCGTTTAGACGCTCTAACTCACTGTTATTGGTCATAGAGACGCTGGACGGAGCGATCTGAGCATTGAAACTCTTGCTTAAAGGGATGTGTAAAAAACTTCTAACACACTGAGAAGTGTCTTTCTGAATTGCAAACAGGATTTTATTCATGCAAAAAAAATATTTCTAATGTTGCTCACTATTTGTCTTCCCATTGCATAAAACGCCTTTCTGTGACCGAGAAATAACATTTTCAGCATAAGCATGCAAAAGCTCCGTGAGACCGTTTAGACGCTCTAACTCACTGTTACTGGTCATAGAGACGCTGGACGGAGCGATCTGAGCATTGAAACTCTTGCTTAAAGGGATGTGTAAAAAACTTCTAACACACTGAGAAGTGTCTTTCTGAATTGCAAACAGGATTTTATTCATGCAAAAAAAAAATATTTCTAAAGTTGGTCACTATTTGTCTTCCCATTGCATAAAACGCCTTTCTGAGACCGAGAAATAACATTTTCAACATAAGCATGCATAAGCTCCGTGAGACCGTTTAGACGCTCTAACTCACTGTTACTGGTCATAGAGACGCTGGACGGAGCGATCTGAGCATTGAAACTCTTGCTTAAAGGGATGTGTAAAAAACTTCTAACACACTGAGAAGTGTCTTTCTGAATTGCAAACAGGATTTTATTCATGCAAAAAAAATATTTCTAATGTTGGTCACTATTTGTCTTCCCATTGCATAAAACGCCTTTCTGTGACCGAGAAATAACATTTTCAACATAAGCATGCATAAGCTCCGTGAGACCGTTTAGACGCTCTAACTCACTGTTATTGGTCATAGAGACGCTGGACGGAGCGATCTGAGCATTGAAACTCTTGCTTAAAGGGATGTGTAAAAAACTTCTAACACACTGAGAAGTGTCTTTCTGAATTGCAAACAGGATTTTATTCATGCAAAAAAAATATTTCTAATGTTGCTCACTATTTGTCTTCCCATTGCATAAAACGCCTTTCTGTGACCGAGAAATAACATTTTCAGCATAAGCATGCAAAAGCTCCGTGAGACCGTTTAGACGCTCTAACTCACTGTTACTGGTCATAGAGACGCTGGACGGAGCGATCTGAGCATTGAAACTCTTGCTTAAAGGGATGTGTAGAAAACTTCTAACACACTGAGAAGTGTCTTTCTGAATTTCAAACAGGATTTTATTCATGCAAAATAAATATTTCTAATGTTGGTCACTATTTGTCTTCCCATTGCATAAAACACCTTTCTGTGACCGAGAAATAACATTTTCAATATAAGCATGCATAAGCTCCGTGAGACCGTTTAGACGCTCTAACTCACTGTTACTGGTCATAGAGACGCTGGACGGAGCGATCTGAGCATTGAAACTCTTGCTTAAAGGGATGTGTAAAAAACTTCTAACACACTGAGAAGTGTCTTTCTGAATTGCAAACAGGATTTTATTCATGCAAAAAAAATATTTCTAATGTTGCTCACTATTTGTCTTCCCATTGCATAAAACGCCTTTCTGTGACCGAGAAATAACATTTTCAGCATAAGCATGCAAAAGCTCCGTGAGACCGTTTAGACGCTCTAACTCACTGTTACTGGTCATAGAGACGCTGGACGGAGCGATCTGAGCATTGAAACTCTTGCTTAAAGGGATGTGTAAAAAACTTCTAACACACTGAGAAGTGTCTTTCTGAATTGCAAACAGGATTTTATTCATGCAAAAAAAAATATTTCTAAAGTTGGTCACTATTTGTCTTCCCATTGCATAAAACGCCTTTCTGAGACCGAGAAATAACATTTTCAACATAAGCATGCATAAGCTCCGTGAGACCGTTTAGACGCTCTAACTCACTGTTACTGGTCATAGAGACGCTGGACGGAGCGATCTGAGCATTGAAACTCTTGCTTAAAGGGATGTGTAAAAAACTTCTAACACACTGAGAAGTGTCTTTCTGAATTGCAAACAGGATTTTATTCATGCAAAAAAAATATTTCTAATGTTGGTCACTATTTGTCTTCCCATTGCATAAAACACCTTTCTGTGACCGAGAAATAACATTTTCAATATAAGCATGCATAAGCTCCGTGAGACCGTTTAGACGCTCTAACTCACTGTTACTGGTCATAGAGACGCTGGACGGAGCGATCTGAGCATTTAAGCTCTTGCTTAAAGGGATGTGTAAAAAACTTCTAACACACTGAGAAGTGTCTTTCTTAATATGCAAACAGGATTTTATTCATGCAAAAAAAAATATTTCTAATGTTGGTCACTATTTGTCTTCCCATTGCCTAAAACGCCTTTCTGTGACCGAGAAATAACATTTTCAACATAAGCATGCATAAGCTCCGTGAGACCGTTTAGACGCTCTAACTCACTGTTACTGGTCATAGAGACGCTGGACGGAGCGATCTGAGCATTGAAACTCTTGCTTAAAGGGATGTGTAAAAAACTTCTAACACACTGAGAAGTGTCTTTCTGAATTGCAAACAGGATTTTATTCATGCAAAAAAAAATATTTCTAAAGTTGGTCACTATTTGTCTTCACATTGCATAAAACGCCTTTCTGAGACCGAGAAATAACATTTTCAATATAAGCATGCATAAGCTCCGTGAGACCGTTTAGACGCTCTAACTCACTGTTACTGGTCATAGAGACGCTGGACGGAGCGATCTGAGCATTTAAGCTCTTGCTTAAAGGGATGTGTAAAAAACTTCTAACACACTGAGAAGTGTCTTTCTGAATTGCAAACAGGATTTTATTCATGCAAAAAAAATATTTCTAATGTTGGTCACTATTTGTCTTCCCATTGCATAAAACGCCTTTCTGTGACCGAGAAATAACATTTTCAACATAAGCATGCATAAGCTCCGTGAGACCGTTTAGACGCTCTAACTCACTGTTATTGGTCATAGAGACGCTGGACGGAGCGATCTGAGCATTGAAACTCTTGCTTAAAGGGATGTGTAAAAAACTTCTAACACACTGAGAAGTGTCTTTCTGAATTGCAAACAGGATTTTATTCATGCAAAAAAAATATTTCTAATGTTGCTCACTATTTGTCTTCCCATTGCATAAAACGCCTTTCTGTGACCGAGAAATAACATTTTCAGCATAAGCATGCAAAAGCTCCGTGAGACCGTTTAGACGCTCTAACTCACTGTTACTGGTCATAGAGACGCTGGACGGAGCGATCTGAGCATTGAAACTCTTGCTTAAAGGGATGTGTAGAAAACTTCTAACACACTGAGAAGTGTCTTTCTGAATTGCAAACAGGATTTTATTCATGCAAAATAAATATTTCTAATGTTGGTCACTATTTGTCTTCCCATTGCATAAAACACCTTTCTGTGACCGAGAAATAACATTTTCAATATAAGCATGCATAAGCTCCGTGAGACCGTTTAGACGCTCTAACTCACTGTTACTGGTCATAGAGACGCTGGACGGAGCGATCTGAGCATTGAAACTCTTGCTTAAAGGGATGTGTAAAAAACTTCTAACACACTGAGAAGTGTCTTTCTGAATTGCAAACAGGATTTTATTCATGCAAAAAAAAATATTTCTAAAGTTGGTCACTATTTGTCTTCCCATTGCATAAAACGCCTTTCTGAGACCGAGAAATAACATTTTCAACATAAGCATGCATAAGCTCCGTGAGACCGTTTAGACGCTCTAACTCACTGTTACTGGTCATAGAGACGCTGGACGGAGCGATCTGAGCATTGAAACTCTTGCTTAAAGGGATGTGTAAAAAACTTCTAACACACTGAGAAGTGTCTTTCTGAATTGCAAACAGGATTTTATTCATGCAAAAAAAATATTTCTAATGTTGGTCACTATTTGTCTTCCCATTGCATAAAACACCTTTCTGTGACCGAGAAATAACATTTTCAATATAAGCATGCATAAGCTCCGTGAGACCGTTTAGACGCTCTAACTCACTGTTACTGGTCATAGAGACGCTGGACGGAGCGATCTGAGCATTTAAGCTCTTGCTTAAAGGGATGTGTAAAAAACTTCTAACACACTGAGAAGTGTCTTTCTTAATATGCAAACAGGATTTTATTCATGCAAAAAAAAATATTTCTAATGTTGGTCACTATTTGTCTTCCCATTGCCTAAAACGCCTTTCTGTGACCGAGAAATAACATTTTCAACATAAGCATGCATAAGCTCCGTGAGACCGTTTAGACGCTCTAACTCACTGTTACTGGTCATAGAGACGCTGGACGGAGCGATCTGAGCATTGAAACTCTTGCTTAAAGGGATGTGTAAAAAACTTCTAACACACTGAGAAGTGTCTTTCTGAATTGCAAACAGGATTTTATTCATGCAAAAAAAAATATTTCTAAAGTTGGTCACTATTTGTCTTCCCATTGCATAAAACGCCTTTCTGAGACCGAGAAATAACATTTTCAATATAAGCATGCATAAGCTCCGTGAGACCGTTTAGACGCTCTAACTCACTGTTACTGGTCATAGAGACGCTGGACGGAGCGATCTGAGCATTTAAGCTCTTGCTTAAAGGGATGTGTAAAAAACTTCTAACACACTGAGAAGTGTCTTTCTGAATTGCAAACAGGATTTTATTCATGCAAAAAAAATATTTCTAATGTTGGTCACTATTTGTCTTCCCATTGCATAAAACGCCTTTCTGTGACCGAGAAATAACATTTTCAACATAAGCATGCATAAGCTCCGTGAGACCGTTTAGACGCTCTAACTCACTGTTATTGGTCATAGAGACGCTGGACGGAGCGATCTGAGCATTGAAACTCTTGCTTAAAGGGATGTGTAAAAAACTTCTAACACACTGAGAAGTGTCTTTCTGAATTGCAAACAGGATTTTATTCATGCAAAAAAAATATTTCTAATGTTGCTCACTATTTGTCTTCCCATTGCATAAAACGCCTTTCTGTGACCGAGAAATAACATTTTCAGCATAAGCATGCAAAAGCTCCGTGAGACCGTTTAGACGCTCTAACTCACTGTTACTGGTCATAGAGACGCTGGACGGAGCGATCTGAGCATTGAAACTCTTGCTTAAAGGGATGTGTAGAAAACTTCTAACACACTGAGAAGTGTCTTTCTGAATTGCAAACAGGATTTTATTCATGCAAAATAAATATTTCTAATGTTGGTCACTATTTGTCTTCCCATTGCATAAAACACCTTTCTGTGACCGAGAAATAACATTTTCAATATAAGCATGCATAAGCTCCGTGAGACCGTTTAGACGCTCTAACTCACTGTTACTGGTCATAGAGACGCTGGACGGAGCGATCTGAGCATTGAAACTCTTGCTTAAAGGGATGTGTAAAAAACTTCTAACACACTGAGAAGTGTCTTTCTGAATTGCAAACAGGATTTTATTCATGCAAAAAAAATATTTCTAATGTTGCTCACTATTTGTCTTCCCATTGCATAAAACGCCTTTCTGTGACCGAGAAATAACATTTTCAGCATAAGCATGCAAAAGCTCCGTGAGACCGTTTAGACGCTCTAACTCACTGTTACTGGTCATAGAGACGCTGGACGGAGCGATCTGAGCATTGAAACTCTTGCTTAAAGGGATGTGTAAAAAACTTCTAACACACTGAGAAGTGTCTTTCTGAATTGCAAACAGGATTTTATTCATGCAAAAAAAAATATTTCTAAAGTTGGTCACTATTTGTCTTCCCATTGCATAAAACGCCTTTCTGAGACCGAGAAATAACATTTTCAACATAAGCATGCATAAGCTCCGTGAGACCGTTTAGACGCTCTAACTCACTGTTATTGGTCATAGAGACGCTGGACGGAGCGATCTGAGCATTGAAACTCTTGCTTAAAGGGATGTGTAAAAAACTTCTAACACACTGAGAAGTGTCTTTCTGAATTGCAAACAGGATTTTATTCATGCAAAAAAAATATTTCTAATGTTGCTCACTATTTGTCTTCCCATTGCATAAAACGCCTTTCTGTGACCGAGAAATAACATTTTCAGCATAAGCATGCAAAAGCTCCGTGAGACCGTTTAGACGCTCTAACTCACTGTTACTGGTCATAGAGACGCTGGACGGAGCGATCTGAGCATTGAAACTCTTGCTTAAAGGGATGTGTAAAAAACTTCTAACACACTGAGAAGTGTCTTTCTGAATTGCAAACAGGATTTTATTCATGCAAAAAAAAAATATTTCTAAAGTTGGTCACTATTTGTCTTCCCATTGCATAAAACGCCTTTCTGAGACCGAGAAATAACATTTTCAACATAAGCATGCATAAGCTCCGTGAGACCGTTTAGACGCTCTAACTCACTGTTACTGGTCATAGAGACGCTGGACGGAGCGATCTGAGCATTGAAACTCTTGCTTAAAGGGATGTGTAAAAAACTTCTAACACACTGAGAAGTGTCTTTCTGAATTGCAAACAGGATTTTATTCATGCAAAAAAAATATTTCTAATGTTGGTCACTATTTGTCTTCCCATTGCATAAAACGCCTTTCTGTGACCGAGAAATAACATTTTCAACATAAGCATGCATAAGCTCCGTGAGACCGTTTAGACGCTCTAACTCACTGTTATTGGTCATAGAGACGCTGGACGGAGCGATCTGAGCATTGAAACTCTTGCTTAAAGGGATGTGTAAAAAACTTCTAACACACTGAGAAGTGTCTTTCTGAATTGCAAACAGGATTTTATTCATGCAAAAAAAATATTTCTAATGTTGCTCACTATTTGTCTTCCCATTGCATAAAACGCCTTTCTGTGACCGAGAAATAACATTTTCAGCATAAGCATGCAAAAGCTCCGTGAGACCGTTTAGACGCTCTAACTCACTGTTACTGGTCATAGAGACGCTGGACGGAGCGATCTGAGCATTGAAACTCTTGCTTAAAGGGATGTGTAGAAAACTTCTAACACACTGAGAAGTGTCTTTCTGAATTGCAAACAGGATTTTATTCATGCAAAATAAATATTTCTAATGTTGGTCACTATTTGTCTTCCCATTGCATAAAACACCTTTCTGTGACCGAGAAATAACATTTTCAATATAAGCATGCATAAGCTCCGTGAGACCGTTTAGACGCTCTAACTCACTGTTACTGGTCATAGAGACGCTGGACGGAGCGATCTGAGCATTGAAACTCTTGCTTAAAGGGATGTGTAAAAAACTTCTAACACACTGAGAAGTGTCTTTCTGAATTGCAAACAGGATTTTATTCATGCAAAAAAAATATTTCTAATGTTGCTCACTATTTGTCTTCCCATTGCATAAAACGCCTTTCTGTGACCGAGAAATAACATTTTCAGCATAAGCATGCAAAAGCTCCGTGAGACCGTTTAGACGCTCTAACTCACTGTTACTGGTCATAGAGACGCTGGACGGAGCGATCTGAGCATTGAAACTCTTGCTTAAAGGGATGTGTAAAAAACTTCTAACACACTGAGAAGTGTCTTTCTGAATTGCAAACAGGATTTTATTCATGCAAAAAAAAATATTTCTAAAGTTGGTCACTATTTGTCTTCCCATTGCATAAAACGCCTTTCTGAGACCGAGAAATAACATTTTCAACATAAGCATGCATAAGCTCCGTGAGACCGTTTAGACGCTCTAACTCACTGTTACTGGTCATAGAGACGCTGGACGGAGCGATCTGAGCATTGAAACTCTTGCTTAAAGGGATGTGTAAAAAACTTCTAACACACTGAGAAGTGTCTTTCTGAATTGCAAACAGGATTTTATTCATGCAAAAAAAATATTTCTAATGTTGGTCACTATTTGTCTTCCCATTGCATAAAACACCTTTCTGTGACCGAGAAATAACATTTTCAATATAAGCATGCATAAGCTCCGTGAGACCGTTTAGACGCTCTAACTCACTGTTACTGGTCATAGAGACGCTGGACGGAGCGATCTGAGCATTTAAGCTCTTGCTTAAAGGGATGTGTAAAAAACTTCTAACACACTGAGAAGTGTCTTTCTTAATATGCAAACAGGATTTTATTCATGCAAAAAAAAATATTTCTAATGTTGGTCACTATTTGTCTTCCCATTGCCTAAAACGCCTTTCTGTGACCGAGAAATAACATTTTCAACATAAGCATGCATAAGCTCCGTGAGACCGTTTAGACGCTCTAACTCACTGTTACTGGTCATAGAGACGCTGGACGGAGCGATCTGAGCATTGAAACTCTTGCTTAAAGGGATGTGTAAAAAACTTCTAACACACTGAGAAGTGTCTTTCTGAATTGCAAACAGGATTTTATTCATGCAAAAAAAAATATTTCTAAAGTTGGTCACTATTTGTCTTCCCATTGCATAAAACGCCTTTCTGAGACCGAGAAATAACATTTTCAATATAAGCATGCATAAGCTCCGTGAGACCGTTTAGACGCTCTAACTCACTGTTACTGGTCATAGAGACGCTGGACGGAGCGATCTGAGCATTTAAGCTCTTGCTTAAAGGGATGTGTAAAAAACTTCTAACACACTGAGAAGTGTCTTTCTGAATTGCAAACAGGATTTTATTCATGCAAAAAAAATATTTCTAATGTTGGTCACTATTTGTCTTCCCATTGCATAAAACGCCTTTCTGTGACCGAGAAATAACATTTTCAACATAAGCATGCATAAGCTCCGTGAGACCGTTTAGACGCTCTAACTCACTGTTATTGGTCATAGAGACGCTGGACGGAGCGATCTGAGCATTGAAACTCTTGCTTAAAGGGATGTGTAAAAAACTTCTAACACACTGAGAAGTGTCTTTCTGAATTGCAAACAGGATTTTATTCATGCAAAAAAAATATTTCTAATGTTGCTCACTATTTGTCTTCCCATTGCATAAAACGCCTTTCTGTGACCGAGAAATAACATTTTCAGCATAAGCATGCAAAAGCTCCGTGAGACCGTTTAGACGCTCTAACTCACTGTTACTGGTCATAGAGACGCTGGACGGAGCGATCTGAGCATTGAAACTCTTGCTTAAAGGGATGTGTAGAAAACTTCTAACACACTGAGAAGTGTCTTTCTGAATTGCAAACAGGATTTTATTCATGCAAAATAAATATTTCTAATGTTGGTCACTATTTGTCTTCCCATTGCATAAAACACCTTTCTGAGACCGAGAAATAACATTTTCAATATAAGCATGCATAAGCTCCGTGAGACCGTTTAGACGCTCTAACTCACTGTTACTGGTCATAGAGACGCTGGACGGAGCGATCTGAGCATTGAAACTCTTGCTTAAAGGGATGTGTAAAAAACTTCTAACACACTGAGAAGTGTCTTTCTGAATTGCAAACAGGATTTTATTCATGCAAAAAAAAATATTTCTAAAGTTGGTCACTATTTGTCTTCCCATTGCATAAAACGCCTTTCTGAGACCGAGAAATAACATTTTCAACATAAGCATGCATAAGCTCCGTGAGACCGTTTAGACGCTCTAACTCACTGTTACTGGTCATAGAGACGCTGGACGGAGCGATCTGAGCATTGAAACTCTTGCTTAAAGGGATGTGTAAAAAACTTCTAACACACTGAGAAGTGTCTTTCTGAATTGCAAACAGGATTTTATTCATGCAAAAAAAATATTTCTAATGTTGGTCACTATTTGTCTTCCCATTGCATAAAACACCTTTCTGTGACCGAGAAATAACATTTTCAATATAAGCATGCATAAGCTCCGTGAGACCGTTTAGACGCTCTAACTCACTGTTACTGGTCATAGAGACGCTGGACGGAGCGATCTGAGCATTTAAGCTCTTGCTTAAAGGGATGTGTAAAAAACTTCTAACACACTGAGAAGTGTCTTTCTTAATATGCAAACAGGATTTTATTCATGCAAAAAAAAATATTTCTAATGTTGGTCACTATTTGTCTTCCCATTGCCTAAAACGCCTTTCTGTGACCGAGAAATAACATTTTCAACATAAGCATGCATAAGCTCCGTGAGACCGTTTAGACGCTCTAACTCACTGTTACTGGTCATAGAGACGCTGGACGGAGCGATCTGAGCATTGAAACTCTTGCTTAAAGGGATGTGTAAAAAACTTCTAACACACTGAGAAGTGTCTTTCTGAATTGCAAACAGGATTTTATTCATGCAAAAAAAAATATTTCTAAAGTTGGTCACTATTTGTCTTCCCATTGCATAAAACGCCTTTCTGAGACCGAGAAATAACATTTTCAATATAAGCATGCATAAGCTCCGTGAGACCGTTTAGACGCTCTAACTCACTGTTACTGGTCATAGAGACGCTGGACGGAGCGATCTGAGCATTTAAGCTCTTGCTTAAAGGGATGTGTAAAAAACTTCTAACACACTGAGAAGTGTCTTTCTGAATTGCAAACAGGATTTTATTCATGCAAAAAAAATATTTCTAATGTTGGTCACTATTTGTCTTCCCATTGCATAAAACGCCTTTCTGTGACCGAGAAATAACATTTTCAACATAAGCATGCATAAGCTCCGTGAGACCGTTTAGACGCTCTAACTCACTGTTATTGGTCATAGAGACGCTGGACGGAGCGATCTGAGCATTGAAACTCTTGCTTAAAGGGATGTGTAAAAAACTTCTAACACACTGAGAAGTGTCTTTCTGAATTGCAAACAGGATTTTATTCATGCAAAAAAAATATTTCTAATGTTGCTCACTATTTGTCTTCCCATTGCATAAAACGCCTTTCTGTGACCGAGAAATAACATTTTCAGCATAAGCATGCAAAAGCTCCGTGAGACCGTTTAGACGCTCTAACTCACTGTTACTGGTCATAGAGACGCTGGACGGAGCGATCTGAGCATTGAAACTCTTGCTTAAAGGGATGTGTAAAAAACTTCTAACACACTGAGAAGTGTCTTTCTGAATTGCAAACAGGATTTTATTCATGCAAAAAAAAATATTTCTAAAGTTGGTCACTATTTGTCTTCCCATTGCATAAAACGCCTTTCTGAGACCGAGAAATAACATTTTCAACATAAGCATGCATAAGCTCCGTGAGACCGTTTAGACGCTCTAACTCACTGTTACTGGTCATAGAGACGCTGGACGGAGCGATCTGAGCATTGAAACTCTTGCTTTAAGGGATGTGTAAAAAACTTCTAACACACTGAGAAGTGTCTTTCTGAATTGCAAACAGGATTTTATTCATGCAAAAAAAATATTTCTAATGTTGGTCACTATTTGTCTTCCCATTGCATAAAACACCTTTCTGTGACCGAGAAATAACATTTTCAATATAAGCATGCATAAGCTCCGTGAGACCGTTTAGACGCTCTAACTCACTGTTACTGGTCATAGAGACGCTGGACGGAGCGATCTGAGCATTTAAGCTCTTGCTTAAAGGGATGTGTAAAAAACTTCTAACACACTGAGAAGTGTCTTTCTTAATATGCAAACAGGATTTTATTCATGCAAAAAAAAATATTTCTAATGTTGGTCACTATTTGTCTTCCCATTGCCTAAAACGCCTTTCTGTGACCGAGAAATAACATTTTCAACATAAGCATGCATAAGCTCCGTGAGACCGTTTAGACGCTCTAACTCACTGTTACTGGTCATAGAGACGCTGGACGGAGCGATCTGAGCATTGAAACTCTTGCTTAAAGGGATGTGTAAAAAACTTCTAACACACTGAGAAGTGTCTTTCTGAATTGCAAACAGGATTTTATTCATGCAAAAAAAAATATTTCTAAAGTTGGTCACTATTTGTCTTCCCATTGCATAAAACGCCTTTCTGAGACCGAGAAATAACATTTTCAACATAAGCATGCATAAGCTCCGTGAGACCGTTTAGACGCTCTAACTCACTGTTATTGGTCATAGAGACGCTGGACGGAGCGATCTGAGCATTGAAACTCTTGCTTAAAGGGATGTGTAAAAAACTTCTAACACACTGAGAAGTGTCTTTCTGAATTGCAAACAGGATTTTATTCATGCAAAAAAAATATTTCTAATGTTGCTCACTATTTGTCTTCCCATTGCATAAAACGCCTTTCTGTGACCGAGAAATAACATTTTCAGCATAAGCATGCAAAAGCTCCGTGAGACCGTTTAGACGCTCTAACTCACTGTTACTGGTCATAGAGACGCTGGACGGAGCGATCTGAGCATTGAAACTCTTGCTTAAAGGGATGTGTAAAAAACTTCTAACACACTGAGAAGTGTCTTTCTGAATTGCAAACAGGATTTTATTCATGCAAAAAAAAATATTTCTAAAGTTGGTCACTATTTGTCTTCCCATTGCATAAAACGCCTTTCTGAGACCGAGAAATAACATTTTCAACATAAGCATGCATAAGCTCCGTGAGGCCGTTTAGACGCTCTAACTCACTGTTACTGGTCATAGAGACGCTGGACGGAGCGATCTGAGCATTGAAACTCTTGCTTAAAGGGATGTGTAAAAAACTTCTAACACACTGAGAAGTGTCTTTCTGAATTGCAAACAGGATTTTATTCATGCAAAAAAAATATTTCTAATGTTGGTCACTATTTGTCTTCCCATTGCATAAAACGCCTTTCTGTGACCGAGAAATAACATTTTCAACATAAGCATGCATAAGCTCCGTGAGACCGTTTAGACGCTCTAACTCACTGTTATTGGTCATAGAGACGCTGGACGGAGCGATCTGAGCATTGAAACTCTTGCTTAAAGGGATGTGTAAAAAACTTCTAACACACTGAGAAGTGTCTTTCTGAATTGCAAACAGGATTTTATTCATGCAAAAAAAATATTTCTAATGTTGCTCACTATTTGTCTTCCCATTGCATAAAACGCCTTTCTGTGACCGAGAAATAACATTTTCAGCATAAGCATGCAAAAGCTCCGTGAGACCGTTTAGACGCTCTAACTCACTGTTACTGGTCATAGAGACGCTGGACGGAGCGATCTGAGCATTGAAACTCTTGCTTAAAGGGATGTGTAGAAAACTTCTAACACACTGAGAAGTGTCTTTCTGAATTGCAAACAGGATTTTATTCATGCAAAATAAATATTTCTAATGTTGGTCACTATTTGTCTTCCCATTGCATAAAACACCTTTCTGTGACCGAGAAATAACATTTTCAATATAAGCATGCATAAGCTCCGTGAGACCGTTTAGACGCTCTAACTCACTGTTACTGGTCATAGAGACGCTGGACGGAGCGATCTGAGCATTGAAACTCTTGCTTAAAGGGATGTGTAAAAAACTTCTAACACACTGAGAAGTGTCTTTCTGAATTGCAAACAGGATTTTATTCATGCAAAAAAAATATTTCTAATGTTGCTCACTATTTGTCTTCCCATTGCATAAAACGCCTTTCTGTGACCGAGAAATAACATTTTCAGCATAAGCATGCAAAAGCTCCGTGAGACCGTTTAGACGCTCTAACTCACTGTTACTGGTCATAGAGACGCTGGACGGAGCGATCTGAGCATTGAAACTCTTGCTTAAAGGGATGTGTAAAAAACTTCTAACACACTGAGAAGTGTCTTTCTGAATTGCAAACAGGATTTTATTCATGCAAAAAAAAATATTTCTAAAGTTGGTCACTATTTGTCTTCCCATTGCATAAAACGCCTTTCTGAGACCGAGAAATAACATTTTCAACATAAGCATGCATAAGCTCCGTGAGACCGTTTAGACGCTCTAACTCACTGTTACTGGTCATAGAGACGCTGGACGGAGCGATCTGAGCATTGAAACTCTTGCTTAAAGGGATGTGTAAAAAACTTCTAACACACTGAGAAGTGTCTTTCTGAATTGCAAACAGGATTTTATTCATGCAAAAAAAATATTTCTAATGTTGGTCACTATTTGTCTTCCCATTGCATAAAACACCTTTCTGTGACCGAGAAATAACATTTTCAATATAAGCATGCATAAGCTCCGTGAGACCGTTTAGACGCTCTAACTCACTGTTACTGGTCATAGAGACGCTGGACGGAGCGATCTGAGCATTTAAGCTCTTGCTTAAAGGGATGTGTAAAAAACTTCTAACACACTGAGAAGTGTCTTTCTTAATATGCAAACAGGATTTTATTCATGCAAAAAAAAATATTTCTAATGTTGGTCACTATTTGTCTTCCCATTGCCTAAAACGCCTTTCTGTGACCGAGAAATAACATTTTCAACATAAGCATGCATAAGCTCCGTGAGACCGTTTAGACGCTCTAACTCACTGTTACTGGTCATAGAGACGCTGGACGGAGCGATCTGAGCATTGAAACTCTTGCTTAAAGGGATGTGTAAAAAACTTCTAACACACTGAGAAGTGTCTTTCTGAATTGCAAACAGGATTTTATTCATGCAAAAAAAATATTTCTAATGTTGGTCACTATTTGTCTTCCCATTGCATAAAACGCCTTTCTGTGACCGAGAAATAACATTTTCAGCATAAGCATGCAAAAGCTCCGTGAGACCGTTTAGACGCTCTAACTCACTGTTACTGGTCATAGAGACGCTGGACGGAGCGATCTGAGCATTGAAACTCTTGCTTAAAGGGATGTGTAAAAAACTTCTAACACACTGAGAAGTGTCTTTCTGAATTGCAAACAGGATTTTATTCATGCAAAAAAAAAATATTTCTAAAGTTGGTCACTATTTGTCTTCCCATTGCATAAAACGCCTTTCTGAGACCGAGAAATAACATTTTCAGCATAAGCATGCAAAAGCTCCGTGAGACCGTTTAGACGCTCTAACTCACTGTTACTGGTCATAGAGACGCTGGACGGAGCGATCTGAGCATTGAAACTCTTGCTTAAAGGGATGTGTAAAAAACTTCTAACACACTGAGAAGTGTCTTTCTGAATTGCAAACAGGATTTTATTCATGCAAAAAAAAATATTTCTAAAGTTGGTCACTATTTGTCTTCCCATTGCATAAAACACCTTTCTGTGACCGAGAAATAACATTTTCAATATAAGCATGCATAAGCTCCGTGAGACCGTTTAGACGCTCTAACTCACTGTTACTGGTCATAGAGACGCTGGACGGAGCGATCTGAGCATTGAAACTCTTGCTTAAAGGGATGTGTAAAAAACTTCTAACACACTGAGAAGTGTCTTTCTGAATTGCAAACAGGATTTTATTCATGCAAAAAAAATATTTCTAATGTTGCTCACTATTTGTCTTCCCATTGCATAAAACGCCTTTCTGTGACCGAGAAATAACATTTTCAGCATAAGCATGCAAAAGCTCCGTGAGACCGTTTAGACGCTCTAACTCACTGTTACTGGTCATAGAGACGCTGGACGGAGCGATCTGAGCATTGAAACTCTTGCTTAAAGGGATGTGTAAAAAACTTCTAACACACTGAGAAGTGTCTTTCTGAATTGCAAACAGGATTTTATTCATGCAAAAAAAAATATTTCTAAAGTTGGTCACTATTTGTCTTCCCATTGCATAAAACGCCTTTCTGAGACCGAGAAATAACATTTTCAACATAAGCATGCATAAGCTCCGTGAGACCGTTTAGACGCTCTAACTCACTGTTACTGGTCATAGAGACGCTGGACGGAGCGATCTGAGCATTGAAACTCTTGCTTAAAGGGATGTGTAAAAAACTTCTAACACACTGAGGTGTCTTTCTGAATTGCAAACAGGATTTTATTCATGCAAAAAAAATATTTCTAATGTTGGTCACTATTTGTCTTCCCATTGCATAAAACGCCTTTCTGTGACCGAGAAATAACATTTTCAACATAAGCATGCATAAGCTCCGTGAGACCGTTTAGACGCTCTAACTCACTGTTATTGGTCATAGAGACGCTGGACGGAGCGATCTGAGCATTGAAACTCTTGCTTAAAGGGATGTGTAAAAAACTTCTAACACACTGAGAAGTGTCTTTCTGAATTGCAAACAGGATTTTATTCATGCAAAAAAAATATTTCTAATGTTGCTCACTATTTGTCTTCCCATTGCATGAAACGCCTTTCTGTGACCGAGAAATAACATTTTCAGCATAAGCATGCAAAAGCTCCGTGAGACCGTTTAGACGCTCTAACTCACTGTTACTGGTCATAGAGACGCTGGACGGAGCGATCTGAGCATTGAAACTCTTGCTTAAAGGGATGTGTAGAAAACTTCTAACACACTGAGAAGTGTCTTTCTGAATTGCAAACAGGATTTTATTCATGCAAAATAAATATTTCTAATGTTGGTCACTATTTGTCTTCCCATTGCATAAAACACCTTTCTGTGACCGAGAAATAACATTTTCAATATAAGCATGCATAAGCTCCGTGAGACCGTTTAGACGCTCTAACTCACTGTTACTGGTCATAGAGACGCTGGACGGAGCGATCTGAGCATTGAAACTCTTGCTTAAAGGGATGTGTAAAAAACTTCTAACACACTGAGAAGTGTCTTTCTGAATTGCAAACAGGATTTTATTCATGCAAAAAAAATATTTCTAATGTTGCTCACTATTTGTCTTCCCATTGCATAAAACGCCTTTCTGTGACCGAGAAATAACATTTTCAGCATAAGCATGCAAAAGCTCCGTGAGACCGTTTAGACGCTCTAACTCACTGTTACTGGTCATAGAGACGCTGGACGGAGCGATCTGAGCATTGAAACTCTTGCTTAAAGGGATGTGTAAAAAACTTCTAACACACTGAGAAGTGTCTTTCTGAATTGCAAACAGGATTTTATTCATGCAAAAAAAAATATTTCTAAAGTTGGTCACTATTTGTCTTCCCATTGCATAAAACGCCTTTCTGAGACCGAGAAATAACATTTTCAACATAAGCATGCATAAGCTCCGTGAGACCGTTTAGACGCTCTAACTCACTGTTACTGGTCATAGAGACGCTGGACGGAGCGATCTGAGCATTGAAACTCTTGCTTAAAGGGATGTGTAAAAAACTTCTAACACACTGAGAAGTGTCTTTCTGAATTGCAAACAGGATTTTATTCATGCAAAAAAAATATTTCTAATGTTGGTCACTATTTGTCTTCCCATTGCATAAAACACCTTTCTGTGACCGAGAAATAACATTTTCAATATAAGCATGCATAAGCTCCGTGAGACCGTTTAGACGCTCTAACTCACTGTTACTGGTCATAGAGACGCTGGACGGAGCGATCTGAGCATTTAAGCTCTTGCTTAAAGGGATGTGTAAAAAACTTCTAACACACTGAGAAGTGTCTTTCTTAATATGCAAACAGGATTTTATTCATGCAAAAAAAAATATTTCTAATGTTGGTCACTATTTGTCTTCCCATTGCCTAAAACGCCTTTCTGTGACCGAGAAATAACATTTTCAACATAAGCATGCATAAGCTCCGTGAGACCGTTTAGACGCTCTAACTCACTGTTACTGGTCATAGAGACGCTGGACGGAGCGATCTGAGCATTGAAACTCTTGCTTAAAGGGATGTGTAAAAAACTTCTAACACACTGAGAAGTGTCTTTCTGAATTGCAAACAGGATTTTATTCATGCAAAAAAAAATATTTCTAAAGTTGGTCACTATTTGTCTTCCCATTGCATAAAACGCCTTTCTGAGACCGAGAAATAACATTTTCAACATAAGCATGCATAAGCTCCGTGAGACCGTTTAGACGCTCTAACTCACTGTTACTGGTCATAGAGACGCTGGACGGAGCGATCTGAGCATTGAAACTCTTGCTTAAAGGGATGTGTAAAAAACTTCTAACACACTGAGAAGTGTCTTTCTGAATTGCAAACAGGATTTTATTCATGCAAAAAAAATATTTCTAATGTTGGTCACTATTTGTCTTCCCATTGCATAAAACACCTTTCTGTGACCGAGAAATAACATTTTCAATATAAGCATGCATAAGCTCCGTGAGACCGTTTAGACGCTCTAACTCACTGTTACTGGTCATAGAGACGCTGGACGGAGCGATCTGAGCATTTAAGCTCTTGCTTAAAGGGATGTGTAAAAAACTTCTAACACACTGAGAAGTGTCTTTCTTAATATGCAAACAGGATTTTATTCATGCAAAAAAAAATATTTCTAATGTTGGTCACTATTTGTCTTCCCATTGCCTAAAACGCCTTTCTGTGACCGAGAAATAACATTTTCAACATAAGCATGCATAAGCTCCGTGAGACCGTTTAGACGCTCTAACTCACTGTTACTGGTCATAGAGACGCTGGACGGAGCGATCTGAGCATTGAAACTCTTGCTTAAAGGGATGTGTAAAAAACTTCTAACACACTGAGAAGTGTCTTTCTGAATTGCAAACAGGATTTTATTCATGCAAAAAAAAATATTTCTAAAGTTGGTCACTATTTGTCTTCCCATTGCATAAAACGCCTTTCTGAGACCGAGAAATAACATTTTCAATATAAGCATGCATAAGCTCCGTGAGACCGTTTAGACGCTCTAACTCACTGTTACTGGTCATAGAGACGCTGGACGGAGCGATCTGAGCATTTAAGCTCTTGCTTAAAGGGATGTGTAAAAAACTTCTAACACACTGAGAAGTGTCTTTCTGAATTGCAAACAGGATTTTATTCATGCAAAAAAAATATTTCTAATGTTGGTCACTATTTGTCTTCCCATTGCATAAAACGCCTTTCTGTGACCGAGAAATAACATTTTCAACATAAGCATGCATAAGCTCCGTGAGACCGTTTAGACGCTCTAACTCACTGTTATTGGTCATAGAGACGCTGGACGGAGCGATCTGAGCATTGAAACTCTTGCTTAAAGGGATGTGTAAAAAACTTCTAACACACTGAGAAGTGTCTTTCTGAATTGCAAACAGGATTTTATTCATGCAAAAAAAATATTTCTAATGTTGCTCACTATTTGTCTTCCCATTGCATAAAACGCCTTTCTGTGACCGAGAAATAACATTTTCAGCATAAGCATGCAAAAGCTCCGTGAGACCGTTTAGACGCTCTAACTCACTGTTACTGGTCATAGAGACGCTGGACGGAGCGATCTGAGCATTGAAACTCTTGCTTAAAGGGATGTGTAAAAAACTTCTAACACACTGAGAAGTGTCTTTCTGAATTGCAAACAGGATTTTATTCATGCAAAAAAAAATATTTCTAAAGTTGGTCACTATTTGTCTTCCCATTGCATAAAACGCCTTTCTGAGACCGAGAAATAACATTTTCAACATAAGCATGCATAAGCTCCGTGAGACCGTTTAGACGCTCTAACTCACTGTTACTGGTCATAGAGACGCTGGACGGAGCGATCTGAGCATTGAAACTCTTGCTTTAAGGGATGTGTAAAAAACTTCTAACACACTGAGAAGTGTCTTTCTGAATTGCAAACAGGATTTTATTCATGCAAAAAAAATATTTCTAATGTTGGTCACTATTTGTCTTCCCATTGCATAAAACACCTTTCTGTGACCGAGAAATAACATTTTCAATATAAGCATGCATAAGCTCCGTGAGACCGTTTAGACGCTCTAACTCACTGTTACTGGTCATAGAGACGCTGGACGGAGCGATCTGAGCATTTAAGCTCTTGCTTAAAGGGATGTGTAAAAAACTTCTAACACACTGAGAAGTGTCTTTCTTAATATGCAAACAGGATTTTATTCATGCAAAAAAAAATATTTCTAATGTTGGTCACTATTTGTCTTCCCATTGCCTAAAACGCCTTTCTGTGACCGAGAAATAACATTTTCAACATAAGCATGCATAAGCTCCGTGAGACCGTTTAGACGCTCTAACTCACTGTTACTGGTCATAGAGACGCTGGACGGAGCGATCTGAGCATTGAAACTCTTGCTTAAAGGGATGTGTAAAAAACTTCTAACACACTGAGAAGTGTCTTTCTGAATTGCAAACAGGATTTTATTCATGCAAAAAAAAATATTTCTAAAGTTGGTCACTATTTGTCTTCCCATTGCATAAAACGCCTTTCTGAGACCGAGAAATAACATTTTCAATATAAGCATGCATAAGCTCCGTGAGACCGTTTAGACGCTCTAACTCACTGTTACTGGTCATAGAGACGCTGGACGGAGCGATCTGAGCATTTAAGCTCTTGCTTAAAGGGATGTGTAAAAAACTTCTAACACACTGAGAAGTGTCTTTCTTAATATGCAAACAGGATTTTATTCATGCAAAAAAAAATATTTCTAATGTTGGTCACTATTTGTCTTCCCATTGCCTAAAACGCCTTTCTGTGACCGAGAAATAACATTTTCAACATAAGCATGCATAAGCTCCGTGAGACCGTTTAGACGCTCTAACTCACTGTTACTGGTCATAGAGACGCTGGACGGAGCGATCTGAGCATTGAAACTCTTGCTTAAAGGGATGTGTAAAAAACTTCTAACACACTGAGAAGTGTCTTTCTGAATTGCAAACAGGATTTTATTCATGCAAAAAAAAATATTTCTAAAGTTGGTCACTATTTGTCTTCCCATTGCATAAAACGCCTTTCTGAGACCGAGAAATAACATTTTCAACATAAGCATGCATAAGCTCCGTGAGACCGTTTAGACGCTCTAACTCACTGTTATTGGTCATAGAGACGCTGGACGGAGCGATCTGAGCATTGAAACTCTTGCTTAAAGGGATGTGTAAAAAACTTCTAACACACTGAGAAGTGTCTTTCTGAATTGCAAACAGGATTTTATTCATGCAAAAAAAATATTTCTAATGTTGCTCACTATTTGTCTTCCCATTGCATAAAACGCCTTTCTGTGACCGAGAAATAACATTTTCAGCATAAGCATGCAAAAGCTCCGTGAGACCGTTTAGACGCTCTAACTCACTGTTACTGGTCATAGAGACGCTGGACGGAGCGATCTGAGCATTGAAACTCTTGCTTAAAGGGATGTGTAAAAAACTTCTAACACACTGAGAAGTGTCTTTCTGAATTGCAAACAGGATTTTATTCATGCAAAAAAAAATATTTCTAAAGTTGGTCACTATTTGTCTTCCCATTGCATAAAACGCCTTTCTGAGACCGAGAAATAACATTTTCAACATAAGCATGCATAAGCTCCGTGAGGCCGTTTAGACGCTCTAACTCACTGTTACTGGTCATAGAGACGCTGGACGGAGCGATCTGAGCATTGAAACTCTTGCTTAAAGGGATGTGTAAAAAACTTCTAACACACTGAGAAGTGTCTTTCTGAATTGCAAACAGGATTTTATTCATGCAAAAAAAATATTTCTAATGTTGGTCACTATTTGTCTTCCCATTGCATAAAACGCCTTTCTGTGACCGAGAAATAACATTTTCAACATAAGCATGCATAAGCTCCGTGAGACCGTTTAGACGCTCTAACTCACTGTTATTGGTCATAGAGACGCTGGACGGAGCGATCTGAGCATTGAAACTCTTGCTTAAAGGGATGTGTAAAAAACTTCTAACACACTGAGAAGTGTCTTTCTGAATTGCAAACAGGATTTTATTCATGCAAAAAAAATATTTCTAATGTTGCTCACTATTTGTCTTCCCATTGCATAAAACGCCTTTCTGTGACCGAGAAATAACATTTTCAGCATAAGCATGCAAAAGCTCCGTGAGACCGTTTAGACGCTCTAACTCACTGTTACTGGTCATAGAGACGCTGGACGGAGCGATCTGAGCATTGAAACTCTTGCTTAAAGGGATGTGTAGAAAACTTCTAACACACTGAGAAGTGTCTTTCTGAATTGCAAACAGGATTTTATTCATGCAAAATAAATATTTCTAATGTTGGTCACTATTTGTCTTCCCATTGCATAAAACACCTTTCTGTGACCGAGAAATAACATTTTCAATATAAGCATGCATAAGCTCCGTGAGACCGTTTAGACGCTCTAACTCACTGTTACTGGTCATAGAGACGCTGGACGGAGCGATCTGAGCATTGAAACTCTTGCTTAAAGGGATGTGTAAAAAACTTCTAACACACTGAGAAGTGTCTTTCTGAATTGCAAACAGGATTTTATTCATGCAAAAAAAATATTTCTAATGTTGCTCACTATTTGTCTTCCCATTGCATAAAACGCCTTTCTGTGACCGAGAAATAACATTTTCAGCATAAGCATGCAAAAGCTCCGTGAGACCGTTTAGACGCTCTAACTCACTGTTACTGGTCATAGAGACGCTGGACGGAGCGATCTGAGCATTGAAACTCTTGCTTAAAGGGATGTGTAAAAAACTTCTAACACACTGAGAAGTGTCTTTCTGAATTGCAAACAGGATTTTATTCATGCAAAAAAAAATATTTCTAAAGTTGGTCACTATTTGTCTTCCCATTGCATAAAACGCCTTTCTGAGACCGAGAAATAACATTTTCAACATAAGCATGCATAAGCTCCGTGAGACCGTTTAGACGCTCTAACTCACTGTTACTGGTCATAGAGACGCTGGACGGAGCGATCTGAGCATTGAAACTCTTGCTTAAAGGGATGTGTAAAAAACTTCTAACACACTGAGAAGTGTCTTTCTGAATTGCAAACAGGATTTTATTCATGCAAAAAAAATATTTCTAATGTTGGTCACTATTTGTCTTCCCATTGCATAAAACACCTTTCTGTGACCGAGAAATAACATTTTCAATATAAGCATGCATAAGCTCCGTGAGACCGTTTAGACGCTCTAACTCACTGTTACTGGTCATAGAGACGCTGGACGGAGCGATCTGAGCATTTAAGCTCTTGCTTAAAGGGATGTGTAAAAAACTTCTAACACACTGAGAAGTGTCTTTCTTAATATGCAAACAGGATTTTATTCATGCAAAAAAAAATATTTCTAATGTTGGTCACTATTTGTCTTCCCATTGCCTAAAACGCCTTTCTGTGACCGAGAAATAACATTTTCAACATAAGCATGCATAAGCTCCGTGAGACCGTTTAGACGCTCTAACTCACTGTTACTGGTCATAGAGACGCTGGACGGAGCGATCTGAGCATTGAAACTCTTGCTTAAAGGGATGTGTAAAAAACTTCTAACACACTGAGAAGTGTCTTTCTGAATTGCAAACAGGATTTTATTCATGCAAAAAAAATATTTCTAATGTTGGTCACTATTTGTCTTCCCATTGCATAAAACGCCTTTCTGTGACCGAGAAATAACATTTTCAGCATAAGCATGCAAAAGCTCCGTGAGACCGTTTAGACGCTCTAACTCACTGTTACTGGTCATAGAGACGCTGGACGGAGCGATCTGAGCATTGAAACTCTTGCTTAAAGGGATGTGTAAAAAACTTCTAACACACTGAGAAGTGTCTTTCTGAATTGCAAACAGGATTTTATTCATGCAAAAAAAAAATATTTCTAAAGTTGGTCACTATTTGTCTTCCCATTGCATAAAACGCCTTTCTGAGACCGAGAAATAACATTTTCAGCATAAGCATGCAAAAGCTCCGTGAGACCGTTTAGACGCTCTAACTCACTGTTACTGGTCATAGAGACGCTGGACGGAGCGATCTGAGCATTGAAACTCTTGCTTAAAGGGATGTGTAAAAAACTTCTAACACACTGAGAAGTGTCTTTCTGAATTGCAAACAGGATTTTATTCATGCAAAAAAAAATATTTCTAAAGTTGGTCACTATTTGTCTTCCCATTGCATAAAACACCTTTCTGTGACCGAGAAATAACATTTTCAATATAAGCATGCATAAGCTCCGTGAGACCGTTTAGACGCTCTAACTCACTGTTACTGGTCATAGAGACGCTGGACGGAGCGATCTGAGCATTGAAACTCTTGCTTAAAGGGATGTGTAAAAAACTTCTAACACACTGAGAAGTGTCTTTCTGAATTGCAAACAGGATTTTATTCATGCAAAAAAAATATTTCTAATGTTGCTCACTATTTGTCTTCCCATTGCATAAAACGCCTTTCTGTGACCGAGAAATAACATTTTCAGCATAAGCATGCAAAAGCTCCGTGAGACCGTTTAGACGCTCTAACTCACTGTTACTGGTCATAGAGACGCTGGACGGAGCGATCTGAGCATTGAAACTCTTGCTTAAAGGGATGTGTAAAAAACTTCTAACACACTGAGAAGTGTCTTTCTGAATTGCAAACAGGATTTTATTCATGCAAAAAAAAATATTTCTAAAGTTGGTCACTATTTGTCTTCCCATTGCATAAAACGCCTTTCTGAGACCGAGAAATAACATTTTCAACATAAGCATGCATAAGCTCCGTGAGACCGTTTAGACGCTCTAACTCACTGTTACTGGTCATAGAGACGCTGGACGGAGCGATCTGAGCATTGAAACTCTTGCTTAAAGGGATGTGTAAAAAACTTCTAACACACTGAGGTGTCTTTCTGAATTGCAAACAGGATTTTATTCATGCAAAAAAAATATTTCTAATGTTGGTCACTATTTGTCTTCCCATTGCATAAAACGCCTTTCTGTGACCGAGAAATAACATTTTCAACATAAGCATGCATAAGCTCCGTGAGACCGTTTAGACGCTCTAACTCACTGTTATTGGTCATAGAGACGCTGGACGGAGCGATCTGAGCATTGAAACTCTTGCTTAAAGGGATGTGTAAAAAACTTCTAACACACTGAGAAGTGTCTTTCTGAATTGCAAACAGGATTTTATTCATGCAAAAAAAATATTTCTAATGTTGCTCACTATTTGTCTTCCCATTGCATGAAACGCCTTTCTGTGACCGAGAAATAACATTTTCAGCATAAGCATGCAAAAGCTCCGTGAGACCGTTTAGACGCTCTAACTCACTGTTACTGGTCATAGAGACGCTGGACGGAGCGATCTGAGCATTGAAACTCTTGCTTAAAGGGATGTGTAGAAAACTTCTAACACACTGAGAAGTGTCTTTCTGAATTGCAAACAGGATTTTATTCATGCAAAATAAATATTTCTAATGTTGGTCACTATTTGTCTTCCCATTGCATAAAACACCTTTCTGTGACCGAGAAATAACATTTTCAATATAAGCATGCATAAGCTCCGTGAGACCGTTTAGACGCTCTAACTCACTGTTACTGGTCATAGAGACGCTGGACGGAGCGATCTGAGCATTGAAACTCTTGCTTAAAGGGATGTGTAAAAAACTTCTAACACACTGAGAAGTGTCTTTCTGAATTGCAAACAGGATTTTATTCATGCAAAAAAAATATTTCTAATGTTGCTCACTATTTGTCTTCCCATTGCATAAAACGCCTTTCTGTGACCGAGAAATAACATTTTCAGCATAAGCATGCAAAAGCTCCGTGAGACCGTTTAGACGCTCTAACTCACTGTTACTGGTCATAGAGACGCTGGACGGAGCGATCTGAGCATTGAAACTCTTGCTTAAAGGGATGTGTAAAAAACTTCTAACACACTGAGAAGTGTCTTTCTGAATTGCAAACAGGATTTTATTCATGCAAAAAAAAATATTTCTAAAGTTGGTCACTATTTGTCTTCCCATTGCATAAAACGCCTTTCTGAGACCGAGAAATAACATTTTCAACATAAGCATGCATAAGCTCCGTGAGACCGTTTAGACGCTCTAACTCACTGTTACTGGTCATAGAGACGCTGGACGGAGCGATCTGAGCATTGAAACTCTTGCTTAAAGGGATGTGTAAAAAACTTCTAACACACTGAGAAGTGTCTTTCTGAATTGCAAACAGGATTTTATTCATGCAAAAAAAATATTTCTAATGTTGGTCACTATTTGTCTTCCCATTGCATAAAACACCTTTCTGTGACCGAGAAATAACATTTTCAATATAAGCATGCATAAGCTCCGTGAGACCGTTTAGACGCTCTAACTCACTGTTACTGGTCATAGAGACGCTGGACGGAGCGATCTGAGCATTTAAGCTCTTGCTTAAAGGGATGTGTAAAAAACTTCTAACACACTGAGAAGTGTCTTTCTTAATATGCAAACAGGATTTTATTCATGCAAAAAAAAATATTTCTAATGTTGGTCACTATTTGTCTTCCCATTGCCTAAAACGCCTTTCTGTGACCGAGAAATAACATTTTCAACATAAGCATGCATAAGCTCCGTGAGACCGTTTAGACGCTCTAACTCACTGTTACTGGTCATAGAGACGCTGGACGGAGCGATCTGAGCATTGAAACTCTTGCTTAAAGGGATGTGTAAAAAACTTCTAACACACTGAGAAGTGTCTTTCTGAATTGCAAACAGGATTTTATTCATGCAAAAAAAAATATTTCTAAAGTTGGTCACTATTTGTCTTCCCATTGCATAAAACGCCTTTCTGAGACCGAGAAATAACATTTTCAATATAAGCATGCATAAGCTCCGTGAGACCGTTTAGACGCTCTAACTCACTGTTACTGGTCATAGAGACGCTGGACGGAGCGATCTGAGCATTTAAGCTCTTGCTTAAAGGGATGTGTAAAAAACTTCTAACACACTGAGAAGTGTCTTTCTTAATATGCAAACAGGATTTTATTCATGCAAAAAAAAATATTTCTAATGTTGGTCACTATTTGTCTTCCCATTGCCTAAAACGCCTTTCTGTGACCGAGAAATAACATTTTCAACATAAGCATGCATAAGCTCCGTGAGACCGTTTAGACGCTCTAACTCACTGTTACTGGTCATAGAGACGCTGGACGGAGCGATCTGAGCATTGAAACTCTTGCTTAAAGGGATGTGTAAAAAACTTCTAACACACTGAGAAGTGTCTTTCTGAATTGCAAACAGGATTTTATTCATGCAAAAAAAAATATTTCTAAAGTTGGTCACTATTTGTCTTCCCATTGCATAAAACGGCTTTCTGAGACCGAGAAATAACATTTTCAACATAAGCATGCATAAGCTCCGTGAGACCGTTTAGACGCTCTAACTCACTGTTATTGGTCATAGAGACGCTGGACGGAGCGATCTGAGCATTGAAACTCTTGCTTAAAGGGATGTGTAAAAAACTTCTAACACACTGAGAAGTGTCTTTCTGAATTGCAAACAGGATTTTATTCATGCAAAAAAAATATTTCTAATGTTGCTCACTATTTGTCTTCCCATTGCATAAAACGCCTTTCTGTGACCGAGAAATAACATTTTCAGCATAAGCATGCAAAAGCTCCGTGAGACCGTTTAGACGCTCTAACTCACTGTTACTGGTCATAGAGACGCTGGACGGAGCGATCTGAGCATTGAAACTCTTGCTTAAAGGGATGTGTAAAAAACTTCTAACACACTGAGAAGTGTCTTTCTGAATTGCAAACAGGATTTTATTCATGCAAAAAAAAATATTTCTAAAGTTGGTCACTATTTGTCTTCCCATTGCATAAAACGCCTTTCTGAGACCGAGAAATAACATTTTCAACATAAGCATGCATAAGCTCCGTGAGACCGTTTAGACGCTCTAACTCACTGTTACTGGTCATAGAGACGCTGGACGGAGCGATCTGAGCATTGAAACTCTTGCTTAAAGGGATGTGTAAAAAACTTCTAACACACTGAGAAGTGTCTTTCTGAATTGCAAACAGGATTTTATTCATGCAAAAAAAATATTTCTAATGTTGGTCACTATTTGTCTTCCCATTGCATAAAACGCCTTTCTGTGACCGAGAAATAACATTTTCAACATAAGCATGCATAAGCTCCGTGAGACCGTTTAGACGCTCTAACTCACTGTTATTGGTCATAGAGACGCTGGACGGAGCGATCTGAGCATTGAAACTCTTGCTTAAAGGGATGTGTAAAAAACTTCTAACACACTGAGAAGTGTCTTTCTGAATTGCAAACAGGATTTTATTCATGCAAAAAAAATATTTCTAATGTTGCTCACTATTTGTCTTCCCATTGCATAAAACGCCTTTCTGTGACCGAGAAATAACATTTTCAGCATAAGCATGCAAAAGCTCCGTGAGACCGTTTAGACGCTCTAACTCACTGTTACTGGTCATAGAGACGCTGGACGGAGCGATCTGAGCATTGAAACTCTTGCTTAAAGGGATGTGTAGAAAACTTCTAACACACTGAGAAGTGTCTTTCTGAATTGCAAACAGGATTTTATTCATGCAAAATAAATATTTCTAATGTTGGTCACTATTTGTCTTCCCATTGCATAAAACACCTTTCTGTGACCGAGAAATAACATTTTCAATATAAGCATGCATAAGCTCCGTGAGACCGTTTAGACGCTCTAACTCACTGTTACTGGTCATAGAGACGCTGGACGGAGCGATCTGAGCATTGAAACTCTTGCTTAAAGGGATGTGTAAAAAACTTCTAACACACTGAGAAGTGTCTTTCTGAATTGCAAACAGGATTTTATTCATGCAAAAAAAATATTTCTAATGTTGCTCACTATTTGTCTTCCCATTGCATAAAACGCCTTTCTGTGACCGAGAAATAACATTTTCAGCATAAGCATGCAAAAGCTCCGTGAGACCGTTTAGACGCTCTAACTCACTGTTACTGGTCATAGAGACGCTGGACGGAGCGATCTGAGCATTGAAACTCTTGCTTAAAGGGATGTGTAAAAAACTTCTAACACACTGAGAAGTGTCTTTCTGAATTGCAAACAGGATTTTATTCATGCAAAAAAAAATATTTCTAAAGTTGGTCACTATTTGTCTTCCCATTGCATAAAACGCCTTTCTGAGACCGAGAAATAACATTTTCAACATAAGCATGCATAAGCTCCGTGAGACCGTTTAGACGCTCTAACTCACTGTTACTGGTCATAGAGACGCTGGACGGAGCGATCTGAGCATTGAAACTCTTGCTTAAAGGGATGTGTAAAAAACTTCTAACACACTGAGAAGTGTCTTTCTGAATTGCAAACAGGATTTTATTCATGCAAAAAAAATATTTCTAATGTTGGTCACTATTTGTCTTCCCATTGCATAAAACACCTTTCTGTGACCGAGAAATAACATTTTCAATATAAGCATGCATAAGCTCCGTGAGACCGTTTAGACGCTCTAACTCACTGTTACTGGTCATAGAGACGCTGGACGGAGCGATCTGAGCATTTAAGCTCTTGCTTAAAGGGATGTGTAAAAAACTTCTAACACACTGAGAAGTGTCTTTCTTAATATGCAAACAGGATTTTATTCATGCAAAAAAAAATATTTCTAATGTTGGTCACTATTTGTCTTCCCATTGCCTAAAACGCCTTTCTGTGACCGAGAAATAACATTTTCAACATAAGCATGCATAAGCTCCGTGAGACCGTTTAGACGCTCTAACTCACTGTTACTGGTCATAGAGACGCTGGACGGAGCGATCTGAGCATTTAAGCTCTTGCTTAAAGGGATGTGTAAAAAACTTCTAACACACTGAGAAGTGTCTTTCTGAATTGCAAACAGGATTTTATTCATGCAAAAAAAATATTTCTAATGTTGGTCACGATTTGTCTTCCCATTGCATAAAACGCCTTTCTGTGACCGAGAAATAACATTTTCAACATAAGCATGCATAAGCTCCGTGAGACCGTTTAGACGCTCTAACTCACTGTTATTGGTCATAGAGACGCTGGACGGAGCGATCTGAGCATTGAAACTCTTGCTTAAAGGGATGTGTAAAAAACTTCTAACACACTGAGAAGTGTCTTTCTGAATTGCAAACAGGATTTTATTCATGCAAAAAAAATATTTCTAATGTTGCTCACTATTTGTCTTCCCATTGCATAAAACGCCTTTCTGTGACCGAGAAATAACATTTTCAGCATAAGCATGCAAAAGCTCCGTGAGACCGTTTAGACGCTCTAACTCACTGTTACTGGTCATAGAGACGCTGGACGGAGCGATCTGAGCATTGAAACTCTTGCTTAAAGGGATGTGTAAAAAACTTCTAACACACTGAGAAGTGTCTTTCTGAATTGCAAACAGGATTTTATTCATGCAAAAAAAATATTTCTAATGTTGCTCACTATTTGTCTTCCCATTGCATAAAACGCCTTTCTGTGACCGAGAAATAACATTTTCAGCATAAGCATGCAAAAGCTCCGTGAGACCGTTTAGACGCTCTAACTCACTGTTACTGGTCATAGAGACGCTGGACGGAGCGATCTGAGCATTGAAACTCTTGCTTAAAGGGATGTGTAAAAAACTTCTAACACACTGAGAAGTGTCTTTCTGAATTGCAAACAGGATTTTATTCATGCAAAAAAAAATATTTCTAAAGTTGGTCACTATTTGTCTTCCCATTGCATAAAACGCCTTTCTGAGACCGAGAAATAACATTTTCAACATAAGCATGCATAAGCTCCGTGAGACCGTTTAGACGCTCTAACTCACTGTTACTGGTCATAGAGACGCTGGACGGAGCGATCTGAGCATTGAAACTCTTGCTTAAAGGGATGTGTAAAAAACTTCTAACACACTGAGAAGTGTCTTTCTGAATTGCAAACAGGATTTTATTCATGCAAAAAAAATATTTCTAATGTTGGTCACTATTTGTCTTCCCATTGCATAAAACACCTTTCTGTGACCGAGAAATAACATTTTCAATATAAGCATGCATAAGCTCCGTGAGACCGTTTAGACGCTCTAACTCACTGTTACTGGTCATAGAGACGCTGGACGGAGCGATCTGAGCATTTAAGCTCTTGCTTAAAGGGATGTGTAAAAAACTTCTAACACACTGAGAAGTGTCTTTCTTAATATGCAAACAGGATTTTATTCATGCAAAAAAAAATATTTCTAATGTTGGTCACTATTTGTCTTCCCATTGCCTAAAACGCCTTTCTGTGACCGAGAAATAACATTTTCAACATAAGCATGCATAAGCTCCGTGAGACCGTTTAGACGCTCTAACTCACTGTTACTGGTCATAGAGACGCTGGACGGAGCGATCTGAGCATTGAAACTCTTGCTTAAAGGGATGTGTAAAAAACTTCTAACACACTGAGAAGTGTCTTTCTGAATTGCAAACAGGATTTTATTCATGCAAAAAAAAATATTTCTAAAGTTGGTCACTATTTGTCTTCCCATTGCATAAAACGCCTTTCTGAGACCGAGAAATAACATTTTCAATATAAGCATGCATAAGCTCCGTGAGACCGTTTAGACGCTCTAACTCACTGTTACTGGTCATAGAGACGCTGGACGGAGCGATCTGAGCATTTAAGCTCTTGCTTAAAGGGATGTGTAAAAAACTTCTAACACACTGAGAAGTGTCTTTCTTAATATGCAAACAGGATTTTATTCATGCAAAAAAAAATATTTCTAATGTTGGTCACTATTTGTCTTCCCATTGCCTAAAACGCCTTTCTGTGACCGAGAAATAACATTTTCAACATAAGCATGCATAAGCTCCGTGAGACCGTTTAGACGCTCTAACTCACTGTTACTGGTCATAGAGACGCTGGACGGAGCGATCTGAGCATTGAAACTCTTGCTTAAAGGGATGTGTAAAAAACTTCTAACACACTGAGAAGTGTCTTTCTGAATTGCAAACAGGATTTTATTCATGCAAAAAAAAATATTTCTAAAGTTGGTCACTATTTGTCTTCCCATTGCATAAAACGGCTTTCTGAGACCGAGAAATAACATTTTCAACATAAGCATGCATAAGCTCCGTGAGACCGTTTAGACGCTCTAACTCACTGTTATTGGTCATAGAGACGCTGGACGGAGCGATCTGAGCATTGAAACTCTTGCTTAAAGGGATGTGTAAAAAACTTCTAACACACTGAGAAGTGTCTTTCTGAATTGCAAACAGGATTTTATTCATGCAAAAAAAATATTTCTAATGTTGCTCACTATTTGTCTTCCCATTGCATAAAACGCCTTTCTGTGACCGAGAAATAACATTTTCAGCATAAGCATGCAAAAGCTCCGTGAGACCGTTTAGACGCTCTAACTCACTGTTACTGGTCATAGAGACGCTGGACGGAGCGATCTGAGCATTGAAACTCTTGCTTAAAGGGATGTGTAAAAAACTTCTAACACACTGAGAAGTGTCTTTCTGAATTGCAAACAGGATTTTATTCATGCAAAAAAAAATATTTCTAAAGTTGGTCACTATTTGTCTTCCCATTGCATAAAACGGCTTTCTGAGACCGAGAAATAACATTTTCAACATAAGCATGCATAAGCTCCGTGAGACCGTTTAGACGCTCTAACTCACTGTTATTGGTCATAGAGACGCTGGACGGAGCGATCTGAGCATTGAAACTCTTGCTTAAAGGGATGTGTAGAAAACTTCTAACACACTGAGAAGTGTCTTTCTGAATTGCAAACAGGATTTTATTCATGCAAAATAAATATTTCTAATGTTGGTCACTATTTGTCTTCCCATTGCATAAAACACCTTTCTGTGACCGAGAAATAACATTTTCAATATAAGCATGCATAAGCTCCGTGAGACCGTTTAGACGCTCTAACTCACTGTTACTGGTCATAGAGACGCTGGACGGAGCGATCTGAGCATTGAAACTCTTGCTTAAAGGGATGTGTAAAAAACTTCTAACACACTGAGAAGTGTCTTTCTGAATTGCAAACAGGATTTTATTCATGCAAAAAAAATATTTCTAATGTTGCTCACTATTTGTCTTCCCATTGCATAAAACGCCTTTCTGTGACCGAGAAATAACATTTTCAGCATAAGCATGCAAAAGCTCCGTGAGACCGTTTAGACGCTCTAACTCACTGTTACTGGTCATAGAGACGCTGGACGGAGCGATCTGAGCATTGAAACTCTTGCTTAAAGGGATGTGTAAAAAACTTCTAACACACTGAGAAGTGTCTTTCTGAATTGCAAACAGGATTTTATTCATGCAAAAAAAAATATTTCTAAAGTTGGTCACTATTTGTCTTCCCATTGCATAAAACGCCTTTCTGAGACCGAGAAATAACATTTTCAACATAAGCATGCATAAGCTCCGTGAGACCGTTTAGACGCTCTAACTCACTGTTACTGGTCATAGAGACGCTGGACGGAGCGATCTGAGCATTGAAACTCTTGCTTAAAGGGATGTGTAAAAAACTTCTAACACACTGAGAAGTGTCTTTCTGAATTGCAAACAGGATTTTATTCATGCAAAAAAAATATTTCTAATGTTGGTCACTATTTGTCTTCCCATTGCATAAAACACCTTTCTGTGACCGAGAAATAACATTTTCAATATAAGCATGCATAAGCTCCGTGAGACCGTTTAGACGCTCTAACTCACTGTTACTGGTCATAGAGACGCTGGACGGAGCGATCTGAGCATTTAAGCTCTTGCTTAAAGGGATGTGTAAAAAACTTCTAACACACTGAGAAGTGTCTTTCTTAATATGCAAACAGGATTTTATTCATGCAAAAAAAAATATTTCTAATGTTGGTCACTATTTGTCTTCCCATTGCCTAAAACGCCTTTCTGTGACCGAGAAATAACATTTTCAACATAAGCATGCATAAGCTCCGTGAGACCGTTTAGACGCTCTAACTCACTGTTACTGGTCATAGAGACGCTGGACGGAGCGATCTGAGCATTGAAACTCTTGCTTAAAGGGATGTGTAAAAAACTTCTAACACACTGAGAAGTGTCTTTCTGAATTGCAAACAGGATTTTATTCATGCAAAAAAAAATATTTCTAAAGTTGGTCACTATTTGTCTTCCCATTGCATAAAACGCCTTTCTGAGACCGAGAAATAACATTTTCAATATAAGCATGCATAAGCTCCGTGAGACCGTTTAGACGCTCTAACTCACTGTTACTGGTCATAGAGACGCTGGACGGAGCGATCTGAGCATTTAAGCTCTTGCTTAAAGGGATGTGTAAAAAACTTCTAACACACTGAGAAGTGTCTTTCTTAATATGCAAACAGGATTTTATTCATGCAAAAAAAAATATTTCTAATGTTGGTCACTATTTGTCTTCCCATTGCCTAAAACGCCTTTCTGTGACCGAGAAATAACATTTTCAACATAAGCATGCATAAGCTCCGTGAGACCGTTTAGACGCTCTAACTCACTGTTACTGGTCATAGAGACGCTGGACGGAGCGATCTGAGCATTGAAACTCTTGCTTAAAGGGATGTGTAAAAAACTTCTAACACACTGAGAAGTGTCTTTCTGAATTGCAAACAGGATTTTATTCATGCAAAAAAAAATATTTCTAAAGTTGGTCACTATTTGTCTTCCCATTGCATAAAACGGCTTTCTGAGACCGAGAAATAACATTTTCAACATAAGCATGCATAAGCTCCGTGAGACCGTTTAGACGCTCTAACTCACTGTTATTGGTCATAGAGACGCTGGACGGAGCGATCTGAGCATTGAAACTCTTGCTTAAAGGGATGTGTAAAAAACTTCTAACACACTGAGAAGTGTCTTTCTGAATTGCAAACAGGATTTTATTCATGCAAAAAAAATATTTCTAATGTTGCTCACTATTTGTCTTCCCATTGCATAAAACGCCTTTCTGTGACCGAGAAATAACATTTTCAGCATAAGCATGCAAAAGCTCCGTGAGACCGTTTAGACGCTCTAACTCACTGTTACTGGTCATAGAGACGCTGGACGGAGCGATCTGAGCATTGAAACTCTTGCTTAAAGGGATGTGTAAAAAACTTCTAACACACTGAGAAGTGTCTTTCTGAATTGCAAACAGGATTTTATTCATGCAAAAAAAAATATTTCTAAAGTTGGTCACTATTTGTCTTCCCATTGCATAAAACGGCTTTCTGAGACCGAGAAATAACATTTTCAACATAAGCATGCATAAGCTCCGTGAGACCGTTTAGACGCTCTAACTCACTGTTATTGGTCATAGAGACGCTGGACGGAGCGATCTGAGCATTGAAACTCTTGCTTAAAGGGATGTGTAAAAAACTTCTAACACACTGAGAAGTGTCTTTCTGAATTGCAAACAGGATTTTATTCATGCAAAAAAAATATTTCTAATGTTGCTCACTATTTGTCTTCCCATTGCATAAAACGCCTTTCTGTGACCGAGAAATAACATTTTCAGCATAAGCATGCAAAAGCTCCGTGAGACCGTTTAGACGCTCTAACTCACTGTTACTGGTCATAGAGACGCTGGACGGAGCGATCTGAGCATTGAAACTCTTGCTTAAAGGGATGTGTAGAAAACTTCTAACACACTGAGAAGTGTCTTTCTGAATTGCAAACAGGATTTTATTCATGCAAAATAAATATTTCTAATGTTGGTCACTATTTGTCTTCCCATTGCATAAAACACCTTTCTGTGACCGAGAAATAACATTTTCAATATAAGCATGCATAAGCTCCGTGAGACCGTTTAGACGCTCTAACTCACTGTTACTGGTCATAGAGACGCTGGACGGAGCGATCTGAGCATTGAAACTCTTGCTTAAAGGGATGTGTAAAAAACTTCTAACACACTGAGAAGTGTCTTTCTGAATTGCAAACAGGATTTTATTCATGCAAAAAAAATATTTCTAATGTTGCTCACTATTTGTCTTCCCATTGCATAAAACGCCTTTCTGTGACCGAGAAATAACATTTTCAGCATAAGCATACAAAAGCTCCGTGAGACCGTTTAGACGCTCTAACTCACTGTTACTGGTCATAGAGACGCTGGACGGAGCGATCTGAGCATTGAAACTCTTGCTTAAAGGGATGTGTAAAAAACTTCTAACACACTGAGAAGTGTCTTTCTGAATTGCAAACAGGATTTTATTCATGCAAAAAAAATATTTCTAATGTTGCTCACTATTTGTCTTCCCATTGCATAAAACGCCTTTCTGTGACCGAGAAATAACATTTTCAGCATAAGCATGCAAAAGCTCCGTGAGACCGTTTAGACGCTCTAACTCACTGTTACTGGTCATAGAGACGCTGGACGGAGCGATCTGAGCATTGAAACTCTTGCTTAAAGGGATGTGTAAAAAACTTCTAACACACTGAGAAGTGTCTTTCTGAATTGCAAACAGGATTTTATTCATGCAAAAAAAAATATTTCTAAAGTTGGTCACTATTTGTCTTCCCATTGCATAAAACGCCTTTCTGAGACCGAGAAATAACATTTTCAACATAAGCATGCATAAGCTCCGTGAGACCGTTTAGACGCTCTAACTCACTGTTACTGGTCATAGAGACGCTGGACGGAGCGATCTGAGCATTGAAACTCTTGCTTAAAGGGATGTGTAAAAAACTTCTAACACACTGAGAAGTGTCTTTCTGAATTGCAAACAGGATTTTATTCATGCAAAAAAAATATTTCTAATGTTGGTCACTATTTGTCTTCCCATTGCATAAAACACCTTTCTGTGACCGAGAAATAACATTTTCAATATAAGCATGCATAAGCTCCGTGAGACCGTTTAGACGCTCTAACTCACTGTTACTGGTCATAGAGACGCTGGACGGAGCGATCTGAGCATTTAAGCTCTTGCTTAAAGGGATGTGTAAAAAACTTCTAACACACTGAGAAGTGTCTTTCTTAATATGCAAACAGGATTTTATTCATGCAAAAAAAAATATTTCTAATGTTGGTCACTATTTGTCTTCCCATTGCCTAAAACGCCTTTCTGTGACCGAGAAATAACATTTTCAACATAAGCATGCATAAGCTCCGTGAGACCGTTTAGACGCTCTAACTCACTGTTACTGGTCATAGAGACGCTGGACGGAGCGATCTGAGCATTGAAACTCTTGCTTAAAGGGATGTGTAAAAAACTTCTAACACACTGAGAAGTGTCTTTCTGAATTGCAAACAGGATTTTATTCATGCAAAAAAAAATATTTCTAAAGTTGGTCACTATTTGTCTTCCCATTGCATAAAACGCCTTTCTGAGACCGAGAAATAACATTTTCAATATAAGCATGCATAAGCTCCGTGAGACCGTTTAGACGCTCTAACTCACTGTTACTGGTCATAGAGACGCTGGACGGAGCGATCTGAGCATTTAAGCTCTTGCTTAAAGGGATGTGTAAAAAACTTCTAACACACTGAGAAGTGTCTTTCTTAATATGCAAACAGGATTTTATTCATGCTTAAAAAATATTTCTAATGTTGGTCACTATTTGTCTTCCCATTGCCTAAAACGCCTTTCTGTGACCGAGAAATAACATTTTCAACATAAGCATGCATAAGCTCCGTGAGACCGTTTAGACGCTCTAACTCACTGTTACTGGTCATAGAGACGCTGGACGGAGCGATCTGAGCATTGAAACTCTTGCTTAAAGGGATGTGTAAAAAACTTCTAACACACTGAGAAGTGTCTTTCTGAATTGCAAACAGGATTTTATTCATGCAAAAAAAATATTTCTAATGTTGCTCACTATTTGTCTTCCCATTGCATAAAACGCCTTTCTGTGACCGAGAAATAACATTTTCAGCATAAGCATGCAAAAGCTCCGTGAGACCGTTTAGACGCTCTAACTCACTGTTACTGGTCATAGAGACGCTGGACGGAGCGATCTGAGCATTGAAACTCTTGCTTAAAGGGATGTGTAGAAAACTTCTAACACACTGAGAAGTGTCTTTCTGAATTGCAAACAGGATTTTATTCATGCAAAATAAATATTTCTAATGTTGGTCACTATTTGTCTTCCCATTGCATAAAACACCTTTCTGTGACCGAGAAATAACATTTTCAATATAAGCATGCATAAGCTCCGTGAGACCGTTTAGACGCTCTAACTCACTGTTACTGGTCATAGAGACGCTGGACGGAGCGATCTGAGCATTGAAACTCTTGCTTAAAGGGATGTGTAAAAAACTTCTAACACACTGAGAAGTGTCTTTCTGAATTGCAAACAGGATTTTATTCATGCAAAAAAAATATTTCTAATGTTGCTCACTATTTGTCTTCCCATTGCATAAAACGCCTTTCTGTGACCGAGAAATAACATTTTCAGCATAAGCATACAAAAGCTCCGTGAGACCGTTTAGACGCTCTAACTCACTGTTACTGGTCATAGAGACGCTGGACGGAGCGATCTGAGCATTGAAACTCTTGCTTAAAGGGATGTGTAAAAAACTTCTAACACACTGAGAAGTGTCTTTCTGAATTGCAAACAGGATTTTATTCATGCAAAAAAAATATTTCTAATGTTGCTCACTATTTGTCTTCCCATTGCATAAAACGCCTTTCTGTGACCGAGAAATAACATTTTCAGCATAAGCATGCAAAAGCTCCGTGAGACCGTTTAGACGCTCTAACTCACTGTTACTGGTCATAGAGACGCTGGACGGAGCGATCTGAGCATTGAAACTCTTGCTTAAAGGGATGTGTAAAAAACTTCTAACACACTGAGAAGTGTCTTTCTGAATTGCAAACAGGATTTTATTCATGCAAAAAAAAATATTTCTAAAGTTGGTCACTATTTGTCTTCCCATTGCATAAAACGCCTTTCTGAGACCGAGAAATAACATTTTCAACATAAGCATGCATAAGCTCCGTGAGACCGTTTAGACGCTCTAACTCACTGTTACTGGTCATAGAGACGCTGGACGGAGCGATCTGAGCATTGAAACTCTTGCTTAAAGGGATGTGTAAAAAACTTCTAACACACTGAGAAGTGTCTTTCTGAATTGCAAACAGGATTTTATTCATGCAAAAAAAATATTTCTAATGTTGGTCACTATTTGTCTTCCCATTGCATAAAACACCTTTCTGTGACCGAGAAATAACATTTTCAATATAAGCATGCATAAGCTCCGTGAGACCGTTTAGACGCTCTAACTCACTGTTACTGGTCATAGAGACGCTGGACGGAGCGATCTGAGCATTTAAGCTCTTGCTTAAAGGGATGTGTAAAAAACTTCTAACACACTGAGAAGTGTCTTTCTTAATATGCAAACAGGATTTTATTCATGCAAAAAAAAATATTTCTAATGTTGGTCACTATTTGTCTTCCCATTGCCTAAAACGCCTTTCTGTGACCGAGAAATAACATTTTCAACATAAGCATGCATAAGCTCCGTGAGACCGTTTAGACGCTCTAACTCACTGTTACTGGTCATAGAGACGCTGGACGGAGCGATCTGAGCATTGAAACTCTTGCTTAAAGGGATGTGTAAAAAACTTCTAACACACTGAGAAGTGTCTTTCTGAATTGCAAACAGGATTTTATTCATGCAAAAAAAAATATTTCTAAAGTTGGTCACTATTTGTCTTCCCATTGCATAAAACGCCTTTCTGAGACCGAGAAATAACATTTTCAATATAAGCATGCATAAGCTCCGTGAGACCGTTTAGACGCTCTAACTCACTGTTACTGGTCATAGAGACGCTGGACGGAGCGATCTGAGCATTTAAGCTCTTGCTTAAAGGGATGTGTAAAAAACTTCTAACACACTGAGAAGTGTCTTTCTTAATATGCAAACAGGATTTTATTCATGCTTAAAAAATATTTCTAATGTTGGTCACTATTTGTCTTCCCATTGCCTAAAACGCCTTTCTGTGACCGAGAAATAACATTTTCAACATAAGCATGCATAAGCTCCGTGAGACCGTTTAGACGCTCTAACTCACTGTTACTGGTCATAGAGACGCTGGACGGAGCGATCTGAGCATTGAAACTCTTGCTTAAAGGGATGTGTAAAAAACTTCTAACACACTGAGAAGTGTCTTTCTGAATTGCAAACAGGATTTTATTCATGCAAAAAAAATATTTCTAATGTTGCTCACTATTTGTCTTCCCATTGCATAAAACGCCTTTCTGTGACCGAGAAATAACATTTTCAGCATAAGCATGCAAAAGCTCCGTGAGACCGTTTAGACGCTCTAACTCACTGTTACTGGTCATAGAGACGCTGGACGGAGCGATCTGAGCATTGAAACTCTTGCTTAAAGGGATGTGTAAAAAACTTCTAACACACTGAGAAGTGTCTTTCTGAATTGCAAACAGGATTTTATTCATGCAAAAAAAATATTTCTAATGTTGCTCACTATTTGTCTTCCCATTGCATAAAACGCCTTTCTGTGACCGAGAAATAACATTTTCAGCATAAGCATGCAAAAGCTCCGTGAGACCGTTTAGACGCTCTAACTCACTGTTACTGGTCATAGAGACGCTGGACGGAGCGATCTGAGCATTGAAACTCTTGCTTAAAGGGATGTGTAAAAAACTTCTAACACACTGAGAAGTGTCTTTCTGAATTGCAAACAGGATTTTATTCATGCAAAAAAAAATATTTCTAAAGTTGGTCACTATTTGTCTTCCCATTGCATAAAACGCCTTTCTGAGACCGAGAAATAACATTTTCAACATAAGCATGCATAAGCTCCGTGAGACCGTTTAGACGCTCTAACTCACTGTTACTGGTCATAGAGACGCTGGACGGAGCGATCTGAGCATTGAAACTCTTGCTTAAAGGGATGTGTAAAAAACTTCTAACACACTGAGAAGTGTCTTTCTGAATTGCAAACAGGATTTTATTCATGCAAAAAAAATATTTCTAATGTTGGTCACTATTTGTCTTCCCATTGCATAAAACACCTTTCTGTGACCGAGAAATAACATTTTCAATATAAGCATGCATAAGCTCCGTGAGACCGTTTAGACGCTCTAACTCACTGTTACTGGTCATAGAGACGCTGGACGGAGCGATCTGAGCATTTAAGCTCTTGCTTAAAGGGATGTGTAAAAAACTTCTAACACACTGAGAAGTGTCTTTCTTAATATGCAAACAGGATTTTATTCATGCAAAAAAAAATATTTCTAATGTTGGTCACTATTTGTCTTCCCATTGCCTAAAACGCCTTTCTGTGACCGAGAAATAACATTTTCAACATAAGCATGCATAAGCTCCGTGAGACCGTTTAGACGCTCTAACTCACTGTTACTGGTCATAGAGACGCTGGACGGAGCGATCTGAGCATTGAAACTCTTGCTTAAAGGGATGTGTAAAAAACTTCTAACACACTGAGAAGTGTCTTTCTGAATTGCAAACAGGATTTTATTCATGCAAAAAAAAATATTTCTAAAGTTGGTCACTATTTGTCTTCCCATTGCATAAAACGCCTTTCTGAGACCGAGAAATAACATTTTCAATATAAGCATGCATAAGCTCCGTGAGACCGTTTAGACGCTCTAACTCACTGTTACTGGTCATAGAGACGCTGGACGGAGCGATCTGAGCATTTAAGCTCTTGCTTAAAGGGATGTGTAAAAAACTTCTAACACACTGAGAAGTGTCTTTCTTAATATGCAAACAGGATTTTATTCATGCTTAAAAAATATTTCTAATGTTGGTCACTATTTGTCTTCCCATTGCCTAAAACGCCTTTCTGTGACCGAGAAATAACATTTTCAACATAAGCATGCATAAGCTCCGTGAGACCGTTTAGACGCTCTAACTCACTGTTACTGGTCATAGAGACGCTGGACGGAGCGATCTGAGCATTGAAACTCTTGCTTAAAGGGATGTGTAAAAAACTTCTAACACACTGAGAAGTGTCTTTCTGAATTGCAAACAGGATTTTATTCATGCAAAAAAAATATTTCTAATGTTGCTCACTATTTGTCTTCCCATTGCATAAAACGCCTTTCTGTGACCGAGAAATAACATTTTCAGCATAAGCATGCAAAAGCTCCGTGAGACCGTTTAGACGCTCTAACTCACTGTTACTGGTCATAGAGACGCTGGACGGAGCGATCTGAGCATTGAAACTCTTGCTTAAAGGGATGTGTAGAAAACTTCTAACACACTGAGAAGTGTCTTTCTGAATTGCAAACAGGATTTTATTCATGCAAAATAAATATTTCTAATGTTGGTCACTATTTGTCTTCCCATTGCATAAAACACCTTTCTGTGACCGAGAAATAACATTTTCAATATAAGCATGCATAAGCTCCGTGAGACCGTTTAGACGCTCTAACTCACTGTTACTGGTCATAGAGACGCTGGACGGAGCGATCTGAGCATTGAAACTCTTGCTTAAAGGGATGTGTAAAAAACTTCTAACACACTGAGAAGTGTCTTTCTGAATTGCAAACAGGATTTTATTCATGCAAAAAAAATATTTCTAATGTTGCTCACTATTTGTCTTCCCATTGCATAAAACGCCTTTCTGTGACCGAGAAATAACATTTTCAGCATAAGCATGCAAAAGCTCCGTGAGACCGTTTAGACGCTCTAACTCACTGTTACTGGTCATAGAGACGCTGGACGGAGCGATCTGAGCATTGAAACTCTTGCTTAAAGGGATGTGTAAAAAACTTCTAACACACTGAGAAGTGTCTTTCTGAATTGCAAACAGGATTTTATTCATGCAAAAAAAAATATTTCTAAAGTTGGTCACTATTTGTCTTCCCATTGCATAAAACGCCTTTCTGAGACCGAGAAATAACATTTTCAACATAAGCATGCATAAGCTCCGTGAGACCGTTTAGACGCTCTAACTCACTGTTACTGGTCATAGAGACGCTGGACGGAGCGATCTGAGCATTGAAACTCTTGCTTAAAGGGATGTGTAAAAAACTTCTAACACACTGAGAAGTGTCTTTCTGAATTGCAAACAGGATTTTATTCATGCAAAAAAAATATTTCTAATGTTGGTCACTATTTGTCTTCCCATTGCATAAAACACCTTTCTGTGACCGAGAAATAACATTTTCAATATAAGCATGCATAAGCTCCGTGAGACCGTTTAGACGCTCTAACTCACTGTTACTGGTCATAGAGACGCTGGACGGAGCGATCTGAGCATTTAAGCTCTTGCTTAAAGGGATGTGTAAAAAACTTCTAACACACTGAGAAGTGTCTTTCTTAATATGCAAACAGGATTTTATTCATGCAAAAAAAAATATTTCTAATGTTGGTCACTATTTGTCTTCCCATTGCCTAAAACGCCTTTCTGTGACCGAGAAATAACATTTTCAACATAAGCATGCATAAGCTCCGTGAGACCGTTTAGACGCTCTAACTCACTGTTACTGGTCATAGAGACGCTGGACGGAGCGATCTGAGCATTGAAACTCTTGCTTAAAGGGATGTGTAAAAAACTTCTAACACACTGAGAAGTGTCTTTCTGAATTGCAAACAGGATTTTATTCATGCAAAAAAAAATATTTCTAAAGTTGGTCACTATTTGTCTTCCCATTGCATAAAACGCCTTTCTGAGACCGAGAAATAACATTTTCAATATAAGCATGCATAAGCTCCGTGAGACCGTTTAGACGCTCTAACTCACTGTTACTGGTCATAGAGACGCTGGACGGAGCGATCTGAGCATTTAAGCTCTTGCTTAAAGGGATGTGTAAAAAACTTCTAACACACTGAGAAGTGTCTTTCTTAATATGCAAACAGGATTTTATTCATGCTTAAAAAATATTTCTAATGTTGGTCACTATTTGTCTTCCCATTGCCTAAAACGCCTTTCTGTGACCGAGAAATAACATTTTCAACATAAGCATGCATAAGCTCCGTGAGACCGTTTAGACGCTCTAACTCACTGTTACTGGTCATAGAGACGCTGGACGGAGCGATCTGAGCATTGAAACTCTTGCTTAAAGGGATGTGTAAAAAACTTCTAACACACTGAGAAGTGTCTTTCTGAATTGCAAACAGGATTTTATTCATGCAAAAAAAAATATTTCTAAAGTTGGTCACTATTTGTCTTCCCATTGCATAAAACGGCTTTCTGAGACCGAGAAATAACATTTTCAACATAAGCATGCATAAGCTCCGTGAGACCGTTTAGACGCTCTAACTCACTGTTATTGGTCATAGAGACGCTGGACGGAGCGATCTGAGCATTGAAACTCTTGCTTAAAGGGATGTGTAAAAAACTTCTAACACACTGAGAAGTGTCTTTCTGAATTGCAAACAGGATTTTATTCATGCAAAAAAAATATTTCTAATGTTGCTCACTATTTGTCTTCCCATTGCATAAAACGCCTTTCTGTGACCGAGAAATAACATTTTCAGCATAAGCATGCAAAAGCTCCGTGAGACCGTTTAGACGCTCTAACTCACTGTTACTGGTCATAGAGACGCTGGACGGAGCGATCTGAGCATTGAAACTCTTGCTTAAAGGGATGTGTAGAAAACTTCTAACACACTGAGAAGTGTCTTTCTGAATTGCAAACAGGATTTTATTCATGCAAAATAAATATTTCTAATGTTGGTCACTATTTGTCTTCCCATTGCATAAAACACCTTTCTGTGACCGAGAAATAACATTTTCAATATAAGCATGCATAAGCTCCGTGAGACCGTTTAGACGCTCTAACTCACTGTTACTGGTCATAGAGACGCTGGACGGAGCGATCTGAGCATTGAAACTCTTGCTTAAAGGGATGTGTAAAAAACTTCTAACACACTGAGAAGTGTCTTTCTGAATTGCAAACAGGATTTTATTCATGCAAAAAAAATATTTCTAATGTTGCTCACTATTTGTCTTCCCATTGCATAAAACGCCTTTCTGTGACCGAGAAATAACATTTTCAGCATAAGCATGCAAAAGCTCCGTGAGACCGTTTAGACGCTCTAACTCACTGTTACTGGTCATAGAGACGCTGGACGGAGCGATCTGAGCATTGAAACTCTTGCTTAAAGGGATGTGTAAAAAACTTCTAACACACTGAGAAGTGTCTTTCTGAATTGCAAACAGGATTTTATTCATGCAAAAAAAAATATTTCTAAAGTTGGTCACTATTTGTCTTCCCATTGCATAAAACGCCTTTCTGAGACCGAGAAATAACATTTTCAACATAAGCATGCATAAGCTCCGTGAGACCGTTTAGACGCTCTAACTCACTGTTACTGGTCATAGAGACGCTGGACGGAGCGATCTGAGCATTGAAACTCTTGCTTAAAGGGATGTGTAAAAAACTTCTAACACACTGAGAAGTGTCTTTCTGAATTGCAAACAGGATTTTATTCATGCAAAAAAAATATTTCTAATGTTGGTCACTATTTGTCTTCCCATTGCATAAAACACCTTTCTGTGACCGAGAAATAACATTTTCAATATAAGCATGCATAAGCTCCGTGAGACCGTTTAGACGCTCTAACTCACTGTTACTGGTCATAGAGACGCTGGACGGAGCGATCTGAGCATTTAAGCTCTTGCTTAAAGGGATGTGTAAAAAACTTCTAACACACTGAGAAGTGTCTTTCTTAATATGCAAACAGGATTTTATTCATGCAAAAAAAAATATTTCTAATGTTGGTCACTATTTGTCTTCCCATTGCCTAATACGCCTTTCTGTGACCGAGAAATAACATTTTCAACATAAGCATGCATAAGCTCCGTGAGACCGTTTAGACGCTCTAACTCACTGTTACTGGTCATAGAGACGCTGGACGGAGCGATCTGAGCATTGAAACTCTTGCTTAAAGGGATGTGTAAAAAACTTCTAACACACTGAGAAGTGTCTTTCTGAATTGCAAACAGGATTTTATTCATGCAAAAAAAAATATTTCTAAAGTTGGTCACTATTTGTCTTCCCATTGCATAAAACGCCTTTCTGAGACCGAGAAATAACATTTTCAATATAAGCATGCATAAGCTCCGTGAGACCGTTTAGACGCTCTAACTCACTGTTACTGGTCATAGAGACGCTGGACGGAGCGATCTGAGCATTTAAGCTCTTGCTTAAAGGGATGTGTAAAAAACTTCTAACACACTGAGAAGTGTCTTTCTTAATATGCAAACAGGATTTTATTCATGCAAAAAAAAATATTTCTAATGTTGGTCACTATTTGTCTTCCCATTGCCTAAAACGCCTTTCTGTGACCGAGAAATAACATTTTCAACATAAGCATGCATAAGCTCCGTGAGACCGTTTAGACGCTCTAACTCACTGTTACTGGTCATAGAGACGCTGGACGGAGCGATCTGAGCATTTAAGCTCTTGCTTAAAGGGATGTGTAAAAAACTTCTAACACACTGAGAAGTGTCTTTCTTAATATGCAAACAGGATTTTATTCATGCAAAAAAAAATATTTCTAATGTTGGTCACTATTTGTCTTCCCATTGCCTAAAACGCCTTTCTGTGACCGAGAAATAACATTTTCAACATAAGCATGCATAAGCTCCGTGAGACCGTTTAGACGCTCTAACTCACTGTTACTGGTCATAGAGACGCTGGACGGAGCGATCTGAGCATTGAAACTCTTGCTTAAAGGGATGTGTAAAAAACTTCTAACACACTGAGAAGTGTCTTTCTGAATTGCAAACAGGATTTTATTCATGCAAAAAAAAATATTTCTAAAGTTGGTCACTATTTGTCTTCCCATTGCATAAAACGCCTTTCTGAGACCGAGAAATAACATTTTCAATATAAGCATGCATAAGCTCCGTGAGACCGTTTAGACGCTCTAACTCACTGTTATTGGTCATAGAGACGCTGGACGGAGCGATCTGAGCATTGAAACTCTTGCTTAAAGGGATGTGTAAAAAACTTCTAACACACTGAGAAGTGTCTTTCTGAATTGCAAACAGGATTTTATTCATGCAAAAAAAATATTTCTAATGTTGCTCACTATTTGTCTTCCCATTGCATAAAACGCCTTTCTGTGACCGAGAAATAACATTTTCAGCATAAGCATGCAAAAGCTCCGTGAGACCGTTTAGACGCTCTAACTCACTGTTACTGGTCATAGAGACGCTGGACGGAGCGATCTGAGCATTGAAACTCTTGCTTAAAGGGATGTGTAGAAAACTTCTAACACACTGAGAAGTGTCTTTCTGAATTGCAAACAGGATTTTATTCATGCAAAATAAATATTTCTAATGTTGGTCACTATTTGTCTTCCCATTGCATAAAACACCTTTCTGTGACCGAGAAATAACATTTTCAATATAAGCATGCATAAGCTCCGTGAGACCGTTTAGACGCTCTAACTCACTGTTACTGGTCATAGAGACGCTGGACGGAGCGATCTGAGCATTGAAACTCTTGCTTAAAGGGATGTGTAAAAAACTTCTAACACACTGAGAAGTGTCTTTCTGAATTGCAAACAGGATTTTATTCATGCAAAAAAAATATTTCTAATGTTGCTCACTATTTGTCTTCCCATTGCATAAAACGCCTTTCTGTGACCGAGAAATAACATTTTCAGCATAAGCATGCAAAAGCTCCGTGAGACCGTTTAGACGCTCTAACTCACTGTTACTGGTCATAGAGACGCTGGACGGAGCGATCTGAGCATTGAAACTCTTGCTTAAAGGGATGTGTAAAAAACTTCTAACACACTGAGAAGTGTCTTTCTGAATTGCAAACAGGATTTTATTCATGCAAAAAAAAATATTTCTAAAGTTGGTCACTATTTGTCTTCCCATTGCATAAAACGCCTTTCTGAGACCGAGAAATAACATTTTCAACATAAGCATGCATAAGCTCCGTGAGACCGTTTAGACGCTCTAACTCACTGTTACTGGTCATAGAGACGCTGGACGGAGCGATCTGAGCATTGAAACTCTTGCTTAAAGGGATGTGTAAAAAACTTCTAACACACTGAGAAGTGTCTTTCTGAATTGCAAACAGGATTTTATTCATGCAAAAAAAATATTTCTAATGTTGGTCACTATTTGTCTTCCCATTGCATAAAACACCTTTCTGTGACCGAGAAATAACATTTTCAATATAAGCATGCATAAGCTCCGTGAGACCGTTTAGACGCTCTAACTCACTGTTACTGGTCATAGAGACGCTGGACGGAGCGATCTGAGCATTTAAGCTCTTGCTTAAAGGGATGTGTAAAAAACTTCTAACACACTGAGAAGTGTCTTTCTTAATATGCAAACAGGATTTTATTCATGCAAAAAAAAATATTTCTAATGTTGGTCACTATTTGTCTTCCCATTGCCTAAAACGCCTTTCTGTGACCGAGAAATAACATTTTCAACATAAGCATGCATAAGCTCCGTGAGACCGTTTAGACGCTCTAACTCACTGTTACTGGTCATAGAGACGCTGGACGGAGCGATCTGAGCATTGAAACTCTTGCTTAAAGGGATGTGTAAAAAACTTCTAACACACTGAGAAGTGTCTTTCTGAATTGCAAACAGGATTTTATTCATGCAAAAAAAAATATTTCTAAAGTTGGTCACTATTTGTCTTCCCATTGCATAAAACGCCTTTCTGAGACCGAGAAATAACATTTTCAATATAAGCATGCATAAGCTCCGTGAGACCGTTTAGACGCTCTAACTCACTGTTACTGGTCATAGAGACGCTGGACGGAGCGATCTGAGCATTTAAGCTCTTGCTTAAAGGGATGTGTAAAAAACTTCTAACACACTGAGAAGTGTCTTTCTTAATATGCAAACAGGATTTTATTCATGCAAAAAAAAATATTTCTAATGTTGGTCACTATTTGTCTTCCCATTGCCTAAAACGCCTTTCTGTGACCGAGAAATAACATTTTCAACATAAGCATGCATAAGCTCCGTGAGACCGTTTAGACGCTCTAACTCACTGTTACTGGTCATAGAGACGCTGGACGGAGCGATCTGAGCATTGAAACTCTTGCTTAAAGGGATGTGTAAAAAACTTCTAACACACTGAGAAGTGTCTTTCTGAATTGCAAACAGGATTTTATTCATGCAAAAAAAAATATTTCTAAAGTTGGTCACTATTTGTCTTCCCATTGCATAAAACGGCTTTCTGAGACCGAGAAATAACATTTTCAACATAAGCATGCATAAGCTCCGTGAGACCGTTTAGACGCTCTAACTCACTGTTATTGGTCATAGAGACGCTGGACGGAGCGATCTGAGCATTGAAACTCTTGCTTAAAGGGATGTGTAAAAAACTTCTAACACACTGAGAAGTGTCTTTCTGAATTGCAAACAGGATTTTATTCATGCAAAAAAAATATTTCTAATGTTGGTCACTATTTGTCTTCCCATTGCATAAAACGCCTTTCTGTGACCGAGAAATAACATTTTCAACATAAGCATGCATAAGCTCCGTGAGACCGTTTAGACGCTCTAACTCACTGTTACTGGTCATAGAGACGCTGGACGGAGCGATCTGAGCATTGAAACTCTTGCTTAAAGGGATGTGTAAAAAACTTCTAACACACTGAGAAGTGTCTTTCTGAATTGCAAACAGGATTTTATTCATGCAAAAAAAATATTTCTAATGTTGCTCACTATTTGTCTTCCCATTGCATAAAACGCCTTTCTGTGACCGAGAAATAACATTTTCAGCATAAGCATGCAAAAGCTCCGTGAGACCGTTTAGACGCTCTAACTCACTGTTACTGGTCATAGAGACGCTGGACGGAGCGATCTGAGCATTGAAACTCTTGCTTAAAGGGATGTGTAAAAAACTTCTAACACACTGAGAAGTGTCTTTCTGAATTGCAAACAGGATTTCATTCATGCAAAAAAAATATTTCTAATGTTGCTCACTATTTGTCTTCCCATTGCATAAAACGCCTTTCTGTGACCGAGAAATAACATTTTCAGCATAAGCATGCAAAAGCTCCGTGAGACCGTTTAGACGCTCTAACTCACTGTTACTGGTCATAGAGACGCTGGACGGAGCGATCTGAGCATTGAAACTCTTGCTTAAAGGGATGTGTAGAAAACTTCTAACACACTGAGAAGTGTCTTTCTGAATTGCAAACAGGATTTTATTCATGCAAAATAAATATTTCTAATGTTGGTCACTATTTGTCTTCCCATTGCATAAAACACCTTTCTGTGACCGAGAAATAACATTTTCAATATAAGCATGCATAAGCTCCGTGAGACCGTTTAGACGCTCTAACTCACTGTTACTGGTCATAGAGACGCTGGACGGAGCGATCTGAGCATTGAAACTTTTGCTTAAAGGGATGTGTAAAAAACTTCTAACACACTGAGAAGTGTCTTTCTGAATTGCAAACAGGATTTTATTCATGCAAAAAAAATATTTCTAATGTTGCTCACTATTTGTCTTCCCATTGCATAAAACACCTTTCTGTGACCGAGAAATAACATTTTCAGCATAAGCATGCAAAAGCTCCGTGAGACCGTTTAGACGCTCTAACTCACTGTTACTGGTCATAGAGACGCTGGACGGAGCGATCTGAGCATTGAAACTCTTGCTTAAAGGGATGTGTAGAAAACTTCTAACACACTGAGAAGTGTCTTTCTGAATTGCAAACAGGATTTTATTCATGCAAAATAAATATTTCTAATGTTGGTCACTATTTGTCTTCCCATTGCATAAAACACCTTTCTGTGACCGAGAAATAACATTTTCAAAATAAGCATGCATAAGCTCCGTGAGACCGTTTAGACGCTCTAACTCACTGTTACTGGTCATAGAGACACTGGACGGAGCGATCTGAGCATTGAAACTCTTGCTTAAAGGGATGTGTAAAAAACTTCTAACACACTGAGAAGTGTCTTTCTGAATTGCAAACAGGATTTTATTCATGCAAAAAAAAATATTTCTAAAGTTGGTCACTATTTGTCTTCCCATTGCATAAAACGCCTTTCTGAGACCGAGAAATAACATTTTCAACATAAGCATGCATAAGCTCCGTGAGACCGTTTAGACGCTCTAACTCACTGTTACTGGTCATAGAGACGCTGGACGGAGCGATCTGAGCATTGAAACTCTTGCTTAAAGGGATGTGTAAAAAACTTCTAACACACTGAGAAGTGTCTTTCTGAATTGCAAACAGGATTTTATTCATGCAAAAAAAATATTTCTAATGTTGCTCACTATTTGTCTTCCCATTGCATAAAACACCTTTCTGTGACCGAGAAATAACATTTTCAATATAAGCATGCATAAGCTCCGTGAGACCGTTTAGACGCTCTAACTCACTGTTACTGGTCATAGAGACGCTGGACGGAGCGATCTGAGCATTGAAACTCTTGCTTAAAGGGATGTGTAGAAAACTTCTAACACACTGAGAAGTGTCTTTCTGAATTGCAAACAGGATTTTATTCATGCAAAAAAAATATTTCTAATGTTGCTCACTATTTGTCTTCCCATTGCATAAAACGCCTTTCTGTGACCGAGAAATAACATTTTCAGCATAAGCATGCAAAAGCTCCGTGAGACCGTTTAGACGCTCTAACTCACTGTTACTGGTCATAGAGACGCTGGACGGAGCGATCTGAGCATTGAAACTCTTGCTTAAAGGGATGTGTAAAAAACTTCTAACACACTGAGAAGTGTCTTTCTGAATTGCAAACAGGATTTTATTCATGCAAAAAAAAATATTTCTAAAGTTGGTCACTATTTGTCTTCCCATTGCATAAAACGCCTTTCTGAGACCGAGAAATAACATTTTCAACATAAGCATGCATAAGCTCCGTGAGACCGTTTAGACGCTCTAACTCACTGTTACTGGTCATAGAGACGCTGGACGGAGCGATCTGAGCATTGAAACTCTTGCTTAAAGGGATGTGTAAAAAACTTCTAACACACTGAGAAGTGTCTTTCTGAATTGCAAACAGGATTTTATTCATGCAAAAAAAATATTTCTAATGTTGCTCACTATTTGTCTTCCCATTGCATAAAACGCCTTTCTGTGACCGAGAAATAACATTTTCAGCATAAGCATGCAAAAGCTCCGTGAGACCGTTTAGACGCTCTAACTCACTGTTACTGGTCATAGAGACGCTGGACGGAGCGATCTGAGCATTGAAACTCTTGCTTAAAGGGATGTGTAAAAAACTTCTAACACACTGAGAAGTGTCTTTCTGAATTGCAAACAGGATTTCATTCATGCAAAAAAAATATTTCTAATGTTGCTCACTATTTGTCTTCCCATTGCATAAAACGCCTTTCTGTGACCGAGAAATAACATTTTCAGCATAAGCATGCAAAAGCTCCGTGAGACCGTTTAGACGCTCTAACTCACTGTTACTGGTCATAGAGACGCTGGACGGAGCGATCTGAGCATTGAAACTCTTGCTTAAAGGGATGTGTAGAAAACTTCTAACACACTGAGAAGTGTCTTTCTGAATTGCAAACAGGATTTTATTCATGCAAAATAAATATTTCTAATGTTGGTCACTATTTGTCTTCCCATTGCATAAAACACCTTTCTGTGACCGAGAAATAACATTTTCAATATAAGCATGCATAAGCTCCGTGAGACCGTTTAGACGCTCTAACTCACTGTTACTGGTCATAGAGACGCTGGACGGAGCGATCTGAGCATTGAAACTCTTGCTTAAAGGGATGTGTAAAAAACTTCTAACACACTGAGAAGTGTCTTTCTGAATTGCAAACAGGATTTTATTCATGCAAAAAAAATATTTCTAATGTTGCTCACTATTTGTCTTCCCATTGCATAAAACGCCTTTCTGTGACCGAGAAATAACATTTTCAGCATAAGCATGCAAAAGCTCCGTGAGACCGTTTAGACGCTCTAACTCACTGTTACTGGTCATAGAGACGCTGGACGGAGCGATCTGAGCATTGAAACTCTTGCTTAAAGGGATGTGTAGAAAACTTCTAACACACTGAGAAGTGTCTTTCTGAATTGCAAACAGGATTTTATTCATGCAAAATAAATATTTCTAATGTTGCTCACTATTTGTCTTCCCATTGCATAAAACGCCTTTCTGTGACCGAGAAATAACATTTTCAGCATAAGCATGCAAAAGCTCCGTGAGACCGTTTAGACGCTCTAACTCACTGTTACTGGTCATAGAGACGCTGGACGGAGCGATCTGAGCATTAAAACTCTTGCTTAAAGGGATGTGTAGAAAACTTCTAACACACTGAGAAGTGTCTTTCTGAATTGCAAACAGGATTTTATTCATGCAAAATAAATATTTCTAATGTTGGTCACTATTTGTCTTCCCATTGCATAAAACACATTTCTGTGACCGAGAAATAACATTTTCAATATAAGCATGCATAAGCTCCGTGAGACCGTTTAGACGCTCTAACTCACTGTTACTGGTCATAGAGACGCTGGACGGAGCGATCTGAGCATTGAAACTCTTGCTTAAAGGGATGTGTAAAAAACTTCTAACACACTGAGAAGTGTCTTTCTGAATTGCAAACAGGATTTTATTCATGCAAAAAAAAATATTTCTAAAGTTGGTCACTATTTGTCTTCCCATTGCATAAAACGCCTTTCTGAGACCGAGAAATAACATTTTCAATATAAGCATGCATAAGCTCCGTGAGACCGTTTAGACGCTCTAACTCACTGTTACTGGTCATAGAGACGCTGGACGGAGCGATCTGAGCATTTAAGCTCTTGCTTAAAGGGATGTGTAAAAAACTTCTAACACACTGAGAAGTGTCTTTCTTAATATGCAAACAGGATTTTATTCATGCAAAAAAAAATATTTCTAATGTTGGTCACTATTTGTCTTCCCATTGCCTAAAACGCCTTTCTGTGACCGAGAAATAACATTTTCAACATAAGCATGCATAAGCTCCGTGAGACCGTTTAGACGCTCTAACTCACTGTTACTGGTCATAGAGACGCTGGACGGAGCGATCTGAGCATTTAAGCTCTTGCTTAAAGGGATGTGTAAAAAACTTCTAACACACTGAGAAGTGTCTTTCTTAATATGCAAACAGGATTTTATTCATGCAAAAAAAAATATTTCTAATGTTGGTCACTATTTGTCTTCCCATTGCCTAAAACGCCTTTCTGTGACCGAGAAATAACATTTTCAACATAAGCATGCATAAGCTCCGTGAGACCGTTTAGACGCTCTAACTCACTGTTACTGGTCATAGAGACGCTGGACGGAGCGATCTGAGCATTGAAACTCTTGCTTAAAGGGATGTGTAAAAAACTTCTAACACACTGAGAAGTGTCTTTCTGAATTGCAAACAGGATTTTATTCATGCAAAAAAAAATATTTCTAAAGTTGGTCACTATTTGTCTTCCCATTGCATAAAACGCCTTTCTGAGACCGAGAAATAACATTTTCAATATAAGCATGCATAAGCTCCGTGAGACCGTTTAGACGCTCTAACTCACTGTTATTGGTCATAGAGACGCTGGACGGAGCGATCTGAGCATTGAAACTCTTGCTTAAAGGGATGTGTAAAAAACTTCTAACACACTGAGAAGTGTCTTTCTGAATTGCAAACAGGATTTTATTCATGCAAAAAAAATATTTCTAATGTTGCTCACTATTTGTCTTCCCATTGCATAAAACGCCTTTCTGTGACCGAGAAATAACATTTTCAGCATAAGCATGCAAAAGCTCCGTGAGACCGTTTAGACGCTCTAACTCACTGTTACTGGTCATAGAGACGCTGGACGGAGCGATCTGAGCATTGAAACTCTTGCTTAAAGGGATGTGTAGAAAACTTCTAACACACTGAGAAGTGTCTTTCTGAATTGCAAACAGGATTTTATTCATGCAAAATAAATATTTCTAATGTTGGTCACTATTTGTCTTCCCATTGCATAAAACACCTTTCTGTGACCGAGAAATAACATTTTCAATATAAGCATGCATAAGCTCCGTGAGACCGTTTAGACGCTCTAACTCACTGTTACTGGTCATAGAGACGCTGGACGGAGCGATCTGAGCATTGAAACTCTTGCTTAAAGGGATGTGTAAAAAACTTCTAACACACTGAGAAGTGTCTTTCTGAATTGCAAACAGGATTTTATTCATGCAAAAAAAATATTTCTAATGTTGCTCACTATTTGTCTTCCCATTGCATAAAACGCCTTTCTGTGACCGAGAAATAACATTTTCAGCATAAGCATGCAAAAGCTCCGTGAGACCGTTTAGACGCTCTAACTCACTGTTACTGGTCATAGAGACGCTGGACGGAGCGATCTGAGCATTGAAACTCTTGCTTAAAGGGATGTGTAAAAAACTTCTAACACACTGAGAAGTGTCTTTCTGAATTGCAAACAGGATTTTATTCATGCAAAAAAAAATATTTCTAAAGTTGGTCACTATTTGTCTTCCCATTGCATAAAACGCCTTTCTGAGACCGAGAAATAACATTTTCAACATAAGCATGCATAAGCTCCGTGAGACCGTTTAGACGCTCTAACTCACTGTTACTGGTCATAGAGACGCTGGACGGAGCGATCTGAGCATTGAAACTCTTGCTTAAAGGGATGTGTAAAAAACTTCTAACACACTGAGAAGTGTCTTTCTGAATTGCAAACAGGATTTTATTCATGCAAAAAAAATATTTCTAATGTTGGTCACTATTTGTCTTCCCATTGCATAAAACACCTTTCTGTGACCGAGAAATAACATTTTCAATATAAGCATGCATAAGCTCCGTGAGACCGTTTAGACGCTCTAACTCACTGTTACTGGTCATAGAGACGCTGGACGGAGCGATCTGAGCATTTAAGCTCTTGCTTAAAGGGATGTGTAAAAAACTTCTAACACACTGAGAAGTGTCTTTCTTAATATGCAAACAGGATTTTATTCATGCAAAAAAAAATATTTCTAATGTTGGTCACTATTTGTCTTCCCATTGCCTAAAACGCCTTTCTGTGACCGAGAAATAACATTTTCAACATAAGCATGCATAAGCTCCGTGAGACCGTTTAGACGCTCTAACTCACTGTTACTGGTCATAGAGACGCTGGACGGAGCGATCTGAGCATTGAAACTCTTGCTTAAAGGGATGTGTAAAAAACTTCTAACACACTGAGAAGTGTCTTTCTGAATTGCAAACAGGATTTTATTCATGCAAAAAAAAATATTTCTAAAGTTGGTCACTATTTGTCTTCCCATTGCATAAAACGCCTTTCTGAGACCGAGAAATAACATTTTCAATATAAGCATGCATAAGCTCCGTGAGACCGTTTAGACGCTCTAACTCACTGTTACTGGTCATAGAGACGCTGGACGGAGCGATCTGAGCATTTAAGCTCTTGCTTAAAGGGATGTGTAAAAAACTTCTAACACACTGAGAAGTGTCTTTCTTAATATGCAAACAGGATTTTATTCATGCAAAAAAAAATATTTCTAATGTTGGTCACTATTTGTCTTCCCATTGCCTAAAACGCCTTTCTGTGACCGAGAAATAACATTTTCAACATAAGCATGCATAAGCTCCGTGAGACCGTTTAGACGCTCTAACTCACTGTTACTGGTCATAGAGACGCTGGACGGAGCGATCTGAGCATTGAAACTCTTGCTTAAAGGGATGTGTAAAAAACTTCTAACACACTGAGAAGTGTCTTTCTGAATTGCAAACAGGATTTTATTCATGCAAAAAAAAATATTTCTAAAGTTGGTCACTATTTGTCTTCCCATTGCATAAAACGGCTTTCTGAGACCGAGAAATAACATTTTCAACATAAGCATGCATAAGCTCCGTGAGACCGTTTAGACGCTCTAACTCACTGTTATTGGTCATAGAGACGCTGGACGGAGCGATCTGAGCATTGAAACTCTTGCTTAAAGGGATGTGTAAAAAACTTCTAACACACTGAGAAGTGTCTTTCTGAATTGCAAACAGGATTTTATTCATGCAAAAAAAATATTTCTAATGTTGGTCACTATTTGTCTTCCCATTGCATAAAACGCCTTTCTGTGACCGAGAAATAACATTTTCAACATAAGCATGCATAAGCTCCGTGAGACCGTTTAGACGCTCTAACTCACTGTTACTGGTCATAGAGACGCTGGACGGAGCGATCTGAGCATTGAAACTCTTGCTTAAAGGGATGTGTAAAAAACTTCTAACACACTGAGAAGTGTCTTTCTGAATTGCAAACAGGATTTTATTCATGCAAAAAAAATATTTCTAATGTTGCTCACTATTTGTCTTCCCATTGCATAAAACGCCTTTCTGTGACCGAGAAATAACATTTTCAGCATAAGCATGCAAAAGCTCCGTGAGACCGTTTAGACGCTCTAACTCACTGTTACTGGTCATAGAGACGCTGGACGGAGCGATCTGAGCATTGAAACTCTTGCTTAAAGGGATGTGTAAAAAACTTCTAACACACTGAGAAGTGTCTTTCTGAATTGCAAACAGGATTTCATTCATGCAAAAAAAATATTTCTAATGTTGCTCACTATTTGTCTTCCCATTGCATAAAACGCCTTTCTGTGACCGAGAAATAACATTTTCAGCATAAGCATGCAAAAGCTCCGTGAGACCGTTTAGACGCTCTAACTCACTGTTACTGGTCATAGAGACGCTGGACGGAGCGATCTGAGCATTGAAACTCTTGCTTAAAGGGATGTGTAGAAAACTTCTAACACACTGAGAAGTGTCTTTCTGAATTGCAAACAGGATTTTATTCATGCAAAATAAATATTTCTAATGTTGGTCACTATTTGTCTTCCCATTGCATAAAACACCTTTCTGTGACCGAGAAATAACATTTTCAATATAAGCATGCATAAGCTCCGTGAGACCGTTTAGACGCTCTAACTCACTGTTACTGGTCATAGAGACGCTGGACGGAGCGATCTGAGCATTGAAACTTTTGCTTAAAGGGATGTGTAAAAAACTTCTAACACACTGAGAAGTGTCTTTCTGAATTGCAAACAGGATTTTATTCATGCAAAAAAAATATTTCTAATGTTGCTCACTATTTGTCTTCCCATTGCATAAAACACCTTTCTGTGACCGAGAAATAACATTTTCAGCATAAGCATGCAAAAGCTCCGTGAGACCGTTTAGACGCTCTAACTCACTGTTACTGGTCATAGAGACGCTGGACGGAGCGATCTGAGCATTGAAACTCTTGCTTAAAGGGATGTGTAGAAAACTTCTAACACACTGAGAAGTGTCTTTCTGAATTGCAAACAGGATTTTATTCATGCAAAATAAATATTTCTAATGTTGGTCACTATTTGTCTTCCCATTGCATAAAACACCTTTCTGTGACCGAGAAATAACATTTTCAAAATAAGCATGCATAAGCTCCGTGAGACCGTTTAGACGCTCTAACTCACTGTTACTGGTCATAGAGACACTGGACGGAGCGATCTGAGCATTGAAACTCTTGCTTAAAGGGATGTGTAAAAAACTTCTAACACACTGAGAAGTGTCTTTCTGAATTGCAAACAGGATTTTATTCATGCAAAAAAAAATATTTCTAAAGTTGGTCACTATTTGTCTTCCCATTGCATAAAACGCCTTTCTGAGACCGAGAAATAACATTTTCAACATAAGCATGCATAAGCTCCGTGAGACCGTTTAGACGCTCTAACTCACTGTTACTGGTCATAGAGACGCTGGACGGAGCGATCTGAGCATTGAAACTCTTGCTTAAAGGGATGTGTAAAAAACTTCTAACACACTGAGAAGTGTCTTTCTGAATTGCAAACAGGATTTTATTCATGCAAAAAAAATATTTCTAATGTTGCTCACTATTTGTCTTCCCATTGCATAAAACACCTTTCTGTGACCGAGAAATAACATTTTCAATATAAGCATGCATAAGCTCCGTGAGACCGTTTAGACGCTCTAACTCACTGTTACTGGTCATAGAGACGCTGGACGGAGCGATCTGAGCATTGAAACTCTTGCTTAAAGGGATGTGTAGAAAACTTCTAACACACTGAGAAGTGTCTTTCTGAATTGCAAACAGGATTTTATTCATGCAAAAAAAATATTTCTAATGTTGCTCACTATTTGTCTTCCCATTGCATAAAACGCCTTTCTGTGACCGAGAAATAACATTTTCAGCATAAGCATGCAAAAGCTCCGTGAGACCGTTTAGACGCTCTAACTCACTGTTACTGGTCATAGAGACGCTGGACGGAGCGATCTGAGCATTGAAACTCTTGCTTAAAGGGATGTGTAAAAAACTTCTAACACACTGAGAAGTGTCTTTCTGAATTGCAAACAGGATTTTATTCATGCAAAAAAAAATATTTCTAAAGTTGGTCACTATTTGTCTTCCCATTGCATAAAACGCCTTTCTGAGACCGAGAAATAACATTTTCAACATAAGCATGCATAAGCTCCGTGAGACCGTTTAGACGCTCTAACTCACTGTTACTGGTCATAGAGACGCTGGACGGAGCGATCTGAGCATTGAAACTCTTGCTTAAAGGGATGTGTAAAAAACTTCTAACACACTGAGAAGTGTCTTTCTGAATTGCAAACAGGATTTTATTCATGCAAAAAAAATATTTCTAATGTTGCTCACTATTTGTCTTCCCATTGCATAAAACGCCTTTCTGTGACCGAGAAATAACATTTTCAGCATAAGCATGCAAAAGCTCCGTGAGACCGTTTAGACGCTCTAACTCACTGTTACTGGTCATAGAGACGCTGGACGGAGCGATCTGAGCATTGAAACTCTTGCTTAAAGGGATGTGTAAAAAACTTCTAACACACTGAGAAGTGTCTTTCTGAATTGCAAACAGGATTTCATTCATGCAAAAAAAATATTTCTAATGTTGCTCACTATTTGTCTTCCCATTGCATAAAACGCCTTTCTGTGACCGAGAAATAACATTTTCAGCATAAGCATGCAAAAGCTCCGTGAGACCGTTTAGACGCTCTAACTCACTGTTACTGGTCATAGAGACGCTGGACGGAGCGATCTGAGCATTGAAACTCTTGCTTAAAGGGATGTGTAGAAAACTTCTAACACACTGAGAAGTGTCTTTCTGAATTGCAAACAGGATTTTATTCATGCAAAATAAATATTTCTAATGTTGGTCACTATTTGTCTTCCCATTGCATAAAACACCTTTCTGTGACCGAGAAATAACATTTTCAATATAAGCATGCATAAGCTCCGTGAGACCGTTTAGACGCTCTAACTCACTGTTACTGGTCATAGAGACGCTGGACGGAGCGATCTGAGCATTGAAACTCTTGCTTAAAGGGATGTGTAAAAAACTTCTAACACACTGAGAAGTGTCTTTCTGAATTGCAAACAGGATTTTATTCATGCAAAAAAAATATTTCTAATGTTGCTCACTATTTGTCTTCCCATTGCATAAAACGCCTTTCTGTGACCGAGAAATAACATTTTCAGCATAAGCATGCAAAAGCTCCGTGAGACCGTTTAGACGCTCTAACTCACTGTTACTGGTCATAGAGACGCTGGACGGAGCGATCTGAGCATTGAAACTCTTGCTTAAAGGGATGTGTAGAAAACTTCTAACACACTGAGAAGTGTCTTTCTGAATTGCAAACAGGATTTTATTCATGCAAAATAAATATTTCTAATGTTGCTCACTATTTGTCTTCCCATTGCATAAAACGCCTTTCTGTGACCGAGAAATAACATTTTCAGCATAAGCATGCAAAAGCTCCGTGAGACCGTTTAGACGCTCTAACTCACTGTTACTGGTCATAGAGACGCTGGACGGAGCGATCTGAGCATTAAAACTCTTGCTTAAAGGGATGTGTAGAAAACTTCTAACACACTGAGAAGTGTCTTTCTGAATTGCAAACAGGATTTTATTCATGCAAAATAAATATTTCTAATGTTGGTCACTATTTGTCTTCCCATTGCATAAAACACATTTCTGTGACCGAGAAATAACATTTTCAATATAAGCATGCATAAGCTCCGTGAGACCGTTTAGACGCTCTAACTCACTGTTACTGGTCATAGAGACGCTGGACGGAGCGATCTGAGCATTGAAACTCTTGCTTAAAGGGATGTGTAAAAAACTTCTAACACACTGAGAAGTGTCTTTCTGAATTGCAAACAGGATTTTATTCATGCAAAATAAATATTTCTAATGTTGGTCACTATTTGTCTTCCCATTGCATAAAACACCTTTCTGTGACCGAGAAATAACATTTTCAATATAAGCATGCATAAGCTCCGTGAGACCGTTTAGACGCTCTAACTCACTGTTACTGCTCATAGAGACGCTGGACGGAGCGATCTGAGCATTGAAACTCTTGCTTAAAGGGATGTGTAAAAAACTTCTAACACACTGAGAAGTGTCTTTCTGAATTGCAAACAGGATTTTATTCATGCAAAATAAATATTTCTAATGTTGGTCACTATTTGTCTTCCCATTGCATAAAACACCTTTCTGTGACCGAGAAATAACATTTTCAATATAAGCATGCATAAGCTCCGTGAGACCGTTTAGACGCTCTAACTCACTGTTACTGGTCATAGAGACGCTGGACGGAGCGATCTGAGCATTGAAACTCTTGCTTAAAGGGATGTGTAAAAAACTTCTAACACACTGAGAAGTGTCTTTCTGAATTGCAAACAGGATTTTATTCATGCAAAAAAAATATTTCTAATGTTACTCACTATTTGTCTTCCCATTGCATAAAACGCCTTTCTGTGACCGAGAAATAACATTTTCAGCATAAGCATGCAAAAGCTCCGTGAGACCGTTTAGACGTTCTAACTCACTGTTACTGGTCATAGAGACGCTGGACGGAGCGATCTGAGCATTGAAACTCTTGCTTAAAGGGATGTGTAGAAAACTTCTAACACACTGAGAAGTGTCTTTCTGAATTGCAAACAGGATTTTATTCATGCAAAATAAATATTTCTAATGTTGGTCACTATTTGTCTTCCCATTGCATAAAACACCTTTCTGTGACCGAGAAATAACATTTTCAATATAAGCATGCATAAGCTCCGTGAGACCGTTTAGACGCTCTAACTCACTGTTACTGGTCATAGAGACGCTGGACGGAGCGATCTGAGCATTGAAACTCTTGCTTAAAGGGATGTGTAAAAAACTTCTAACACACTGAGAAGTGTCTTTCTGAATTGCAAACAGGATTTTATTCATGCAAAAAAAAATATTTCTAAAGTTGGTCACTATTTGTCTTCCCATTGCATAAAACGCCTTTCTGAGACCGAGAAATAACATTTTCAACATAAGCATGCATAAGCTCCGTGAGACCGTTTAGACGCTCTAACTCACTGTTACTGGTCATAGAGACGCTGGACGGAGCGATCTGAGCATTGAAACTCTTGCTTAAAGGGATGTGTAAAAAACTTCTAACACACTGAGAAGTGTCTTTCTGAATTGCAAACAGGATTTTATTCATGCAAAAAAAATATTTCTAATGTTGGTCACTATTTGTCTTCCCATTGCATAAAACGCCTTTCTGTGACCGAGAAATAACATTTTCAGCATAAGCATGCAAAAGCTCCGTGAGACCGTTTAGACGCTCTAACTCACTGTTACTGGTCATAGAGACGCTGGACGGAGCGATCTGAGCATTGAAACTCTTGCTTAAAGGGATGTGTAGAAAACTTCTAACACACTGAGAAGTGTCTTTCTGAATTGCAAACAGGATTTTATTCATGCAAAATAAATATTTCTAATGTTGGTCACTATTTGTCTTCCCATTGCATAAAACACCTTTCTGTGACCGAGAAATAACATTTTCAATATAAGCATGCATAAGCTCCGTGAGACCGTTTAGACGCTCTAACTCACTGTTAGTGGTCATGGAGACGCTGGACGGAGCGATCTGAGCATTTAAGCTCTTGCTTAAAGGGATGTGTAAAAAACTTCTAACACACTGAGAAGTGTCTTTCTTAATATGCAAACAGGATTTTATTCATGCATAAAAAAATATTTCTAATGTTGGTCACTATTTGTCTTCCCATTGCCTAAAACGCCTTTCTGTGACCGAGAAATAACATTTTCAACATAAGCATGCATAAGCTCCGTGAGACCGTTTAGACGCTCTAACTCACTGTTACTGGTCATAGAGACGCTGGACGGAGCGATCTGAGCATTGAAACTCTTGCTTAAAGAGATGTGTAAAAAACTTCTAACACACTGAGAAGTGTCTTTCTGAATTGCAAACAGGATTTTATTCATGCAAAAAAAAATATTTCTAAAGTTGGTCACTATTTGTCTTCCCATTGCATAAAACGCCTTTCTGAGACCGAGAAATAACATTTTCAACATAAGCATGCATAAGCTCCGTGAGACCGTTTAGACGCTCTAACTCACTGTTACTGGTCATAGAGACGCTGGACGGAGCGATCTGAGCATTGAAACTCTTGCTTAAAGGGATGTGTAAAAAACTTCTAACACACTGAGAAGTGTCTTTCTGAATTGCAAACAGGATTTTATTCATGCAAAAAAAATATTTCTAATGTTGCTCACTATTTGTCTTCCCATTGCATAAAACGCCTTTCTGTGACCGAGAAATAACATTTTCAGCATAAGCATGCAAAAGCTCCGTGAGACCGTTTAGACGCTCTAACTCACTGTTACTGGTCATAGAGACGCTGGACGGAGCGATCTGAGCATTGAAACTCTTGCTTAAAGGGATGTGTAGAAAACTTCTAACACACTGAGAAGTGTCTTTCTGAATTGCAAACAGGATTTTATTCATGCAAAATAAATATTTCTAATGTTGGTCACTATTTGTCTTCCCATTGCATAAAACACCTTTCTGTGACCGAGAAATAACATTTTCAATATAAGCATGCATAAGCTCCGTGAGACCGTTTAGACGCTCTAACTCACTGTTACTGGTCATAGAGACGCTGGACGGAGCGATCTGAGCATTGAAACTCTTGCTTAAAGGGATGTGTAAAAAACTTCTAACACACTGAGAAGTGTCTTTCTGAATTGCAAACAGGATTTTATTCATGCAAAAAAAAATATTTCTAAAGTTGGTCACTATTTGTCTTCCCATTGCATAAAACGCCTTTCTGAGACCGAGAAATAACATTTTCAACATAAGCATGCATAAGCTCCGTGAGACCGTTTAGACGCTCTAACTCACTGTTACTGGTCATAGAGACGCTGGACGGAGCGATCTGAGCATTGAAACTCTTGCTTAAAGGGATGTGTAAAAAACTTCTAACACACTGAGAAGTGTCTTTCTGAATTGCAAACAGGATTTTATTCATGCAAAAAAAATATTTCTAATGTTGGTCACTATTTGTCTTCCCATTGCATAAAACGCCTTTCTGTGACCGAGAAATAACATTTTCAGCATAAGCATGCAAAAGCTCCGTGAGACCGTTTAGACGCTCTAACTCACTGTTACTGGTCATAGAGACGCTGGACGGAGCGATCTGAGCATTGAAACTCTTGCTTAAAGGGATGTGTAAAAAACTTCTAACACACTGAGAAGTGTCTTTCTGAATTGCAAACAGGATTTTATTCATGCAAAATAAATATTTCTAATGTTGGTCACTATTTGTCTTCCCATTGCATAAAACACCTTTCTGTGACCGAGAAATAACATTTTCAATATAAGCATGCATAAGCTCCGTGAGACCGTTTAGACGCTCTAACTCACTGTTACTGGTCATAGAGACGCTGGACGGAGCGATCTGAGCATTGAAACTCTTGCTTAAAGGGATGTGTAAAAAACTTCTAACACACTGAGAAGTGTCTTTCTGAATTGCAAACAGGATTTTATTCATGCAAAAAAAATATTTCTAATGTTGCTCACTATTTGTCTTCCCATTGCATAAAACGCCTTTCTGTGACCGAGAAATAACATTTTCAGCATAAGCATGCAAAAGCTCCGTGAGACCGTTTAGACGCTCTAACTCACTGTTACTGGTCATAGAGACGCTGGACGGAGCGATCTGAGCATTGAAACTCTTGCTTAAAGGGATGTGTAGAAAACTTCTAACACACTGAGAAGTGTCTTTCTGAATTGCAAACAGGATTTTATTCATGCAAAATAAATATTTCTAATGTTGCTCACTATTTGTCTTCCCATTGCATAAAACGCCTTTCTGTGACCGAGAAATAACATTTTCAGCATAAGCATGCAAAAGCTCCGTGAGACCGTTTAGACGCTCTAACTCACTGTTACTGGTCATAGAGACGCTGGACGGAGCGATCTGAGCATTAAAACTCTTTCTTAAAGGGATGTGTAGAAAACTTCTAACACACTGAGAAGTGTCTTTCTGAATTGCAAACAGGATTTTATTCATGCAAAATAAATATTTCTAATGTTGGTCACTATTTGTCTTCCCATTGCATAAAACACCTTTCTGTGACCGAGAAATAACATTTTCAATATAAGCATGCATAAGCTCCGTGAGACCGTTTAGACGCTCTAACTCACTGTTACTGGTCATAGAGACGCTGGACGGAGCGATCTGAGCATTGAAACTCTTGCTTAAAGGGATGTGTAAAAAACTTCTAACACACTGAGAAGTGTCTTTCTGAATTGCAAACAGGATTTTATTCATGCAAAATAAATATTTCTAATGTTGGTCACTATTTGTCTTCCCATTGCATAAAACACCTTTCTGTGACCGAGAAATAACATTTTCAATATAAGCATGCATAAGCTCCGTGAGACCGTTTAGACGCTCTAACTCACTGTTACTGCTCATAGAGACGCTGGACGGAGCGATCTGAGCATTGAAACTCTTGCTTAAAGGGATGTGTAAAAAACTTCTAACACACTGAGAAGTGTCTTTCTGAATTGCAAACAGGATTTTATTCATGCAAAATAAATATTTCTAATGTTGGTCACTATTTGTCTTCCCATTGCATAAAACACCTTTCTGTGACCGAGAAATAACATTTTCAATATAAGCATGCATAAGCTCCGTGAGACCGTTTAGACGCTCTAACTCACTGTTACTGGTCATAGAGACGCTGGACGGAGCGATCTGAGCATTGAAACTCTTGCTTAAAGGGATGTGTAAAAAACTTCTAACACACTGAGAAGTGTCTTTCTGAATTGCAAACAGGATTTTATTCATGCAAAAAAAATATTTCTAATGTTGCTCACTATTTGTCTTCCCATTGCATAAAACGCCTTTCTGTGACCGAGAAATAACATTTTCAGCATAAGCATGCAAAAGCTCCGTGAGACCGTTTAGACGTTCTAACTCACTGTTACTGGTCATAGAGACGCTGGACGGAGCGATCTGAGCATTGAAACTCTTGCTTAAAGGGATGTGTAGAAAACTTCTAACACACTGAGAAGTGTCTTTCTGAATTGCAAACAGGATTTTATTCATGCAAAATAAATATTTCTAATGTTGGTCACTATTTGTCTTCCCATTGCATAAAACACCTTTCTGTGACCGAGAAATAACATTTTCAATATAAGCATGCATAAGCTCCGTGAGACCGTTTAGACGCTCTAACTCACTGTTACTGGTCATAGAGACGCTGGACGGAGCGATCTGAGCATTGAAACTCTTGCTTAAAGGGATGTGTAAAAAACTTCTAACACACTGAGAAGTGTCTTTCTGAATTGCAAACAGGATTTTATTCATGCAAAAAAAAAATATTTCTAAAGTTGGTTACTATTTGTCTTCCCATTGCATAAAACGCCTTTCTGAGACCGAGAAATAACATTTTCAACATAAGCATGCATAAGCTCCGTGAGACCGTTTAGACGCTCTAACTCACTGTTACTGGTCATAGAGACGCTGGACGGAGCGATCTGAGCATTGAAACTCTTGCTTAAAGGGATGTGTAAAAAACTTCTAACACACTGAGAAGTGTCTTTCTGAATTGCAAACAGGATTTTATTCATGCAAAAAAAAATATTTCTAAAGTTGGTCACTATTTGTCTTCCCATTGCATAAAACGCCTTTCTGAGACCGAGAAATAACATTTTCAACATAAGCATGCATAAGCTCCGTGAGACCGTTTAGACGCTCTAACTCACTGTTACTGGTCATAGAGACGCTGGACGGAGCGATCTGAGCATTGAAACTCTTGCTTAAAGGGATGTGTAAAAAACTTCTAACACACTGAGAAGTGTCTTTCTGAATTGCAAACAGGATTTTATTCATGCAAAAAAAATATTTCTAATGTTGCTCACTATTTGTCTTCCCATTGCATAAAACGCCTTTCTGTGACCGAGAAATAACATTTTCAGCATAAGCATGCAAAAGCTCCGTGAGACCGTTTAGACGCTCTAACTCACTGTTACTGGTCATAGAGACGCTGGACGGAGCGATCTGAGCATTGAAACTCTTGCTTAAAGGGATGTGTAGAAAACTTCTAAGACACTGAGAAGTGTCTTTCTGAATTGCAAACAGGATTTTATTCATGCAAAATAAATATTTCTAATGTTGGTCACTATTTGTCTTCCCATTGCATAAAACACCTTTCTGTGACCGAGAAATAACATTTTCAAAATAAGCATGCATAAGCTCCGTGAGACCGTTTAGACGCTCTAACTCACTGTTACTGGTCATAGAGACGCTGGACGGAGCGATCTGAGCATTGAAACTCTTGCTTAAAGGGATGTGTAAAAAACTTCTAACACACTGAGAAGTGTCTTTCTGAATTGCAAACAGGATTTTATTCATGCAAAAAAAAATATTTCTAAAGTTGGTCACTATTTGTCTTCCCATTGCATAAAACGCCTTTCTGAGACCGAGAAATAACATTTTCAACATAAGCATGCATAAGCTCCGTGAGACCGTTTAGACGCTGTTACTGGTCATAGAGACGCTGGACGGAGCGATCTGAGCATTGAAACTCTTGCTTAAAGGGATGTGTAAAAAACTTCTAACACACTGAGAAGTGTCTTTCTGAATTGCAAACAGGATTTTATTCATGCAAAAAAAATATTTCTAATGTTGCTCACTATTTGTCTTCCCATTGCATAAAACGCCTTTCTGTGAACGAGAAATAACATTTTCAGCATAAGCATGCAAAAGCTCCGTGAGACCGTTTAGACGCTCTAACTCACTGTTACTGGTCATAGAGACGCTGGATGGAGCGATCTGAGCATTGAAACTCTTGCTTAAAGGGATGTGTAGAAAACTTCTAACACACTGAGAAGTGTCTTTCTGAATTGCAAACAGGATTTTATTCATGCAAAATAAATATTTCTAATGTTGGTCACTATTTGTCTTCCCATTGCATAAAACACCTTTCTGTGACCGAGAAATAACATTTTCAATATAAGCATGCATAAGCTCCGTGAGACCGTTTAGACGCTCTAACTCACTGTTACTGGTCATAGAGACGCTGGACGGAGCGATCTGAGCATTGAAACTCTTGCTTAAAGGGATGTGTAAAAAACTTCTAACACACTGAGAAGTGTCTTTCTGAATTGCAAACAGGATTTTATTCATGCAAAAAAAATATTTCTAATGTTGCTCACTATTTGTCTTCCCATTGCATAAAACGCCTTTCTGTGACCGAGAAATAACATTTTCAGCATAAGCATGCAAAAGCTCCGTGAGACCGTTTAGACGCTCTAACTCACTGTTACTGGTCATAGAGACGCTGGACGGAGCGATCTGAGCATTGAAACTCTTGCTTAAAGGGATGTGTAAAAAACTTCTAACACACTGAGAAGTGTCTTTCTGAATTGCAAACAGGATTTTATTCATGCAAAAAAAAATATTTCTAAAGTTGGTCACTATTTGTCTTCCCATTGCATAAAACGCCTTTCTGAGACCGAGAAATAACATTTTCAACATAAGCATGCATAAGCTCCGTGAGACCGTTTAGACGCTCTAACTCACTGTTACTGGTCATAGAGACGCTGGACGGAGCGATCTGAGCATTGAAACTCTTGCTTAAAGGGATGTGTAAAAAACTTCTAACACACTGAGAAGTGTCTTTCTGAATTGCAAACAGGATTTTATTCATGCAAAAAAAATATTTCTAATGTTGCTCACTATTTGTCTTCCCATTGCATAAAACGCCTTTCTGTGACCGAGAAATAACATTTTCAGCATAAGCATGCAAAAGCTCCGTGAGACCGTTTAGACGCTCTAACTCACTGTTACTGTTCATAGAGACGCTGGACGGAGCGATCTGAGCATTGAAACTCTTGCTTAAAGGGATGTGTAAAAAACTTCTAACACACTGAGAAGTGTCTTTCTGAATTGCAAACAGGATTTCATTCATGCAAAAAAAATATTTCTAATGTTGCTCACTATTTGTCTTCCCATTGCATAAAACGCCTTTCTGTGACCGAGAAATAACATTTTCAGCATAAGCATGCAAAAGCTCCGTGAGACCGTTTAGACGCTCTAACTCACTGTTACTGGTCATAGAGACGCTGGACGGAGCGATCTGAGCATTGAAACTCTTGCTTAAAGGGATGTGTAGAAAACTTCTAACACACTGAGAAGTGTCTTTCTGAATTGCAAACAGGATTTTATTCATGCAAAATAAATATTTCTAATGTTGGTCACTATTTGTCTTCCCATTGCATAAAACACCTTTCTGTGACCGAGAAATAACATTTTCAATATAAGCATGCATAAGCTCCGTGAGACCGTTTAGACGCTCTAACTCACTGTTACTGGTCATAGAGACGCTGGACGGAGCGATCTGAGCATTGAAACTCTTGCTTAAAGGGATGTGTAAAAAACTTCTAACACACTGAGAAGTGTCTTTCTGAATTGCAAACAGGATTTTATTCATGCAAAAAAAATATTTCTAATGTTGCTCACTATTTGTCTTCCCATTGCATAAAACACCTTTCTGTGACCGAGAAATAACATTTTCAGCATAAGCATGCAAAAGCTCCGTGAGACCGTTTAGACGCTCTAACTCACTGTTACTGGTCATAGAGACGCTGGACGGAGCGATCTGAGCATTGAAACTCTTGCTTAAAGGGATGTGTAGAAAACTTCTAACACACTGAGAAGTGTCTTTCTGAATTGCAAACAGGATTTTATTCATGCAAAATAAATATTTCTAATGTTGGTCACTATTTGTCTTCCCATTGCATAAAACACCTTTCTGTGACCGAGAAATAACATTTTCAAAATAAGCATGCATAAGCTCCGTGAGACCGTTTAGACGCTCTAACTCACTGTTACTGGTCATAGAGACGCTGGACGGAGCGATCTGAGCATTGAAACTCTTGCTTAAAGGGATGTGTAAAAAACTTCTAACACACTGAGAAGTGTCTTTCTGAATTGCAAACAGGATTTTATTCATGCAAAAAAAAATATTTCTAAAGTTGGTCACTATTTGTCTTCCCATTGCATAAAACGCCTTTCTGAGACCGAGAAATAACATTTTCAACATAAGCATGCATAAGCTCCGTGAGACCGTTTAGACGCTCTAACTCACTGTTACTGGTCATAGAGACGCTGGACGGAGCGATCTGAGCATTGAAACTCTTGCTTAAAGGGATGTGTAAAAAACTTCTAACACACTGAGAAGTGTCTTTCTGAATTGCAAACAGGATTTTATTCATGCAAAAAAAATATTTCTAATGTTGCTCACTATTTGTCTTCCCATTGCATAAAACACCTTTCTGTGACCGAGAAATAACATTTTCAATATAAGCATGCATAAGCTCCGTGAGACCGTTTAGACGCTCTAACTCACTGTTACTGGTCATAGAGACGCTGGACGGAGCGATCTGAGCATTGAAACTCTTGCTTAAAGGGATGTGTAGAAAACTTCTAACACACTGAGAAGTGTCTTTCTGAATTGCAAACAGGATTTTATTCATGCAAAAAAAATATTTCTAATGTTGCTCACTATTTGTCTTCCCATTGCATAAAACGCCTTTCTGTGACCGAGAAATAACATTTTCAGCATAAGCATGCAAAAGCTCCGTGAGACCGTTTAGACGCTCTAACTCACTGTTACTGGTCATAGAGACGCTGGACGGAGCGATCTGAGCATTGAAACTCTTGCTTAAAGGGATGTGTAAAAAACTTCTAACACACTGAGAAGTGTCTTTCTGAATTGCAAACAGGATTTTATTCATGCAAAAAAAAATATTTCTAAAGTTGGTCACTATTTGTCTTCCCATTGCATAAAACGCCTTTCTGAGACCGAGAAATAACATTTTCAACATAAGCATGCATAAGCTCCGTGAGACCGTTTAGACGCTCTAACTCACTGTTACTGGTCATAGAGACGCTGGACGGAGCGATCTGAGCATTGAAACTCTTGCTTAAAGGGATGTGTAAAAAACTTCTAACACACTGAGAAGTGTCTTTCTGAATTGCAAACAGGATTTTATTCATGCAAAAAAAATATTTCTAATGTTGCTCACTATTTGTCTTCCCATTGCATAAAACGCCTTTCTGTGACCGAGAAATAACATTTTCAGCATAAGCATGCAAAAGCTCCGTGAGACCGTTTAGACGCTCTAACTCACTGTTACTGGTCATAGAGACGCTGGACGGAGCGATCTGAGCATTGAAACTCTTGCTTAAAGGGATGTGTAAAAAACTTCTAACACACTGAGAAGTGTCTTTCTGAATTGCAAACAGGATTTCATTCATGCAAAAAAAATATTTCTAATGTTGCTCACTATTTGTCTTCCCATTGCATAAAACGCCTTTCTGTGACCGAGAAATAACATTTTCAGCATAAGCATGCAAAAGCTCCGTGAGACCGTTTAGACGCTCTAACTCACTGTTACTGGTCATAGAGACGCTGGACGGAGCGATCTGAGCATTGAAACTCTTGCTTAAAGGGATGTGTAGAAAACTTCTAACACACTGAGAAGTGTCTTTCTGAATTGCAAACAGGATTTTATTCATGCAAAATAAATATTTCTAATGTTGGTCACTATTTGTCTTCCCATTGCATAAAACACCTTTCTGTGACCGAGAAATAACATTTTCAATATAAGCATGCATAAGCTCCGTGAGACCGTTTAGACGCTCTAACTCACTGTTACTGGTCATAGAGACGCTGGACGGAGCGATCTGAGCATTGAAACTCTTGCTTAAAGGGATGTGTAAAAAACTTCTAACACACTGAGAAGTGTCTTTCTGAATTGCAAACAGGATTTTATTCATGCAAAAAAAATATTTCTAATGTTGCTCACTATTTGTCTTCCCATTGCATAAAACGCCTTTCTGTGACCGAGAAATAACATTTTCAGCATAAGCATGCAAAAGCTCCGTGAGACCGTTTAGACGCTCTAACTCACTGTTACTGGTCATAGAGACGCTGGACGGAGCGATCTGAGCATTGAAACTCTTGCTTAAAGGGATGTGTAGAAAACTTCTAACACACTGAGAAGTGTCTTTCTGAATTGCAAACAGGATTTTATTCATGCAAAATAAATATTTCTAATGTTGCTCACTATTTGTCTTCCCATTGCATAAAACGCCTTTCTGTGACCGAGAAATAACATTTTCAGCATAAGCATGCAAAAGCTCCGTGAGACCGTTTAGACGCTCTAACTCACTGTTACTGGTCATAGAGACGCTGGACGGAGCGATCTGAGCATTAAAACTCTTGCTTAAAGGGATGTGTAGAAAACTTCTAACACACTGAGAAGTGTCTTTCTGAATTGCAAACAGGATTTTATTCATGCAAAATAAATATTTCTAATGTTGGTCACTATTTGTCTTCCCATTGCATAAAACACCTTTCTGTGACCGAGAAATAACATTTTCAATATAAGCATGCATAAGCTCCGTGAGACCGTTTAGACGCTCTAACTCACTGTTACTGGTCATAGAGACGCTGGACGGAGCGATCTGAGCATTGAAACTCTTGCTTAAAGGGATGTGTAAAAAACTTCTAACACACTGAGAAGTGTCTTTCTGAATTGCAAACAGGATTTTATTCATGCAAAATAAATATTTCTAATGTTGGTCACTATTTGTCTTCCCATTGCATAAAACACCTTTCTGTGACCGAGAAATAACATTTTCAATATAAGCATGCATAAGCTCCGTGAGACCGTTTAGACGCTCTAACTCACTGTTACTGCTCATAGAGACGCTGGACGGAGCGATCTGAGCATTGAAACTCTTGCTTAAAGGGATGTGTAAAAAACTTCTAACACACTGAGAAGTGTCTTTCTGAATTGCAAACAGGATTTTATTCATGCAAAATAAATATTTCTAATGTTGGTCACTATTTGTCTTCCCATTGCATAAAACACCTTTCTGTGACCGAGAAATAACATTTTCAATATAAGCATGCATAAGCTCCGTGAGACCTTTTAGACGCTCTAACTCACTGTTACTGGTCATAGAGACGCTGGACGGAGCGATCTGAGCATTGAAACTCTTGCTTAAAGGGATGTGTAAAAAACTTCTAACACACTGAGAAGTGTCTTTCTGAATTGCAAACAGGATTTTATTCATGCAAAAAAAATATTTCTAATGTTGCTCACTATTTGTCTTCCCATTGCATAAAACGCCTTTCTGTGACCGAGAAATAACATTTTCAGCATAAGCATGCAAAAGCTCCGTGAGACCGTTTAGACGTTCTAACTCACTGTTACTGGTCATAGAGACGCTGGACGGAGCGATCTGAGCATTGAAACTCTTGCTTAAAGGGATGTGTAGAAAACTTCTAACACACTGAGAAGTGTCTTTCTGAATTGCAAACAGGATTTTATTCATGCAAAATAAATATTTCTAATGTTGGTCACTATTTGTCTTCCCATTGCATAAAACACCTTTCTGTGACCGAGAAATAACATTTTCAATATAAGCATGCATAAGCTCCGTGAGACCGTTTAGACGCTCTAACTCACTGTTACTGGTCATAGAGACGCTGGACGGAGCGATCTGAGCATTGAAACTCTTGCTTAAAGGGATGTGTAAAAAACTTCTAACACACTGAGAAGTGTCTTTCTGAATTGCAAACAGGATTTTATTCATGCAAAAAAAAATATTTCTAAAGTTGGTCACTATTTGTCTTCCCATTGCATAAAACGCCTTTCTGAGACCGAGAAATAACATTTTCAACATAAGCATGCATAAGCTCCGTGAGACCGTTTAGACGCTCTAACTCACTGTTACTGGTCATAGAGACGCTGGACGGAGCGATCTGAGCATTGAAACTCTTGCTTAAAGGGATGTGTAAAAAACTTCTAACACACTGAGAAGTGTCTTTCTGAATTGCAAACAGGATTTTATTCATGCAAAAAAAATATTTCTAATGTTGGTCACTATTTGTCTTCCCATTGCATAAAACGCCTTTCTGTGACCGAGAAATAACATTTTCAGCATAAGCATGCAAAAGCTCCGTGAGACCGTTTAGACGCTCTAACTCACTGTTACTGGTCATAGAGACGCTGGACGGAGCGATCTGAGCATTGAAACTCTTGCTTAAAGGGATGTGTAGAAAACTTCTAACACACTGAGAAGTGTCTTTCTGAATTGCAAACAGGATTTTATTCATGCAAAATAAATATTTCTAATGTTGGTCACTATTTGTCTTCCCATTGCATAAAACACCTTTCTGTGACCGAGAAATAACATTTTCAATATAAGCATGCATAAGCTCCGTGAGACCGTTTAGACGCTCTAACTCACTGTTAGTGGTCATAGAGACGCTGGACGGAGCGATCTGAGCATTTAAGCTCTTGCTTAAAGGGATGTGTAAAAAACTTCTAACACACTGAGAAGTGTCTTTCTTAATATGCAAACAGGATTTTATTCATGCATAAAAAAATATTTCTAATGTTGGTCACTATTTGTCTTCCCATTGCCTAAAACGCCTTTCTGTGACCGAGAAATAACATTTTCAACATAAGCATGCATAAGCTCCGTGAGACCGTTTAGACGCTCTAACTCACTGTTACTGGTCATAGAGACGCTGGACGGAGCGATCTGAGCATTGAAACTCTTGCTTAAAGAGATGTGTAAAAAACTTCTAACACACTGAGAAGTGTCTTTCTGAATTGCAAACAGGATTTTATTCATGCAAAAAAAAATATTTCTAAAGTTGGTCACTATTTGTCTTCCCATTGCATAAAACGCCTTTCTGAGACCGAGAAATAACATTTTCAACATAAGCATGCATAAGCTCCGTGAGACCGTTTAGACGCTCTAACTCACTGTTACTGGTCATAGAGACGCTGGACGGAGCGATCTGAGCATTGAAACTCTTGCTTAAAGGGATGTGTAAAAAACTTCTAACACACTGAGAAGTGTCTTTCTGAATTGCAAACAGGATTTTATTCATGCAAAAAAAATATTTCTAATGTTGCTCACTATTTGTCTTCCCATTGCATAAAACGCCTTTCTGTGACCGAGAAATAACATTTTCAGCATAAGCATGCAAAAGCTCCGTGAGACCGTTTAGACGCTCTAACTCACTGTTACTGGTCATAGAGACGCTGGACGGAGCGATCTGAGCATTGAAACTCTTGCTTAAAGGGATGTGTAGAAAACTTCTAACACACTGAGAAGTGTCTTTCTGAATTGCAAACAGGATTTTATTCATGCAAAATAAATATTTCTAATGTTGGTCACTATTTGTCTTCCCATTGCATAAAACACCTTTCTGTGACCGAGAAATAACATTTTCAATATAAGCATGCATAAGCTCCGTGAGACCGTTTAGACGCTCTAACTCACTGTTACTGGTCATAGAGACGCTGGACGGAGCGATCTGAGCATTGAAACTCTTGCTTAAAGGGATGTGTAAAAAACTTCTAACACACTGAGAAGTGTCTTTCTGAATTGCAAACAGGATTTTATTCATGCAAAAAAAAATATTTCTAAAGTTGGTCACTATTTGTCTTCCCATTGCATAAAACGCCTTTCTGAGACCGAGAAATAACATTTTCAACATAAGCATGCATAAGCTCCGTGAGACCGTTTAGACGCTCTAACTCACTGTTACTGGTCATAGAGACGCTGGACGGAGCGATCTGAGCATTGAAACTCTTGCTTAAAGGGATGTGTAAAAAACTTCTAACACACTGAGAAGTGTCTTTCTGAATTGCAAACAGGATTTTATTCATGCAAAAAAAATATTTCTAATGTTGGTCACTATTTGTCTTCCCATTGCATAAAACGCCTTTCTGTGACCGAGAAATAACATTTTCAGCATAAGCATGCAAAAGCTCCGTGAGACCGTTTAGACGCTCTAACTCACTGTTACTGGTCATAGAGACGCTGGACGGAGCGATCTGAGCATTGAAACTCTTGCTTAAAGGGATGTGTAAAAAACTTCTAACACACTGAGAAGTGTCTTTCTGAATTGCAAACAGGATTTTATTCATGCAAAATAAATATTTCTAATGTTGGTCACTATTTGTCTTCCCATTGCATAAAACACCTTTCTGTGACCGAGAAATAACATTTTCAATATAAGCATGCATAAGCTCCGTGAGACCGTTTAGACGCTCTAACTCACTGTTACTGGTCATAGAGACGCTGGACGGAGCGATCTGAGCATTGAAACTCTTGCTTAAAGGGATGTGTAAAAAACTTCTAACACACTGAGAAGTGTCTTTCTGAATTGCAAACAGGATTTTATTCATGCAAAATAAATATTTCTAATGTTGGTCACTATTTGTCTTCCCATTGCATAAAACACCTTTCTGTGACCGAGAAATAACATTTTCAATATAAGCATGCATAAGCTCCGTGAGACCGTTTAGACGCTCTAACTCACTGTTACTGGTCATAGAGACGCTGGACGGAGCGATCTGAGCATTGAAACTCTTGCTTAAAGGGATGTGTAAAAAACTTCTAACACACTGAGAAGTGTCTTTCTGAATTGCAAACAGGATTTTATTCATGCAAAATAAATATTTCTAATGTTGGTCACTATTTGTCTTCCCATTGCATAAAACACCTTTCTGTGACCGAGAAATAACATTTTCAATATAAGCATGCATAAGCTCCGTGAGACCGTTTAGACGCTCTAACTCACTGTTAGTGGTCATAGAGACGCTGGACGGAACGATCTGAGCATTTAAGCTCTTGCTTAAAGGGATGTGTAAAAAACTTCTAACACACTGAGAAGTGTCTTTCTTAATATGCAAACAGGATTTTATTCATGCATAAAAAAATATTTCTAATGTTGGTCACTATTTGTCTTCCCATTGCCTAAAACGCCTTTCTGTGACCGAGAAATAACATTTTCAACATAAGCATGCATAAGCTCCGTGAGACCGTTTAGACGCTCTAACTCACTGTTACTGGTCATAGAGACGCTGGACGGAGCGATCTGAGCATTGAAACTCTTGCTTAAAGAGATGTGTAAAAAACTTCTAACACACTGAGAAGTGTCTTTCTGAATTGCAAACAGGATTTTATTCATGCAAAAAAAAATATTTCTAAAGTTGGTCACTATTTGTCTTCCCATTGCATAAAACGCCTTTCTGAGACCGAGAAATAACATTTTCAACATAAGCATGCATAAGCTCCGTGAGACCGTTTAGACGCTCTAACTCACTGTTACTGGTCATAGAGACGCTGGACGGAGCGATCTGAGCATTGAAACTCTTGCTTAAAGGGATGTGTAAAAAACTTCTAACACACTGAGAAGTGTCTTTCTGAATTGCAAACAGGATTTTATTCATGCAAAAAAAATATTTCTAATGTTGCTCACTATTTGTCTTCCCATTGCATAAAACGCCTTTCTGTGACCGAGAAATAACATTTTCAGCATAAGCATGCAAAAGCTCCGTGAGACCGTTTAGACGCTCTAACTCACTGTTACTGGTCATAGAGACGCTGGACGGAGCGATCTGAGCATTAAAACTCTTGCTTAAAGGGATGTGTAGAAAACTTCTAACACACTGAGAAGTGTCTTTCTGAATTGCAAACAGGATTTTATTCATGCAAAATAAATATTTCTAATGTTGGTCACTATTTGTCTTCCCATTGCATAAAACACCTTTCTGTGACCGAGAAATAACATTTTCAATATAAGCATGCATAAGCTCCGTGAGACCGTTTAGACGCTCACTGTTACTGGTCATAGAGACGCTGGACGGAGCGATCTGAGCATTGAAACTCTTGCTTAAAGGGATGTGTAAAAAACTTCTAACACACTGAGAAGTGTCTTTCTGAATTGCAAACAGGATTTTATTCATGCAAAAAAAATATTTCTAATGTTGGTCACTATTTGTCTTCCCATTGCATAAAACGCCTTTCTGAGACCGAGAAATAACATTTTCAACATAAGCATGCAAAAGCTCCGTGAGACCGTTTAGACGCTCTAACTCACTGTTACTGGTCATAGAGACGCTGGACGGAGCGATCTGAGCATTGAAACTCTTGCTTAAAGGGATGTGTAAAAATCTTCTAAGACACTGAGAAGTGTCTTTCTGAATTGCAAACAGGATTTTATTCATGCAAAAAAAATATTTCTAATGTTGGTCACTATTTGTCGTCCCATTGCATAAAACGCCTTTCTGTGACCGAGAAATAACATTTTCAGCATAAGCATGCAAAAGCTCCGTGAGACCGTTTAGACGCTCTAACTCACTGATACTGGTCATAGAGACGCTGGACGGAGCGATCTGAGCATTTAAGCTCTTGCTTAAAGGGATGTGTAAAAAACTTCTAACAAACTGCGGTGTCTTTCTGAATTGCAAACAGGATTTTATTCATGCAAAAAAAATATTTCTAATGTTGGTCACAATTTGTCTTCCCATTGCATAAAACACCTTTCTGTGACCGAGAAATAACATTTTCGACATAAGCATGCATAAGCTCCGAGAGACCGTTTAGACGCTCTAACTCACTGTTACTGGTTATGACCAGTAACAGTGAGAAGCTCGACGTTTAACGCAATGGGAAGACAAATAGTGACCAACATTTGAAATATTTTTTGTGCATGAATAAAATCCTATTTGCAATGCAGAAAGACTCTTCTCAGTGCGTTAGAAATTTTTTATACATCCCTTTAAGCAAGACTTTAAATAATCAGATCGCTCCGTCCAGCTTCTCTATGACCAGTAACAGTGAGTTAGAGCCACTGAGCGGTCTCATGGAGCTTTTGAAAATGTTATTTTTCGGTCAGAGAAAGGCGTTTTATGCAATGGGAAGACAAATAGTGACCAACTTTAGAAATCTTTTTTGGACGTAAATAAAATCCTGTTTGCAATGCAGAAAGACACTTCTCAGTTTGTTAGAAGTTTTTTGCAATTCCCTTTATGCAAGAGTCTCAGCCCAGCAAGCAATTTTTGGTTTAAAAGACGTCTATTAGACGTTGAAACACAGCCCTGACGTCTAGGCTAAAACATGGCAAAAAATGGGCTGTCAGTGAAAAGTTAATAGACGTCTAACTATAGCCCAAGACTAAACCAGACATCAAATAGACAGCTATTGAACGCCTACATATATACATCTAATAGACAACAAAATGACAATCCATTTGTATAAACAAATATACAGCTTTTATTAAGAAAAATAATTTTAACAACTTTAGACAATACAAATGCATAAAAATTCTAAAGAATTATTGACAAAATAAAATGTTATAAATATAATACACTTAAATATAAATATTATGATAGGGAATTTATCAACTAATGTTAGCAAAAACATAAAAATGAAAAAAAAAAATATTTTTTTTAAATAATTTAAGATGTTTAAAAGAAATAAATCTAATACAAATCAAGAGCATATTATCACACTTAACATTAAAACATTATGGATAAATGACAATGTAAAAAATAACCCTTTTGTTGGTTTATTTAACAAATAAAACAACCATAGTGAACAGAAATTATTAATTATTGTTTTTATATCTTTTATAAAATGCTTCCCCAACTGCATTCCTCAAATCCAACTCTGTTGCTGCCGGGAAGTTGGTCATCACAGCATCTGCCAAATAAGAAAAAAATAGCATAAGAAAAGCTTTTTTGACATAATTTTTGATGCATTTATTAACACTAATTGCAATAAGTTACAATAAAATAATAAACCTTTTCATGATGTTCTAACTTCTTGAGCTGCACCTGTATATTGTGTATCACTATTCAGTGTGTAAAAATGAGAGAAACTCTCTGGTAAATGTTGTGTGTTGTATATACATACCTCTAATGACCGAGAACAGTGCAGTCTTTTCAAATGCCTCCTTCTGCAGCAGACCACCCTCCTTCATGTTGAATTGAAAACCCTCAAATATAATACAGATTGAGGTGGTTAATAATTGCAGACAAAGTTTGACATTTCCAAATGACCAGTAAAGGATTTTTACATTTCTGAATTGCATTGTAGCTTATTAAGTATAGACACCACAATATTTGAGTAATGTGGCATGTTTTGAAGACTTTACCTGTCCAGAATCCTTCTGGTGCTGTCTTTGAGGTTTCTTCCTTCAATTCTGCACAACTGTGACACCTGAATAACAGTATTACATGCGTCAGTGAACAAGTGTCCAAAATTGTCTGGCACAACTGATTTCATAACAACACAGTGATAGCTGCTGTAAATAAAAAGTAGCCCAGTACACACATTAAACTCCATTATACATGGAATAATAAATTCACCCCTGCAGTTTTTAATTATGTTTTCTGATTGAACTGTTTAGTTTTTAATGCTGCATTGCACATCTTAGCTATCTGCATTATTTTAATACTGCTGCAAACTTTTTAGAATTGATAATTATTTTAAATCATTCATATTTTTAAGCTTTAGTATCAATTTGGCTTCAAACTAAATCTTATTGTACTTGTAGAATGACAGATATTCAGTTAGCTCATGCTCTCTGTATGTAACAAGCCATTGTTCAGTCATAAATTCAATTCAATATAGTTAAAATAAATGATTGACTTTGTCAGAGATGAGAGCTTTTGTGAGGATTTTTTTTTTTTTTTTTTTTTACAATTGCTGCCTGGATCTCCTCATTTTCTATCCACTTTTCAAGATGTTGAAACTCCTATTCAGTTCTGTCTCATACAAAAACAAAATTCAAAAAGCTGAAATCGCGAGATCTCGCAGGGGTGATTACTACTAACTGTCAAGTCTCGCGTTGCCAGCAGTCATGTCTCGGTAGGGCTAAAATTGCCATCTAGCGGTTGGATATTGTAATTGCATTTTTCTTTGTAAAATGAAAGAGTCAAATAATATCGTTTGTGTATGAATGTTACACTTAACAGCTTGTGGGATGCATGACATAATATTATGAAATGCAAGTAAACTTTTGAAACATTTAAATTAGCATTATTTTGGCATAATTAATAATGCTATATTTAATAATGCTATAAAATATAAAACCATGCTAATTTAAATGTTTCAGAAGTTTACTTGGATTTGATAATAAGCGTAAATTTCATGTAAACGATTGTAAGACTATTTTGGCAGTGCTCATCTGCTGGTCTGATATTGGTCTATTCCAAACCGTTACAAATAGACCACCGATCGCCTCGATTTCGCCAGGTGGGCTAAAAGCAGTCTACATATAGCCCATCCAATTCAGAGCTAAATCGTGTCTACATATAGACCATGTCATGAAATTACACTTATATCTTTATAGATGTCATTGACACTGCAAAAATTACGGTATATCAATCATCTCATGCGCTGTCTGGCCAAAAACTACAATGAATCAGATTTGACTATCAGTGGACTACAAATAGCCGGTCTGACTACGAGCTAAATCTCGGCTACGCACAGGCTATGAACAGAACATGTCAAAGAAATCAAACCAACACATTCTAAATGCTGCTGACTTTGCTTACATGATGGAATATAATGCAACTTACAAGTTAGTTTGCCAAAAAACGACATGTATCCAAATTCAAGGTTATTTGGGCTAGAAAGGGTGACACATAGCCGGACTATATCGGGTCTATAGGTAACCGAGAAGGTGAAATGACGGCTATTGCTTGCTGGGAGTGGTCAGATCGCTCCGTCCAGCGTCTGTACGACCAGTAACAGCGAGTTAGAGCCTTTGAGCGGTCTAACAGAACATATTGCCTGCTTATGTTGCAAATCTTATTTCGGGCTGAGGGAAAGGCGTTTAACGCAATGGGAAGTGAAATAGTGGCCAACATTAAAAATCTTTTTTGGACATAAAATCCTGTTTGCAATGCGGAAAGACACTTCTCAGTGTGTTAGAAGTTTTTGGTAATTTACTTTATGCAAGAGCCTCAGTGGTCAGATCGCTCCGTCCAGTGTCTCTATGACCAGTAACAGTGAGTTAGAGCCTCTGAGTGGTCTAACAAAACATATTGCCTGCTTATGTTCCAAATCTTATTTCTGGCTCAGGGAAAGGCTTTTAACGCAATGGGAAAAGAAATAGTGACCAACATTAAAAATCTTTTTTGAACATAAATAAAATCCTGTTTGCAATGCAGAAAGATACTTCTCAGTGTGTTAGAAGTTTTTTGCAATTTCCTATATGCAAGAGCCTCCAAGGTCAGATCGCTCCGTCCAGTGTCTCTATGACCAGTAACAGTGAGTTAGAGCCCCTGAGCGGTCTAACAGGACGTATTGCCTGCTTATGTTGAAAATCTTCTTTCTCGCTCAGGGAAAGGCGTTTAACGCTATGGGAAGAGAAATAGTGAACAACATTAAAAATCTTTTTTGGACATAAATAAAATCCTGTTTGCAATGCAGAAAGACACTTCTCAGTGTGTTAGAAGTTTTGGCAATTCCCTTTATGCAAGAGCCTCAGTGGTCAGATCGCTCCGTCCAGTGTCTGTATGACCAGTAACAGTGAGTTAGAGCCTCTGAGCGGTCTAACAGAACATACTGCCGGCTTATGTTGCAAATGTTATTTCTGGCTCAGGGAAAGGCGTTTAACGCAATGGGAAGAGAAATAGTGACCAACATTAAAAATGTTTTTTGGACATAAATAAAATCCTGTTTGCAATGCAGAAAGACACTTCTCAGTGTGTTAGAAGTTTTTTGCAATTCCCTTTATGCAAGAGTCTCACTGGTCAGATCGCTCCGTCCAGCGTCTGTACGACCAGTAACAGTGAGTTAGAGCCTCTGAGCGGTCTAACAGAACATATTGCCTGCTTATGTTGCAAATCTTATTTCTGGCTCAGGGAAAGGTGTTTAATGCAATGGGAAGAGAAATAGTGACCAACACTAAAAATCTTTTTAGTGCCGGAATGAAATCCTGTTTGCAATGCAGAAAGACACTTCTCAGTGTGTTAGAAGTTTTTGGTAATTTACTTTATGCAAGAGCCTCAGTGGTCAGATCGCTCCGTCCAGCGTCTCTATGACCAGTAACAGTGAGTTAGAGCCTCTGAGCGGTCTAACAGAACATATACTGCTTATGTTGCAAATCTTATTTCTGGCTCAGGGAAAGGCGTTTAACGCTATGGGAAGAGAAATAGTGACCAACATTAAAAACCTTTTTTGGACATAAATAAAATCCTGTTTACCATGCAGAAAGACACTTCTCAGTGTGTTAGAAGTTTTGGGCAATTCCCTTTATGCAAGAGCCTCAGTGGTCAGATCGCTCCGTCCAGCGTCTCTATGACCAGTAACAGTGAGTTAGAGCCTCTGAGCGGTCTAACAGAACATATTGCCTGCTTATGTTGCAAATCTTATTTCTGGCTCAGGGAAAGGCGTTTAACGCAATGGGAAGAGAAATAGTGACCAAGATTAAAAATCTTTTTTGGACATAAATAAAATCCTGTTTGCAATGCAGAAAGACACTTTTCAGTGTGTTAGAAGTTTTTTGCAATTTCCTATATGCAAGAGCCTCCAAGATCAGATCGCTCCGTCCAGCGTCTCTATGACCAGTAACAGTGAGTTAGAACCTCTGAGCGGTCTAACAGGACGTATTGCCTGCTTATGTTGCAAATCTTATTTCCGGCTCAGGGAAAGGCGTTTAACGCAATGGGAAGAGAAAGTGAACAACATTAAAAATCTTTTTTGGACATAAATAAAATCCTGTTTGCAATGCAAAAACACACTTCTCAGTGTGTTAGATTTTTTTTGCAATTCCCTTTATGCAAGAGCCTCAGTGGTCAGATCGCTCCGTCCAGTGTCTCTATGATCAGTAAAAGTCAATCAGAGCCTCTGAGTGGTCTATCAGGATGTATTGCCTGCTTATGCTGCAAATCTTATTTCTGGCTGAGGGAAAGGCATTTAACGCAATGGGAAGAGAAATAGTGACCAACATTAAAAATCTTTTTTGTGCCTGAATGAAATCCTGTTTGCAATGCAGAAAGACACTTCTCAGTGTGTTAGAAGTTTTTGGCAGTTCCCTTTATGCAAGAGCCTCAGTGGTCAGATCGCTCCGTCCAGTGTCTGTATGACCAGTAACAGTGAATTAGAGCCTCTGAGCGGTCTAACAGAACATATTGCCTGCTTATGTTGCAAATCTTATTTCTGGCTCAGGGAAAGGTGTTTAATGCAATGGGAAGAGAAATAGTGACCAACACTAAAAATCTTTTTAGTGCCGGAATGAAATCCTGTTTGCAATGCAGAAAGACACTTCTCAGTGTGTTAGAAGTTTTTGGTAATTTACTTTATGCAAGAGCCTCAGTGGTCAGATCGCTCCGTCCAGTGTCTCTATGACGAGTAACAGTGAGTTAGAGCCTCTGAGCGGTCTAACAGAACATATACTGCTTATGTTGCAAATCTTATTACTGGCTCAGGGAAAGGCGTTTAACGCTATGGGAAGAGAAATTGTGACCAACATTAAAAATCTTTTTTGGACATGAATAAAATCCTGTTTGCAATGCAGAAAGACACTTCTCAGTGTGTTAGAAGTTTTGGCAATTCCCTTTATGCAAGAGCCTCAGTGGTCAGATCGCTCCGTCCAGTGTCTGTATGACCAGTAACAGTGAGTTAGAGCCTCTGAGCGGTCTAACAAAACATACTGCCTGCTTATGTTGCAAATGTTATTTCTGGCTCAGGGAAAGGCGTTTAACGCAATAGGAAGAGAAATAGTGACCAACATTAAAAATGTTTTTTGGACATAAATAAAATCCTGTTTGCCATGCAGAAAGACACTTCTCAGTGTGTTAGAAGTTTTTGGCAATTCCCTTTATGCAAGAGCCTCAGTGGTCAGATCGCTCCGTCCATCGTCTCTATGACAAGTAACAGTTAGTTAGAACCTCTGAGCGGTCTAACAGAACAGATTGCCTGCTTATGTTGCAAATCTTATTTCTGGCTCAGGGAAAGGCGTTTAACGCAATGGGAAGAGAAATAGTGACCAACATTAAAAATCTTTTTTGTGCCTGAATGAAATCCTGTTTGCAATGCAGAAAGACACTTCTCAGTGTGTTAGATGTTTTTGGCAGTTCCCTATATGCAAGAGCCTCAGTGGTCAGATCGCTCCGTCCAGTGTCTCTATGACCAGTAACAGTGAGTTAGAGCCTCTGAGCGGTCTAACAGAACATATACTGCTTATGTTGCAAATCTTATTACTGGCTTAGGGAATGGCGTTTAACGCTATGGGAAGAGAAATACTGACCAACATTAAAAATCTTTTTTGGACATAAATAAAATCCTGTTTGCAATGCAAAAAGACACTTCTCAGTGTGTTAGAAGTTTTTTGCAATTCCCTTTATGCAAGAGTCTCACTGGTCAGATCGCTCCGTCCATCGTCTCTATGACAAGTAACAGTTAGTTAGAACCTCTGAGTGGTCTAACAAAACATATTGCCTGCTTATGTTCCAAATCTTATTTCTGGTTCAGGGAAAGGCTTTTAACGCAATGGGAAGAGAAATAGTGACCAACATTAAAAATCTTTTTTGGACATAAATAAAATCCTGTTTGCAATGCAGAAAGACACTTCTCAGTGTGTTAGAAGTTTTTTGCAATTCCCTTTGTGCAAGAGTCTCACTGGTCAGATCGCTCCGTCCAGCGTCTGTACGACCAGTAACAGTGAGTTAGAGCCTCTGAGCGGTCTAACAGAACATATTGCCTGCTTACGTTGCAAATCTTATTTCTGGCTCAGGGAAAGGTGTTTAATGCAATGGGAAGAGAAATAGTGACCAACACTAAAAATCTTTTTAGTGCCGGAATGAAAACCTGTTTGCAATGCAGAAAGACACTTCTCAGTGTGTTAGAAGTTTTTGGTAATTTACTTTATGCAAGAGCCTCAGTGGTCAGATCGCTCCGTCCAGTGTCTCTATGACCAGTAACAGTGAGTTAGAGCCTCTGAGCGGTCTAACAGAACATATACTGCTTATGTTGCAAATCTTATTTCTGGCTCAGGGAAAGGCGTTTAACGCTATGGGAAAAGAAATAGTGACCAACATTAAAAACCTTTTTTGGACATAAATAAAATCCTGTTTACCATGCAGAAAGACACTTCTCAGTGTGTTAGAAGTTTTGGGCAATTCCCTTTATGCAAGAGCCTCAGTGGTCAGATCGCTCCGTCCAGTGTCTCTATGACCAGTAACAGTGAGTTAGAGCCTCTGAGCGGTCTAACAGAACATATTGCCTGCTTATGTTGCAAATCTTATTTCTGGCTCAGGGAAAGGCGTTTAACGCAATGGGAAGAGAAATAGTGACCAACATTAAAAATCTTTTTTGGACATAAATAAAATCCTGTTTGCAATGCAAAAACACACTTCTCAGTGTGTTAGATTTTTTTTGCAATTCCCTTTATGCAAGAGCCTCAGTGGTCAGATCGCTCCGTCCAGTGTCTCTATGATCAGTAAAAGTCAGTCAGAGCCTCTGAGTGGTCTATCAGGATGTAATGCCTGCTTATGCTGCAAATCTTATTTCTGGCTGAGGGAAAGGTGTTTAATGCAACGGGAAGAGAAATAGTGACCAACACTAAAAATCTTTTTAGTGCCGGAATGAAATCCTGTTTGCAATGCAGAAAGACACTTCTCAGTGTGTTAGAAGTTTTTGGTAATTTACTTTATGCAAGAGCCTCAGTGGTCAGATCGCTCCGTCCAGTGTCTCTATGACCAGTAACAGTGAGTTAGAGCCTCTGAGCGGTCTAACAGAACATATACTGCTTATGTTGCAAATCTTATTTCTGGCTCAGGGAAAGGCGTTTAACGCTATGGGAAGAGAAATAGTGACCAACATTAAAAACCTTTTTTGGACATAAATAAAATCCTGTTTACCATGCAGAAAGACACTTCTCAGTGTGTTAGAAGTTTTGGGCAATTCCCTTTATGCAAGAGCCTCAGTGGTCAGATCGCTCCGTCCAGCGTCTCTATGACCAGTAACAGTGAGTTAGAGCCTCTGGGCGGTCTAACAGAACATATTGCCTGCTTATATTGCAAATCTTATTTCTGGCTCAGGGAAAGGCGTTTAACGCAATGGGAAGAGAAATAGTGACCAAGATTAAAAATCTTTTTTGGACATAAATAAAATCCTGTTTGCAATGCAGAAAGACACTTCTCAGTGTGTTAGAAGTTTTTTGCAATTCCTTTAATGCAAGAGCCTCAGTGGTCAGATCGCTCCGTCCAGCGTCTCTATGACCAGTAACAGTGAGTTAGAGCCTCTGAGGGGTCTAACAGAACATATTGCTTGCTTATGTTGCAAATCTTATTTCTGGCTCAGGGAAAGGCTTTTAACACAATGGGAAAAGAAATAGTGACCAACATTAAAAATCTTTTTTGAACATAAATAAAATCCTGTTTGCAATGCAGAAAGATACTTCTCAGTGTGTTAGAAGTTTTTTGCAATTTCCTATATGCAAGAGCCTCCAAGGTCAGATCGCTCCGTCCAGTGTCTCTATGACCAGTAACAGTGAGTTAGAGCCCCTGAGCGGTCTAACAGGACGTATTGCCTGCTTATGTTGAAAATCTTCTTTCTCGCTCAGGGAAAGGCGTTTAACGCAATGGGAATTGAAATAGTGACCAACATTAAAAATTTTTTTTGGACATAAAATCCTGTTTGCAATGCAGAAAGACACTTTTCAGTGTGTTAGAAGTTTTTTGCAATTTCCTATATGCAAGAGCCTCCAAGATCAGATCGCTCCGTCCAGCGTCTCTATGACCAGTAACAGTGAGTTAGAACCTCTGAGCGGTCTAACAGGACGTATTGCCTGCTTATGTTGCAAATCTTATTTCTGGCTCAGGGAAAGGCGTTTAACGCAATGGGAAGAGAAAGTGAACAACATTAAAAATCTTTTTTGGACATAAATAAAATCCTGTTTGCAATGCAAAAACACACTTCTCAGTGTGTTAGATTTTTTTTGCAATTCCCGTTATGCAAGAGCCTCAGTGGTCAGATCGCTCCGTCCAGTGTCTCTATGATCAGTAAAAGTCAGTCAGAGCCTCTGAGTGGTCTATCAGGATGTATTGCCTACTTATGCTGCAAATCTTATTTCTGGCTGAGGGAAAGGCATTTAACGCAATGGGAAGAGAAATAGTGACCAACATTAAAAATCTTTTTTGTGCCTGAATGAAATCCTGTTTGCAATGCAGAAAGACACTTCTCAGTGTGTTAGAAGTTTTTGGCAGTTCCCTTTATGCAAGAGCCTCAGTGGTCAGATCGCTCCGTCCAGTGTCTGTATGACCAGTAACAGTGAGTTAGAGCCTCTGAGCGGTCTAACAGAACATATTGCCTGCTTATGTTGCAAATCTTATTTCTGGCTCAGGGAAAGGCGTTTAACGCTATGGGAAGAGAAATAGTGACCAACATTAAAAATCTTTTTTGGACATAAATAAAATCCTGTTTGCAATGCAGAAAGACACTTCTCAGTGTGTTAGAAGTTTTTTGCAATTCCCTTAATGCAAGAGCCTCAGTAGTCAGATCGCTCCGTCCAGTGTCTCTATGACCAGTAACAGTGAGTTAGAGCCCCTGAGCGGTCTAACAGGACGTATTGCCTGCTTATGTTGAAAATCTTCTTTCTCGCTCAGGGAAAGGCGTTTAACGCAATGGGAATTGAAATAGTGACCAATATTAAAAATTTTTTTTGGACATAAAATCCTGTTTGCAATGCAGAAAGACACTTTTCAGTGTGTTAGAAGTTTTTTGCAATTTCCTATATGCAAGAGCCTCCAAGATCAGATCGCTCCGTCCAGCGTCTCTATGACCAGTAACAGTGAGTTAGAACCTCTGAGCGGTCTAACAGGACGTATTGCCTGCTTATGTTGCAAATCTTATTTCTGGCTCAGGGAAAGGCGTTTAACGCAATGGGAAGAGAAAGTGAACAACATTAAAAATCTTTTTTGGACATAAATAAAATCCTGTTTGCAATGCAAAAACACACTTCTCAGTGTGTTAGATTTTTTTTGCAATTCCCTTTATGCAAGAGCCTCAGTGGTCAGATCGCTCCGTCCAGTGTCTCTATGATCAGTAAAAGTCAGTCAGATTCTCTGAGTGGTCTATCAGGATGTATTGCCTACTTATGCTGCAAATCTTATTTCTGGCTGAGGGAAAGGCATTTAACGCAATGGGAAGAGAAATAGTGACCAACATTAAAAATCTTTTTTGTGCCTGAATGAAATCCTGTTTGCAATGCAGAAAGACACTTCTCAGTGTGTTAGAAGTTTTTGGCAGTTCCCTTTATGCAAGAGCCTCAGTGGTCAGATCGCTCCGTCCAGTGTCTGTATGACCAGTAACAGTGAGTTAGAGCCTCTGAGCGGTCTAACAGAACATATTGCCTGCTTATGTTGCAAATCTTATTTCTGGCTCAGGGAAAGGCGTTTAACGCTATGGGAAGAGAAATAGTGACCAACATTAAAAATCTTTTTTGGACATAAATAAAATCCTGTTTGCAATGCAGAAAGACACTTCTCAGTGTGTTAGAAGTTTTTTGCAATTCCCTTAATGCAAGAGCCTCAGTAGTCAGATCGCTCCGTCCAGTGTCTCTATGACCACTAACAGTGAGTTAGAACCTCTGAGCGGTCCAACAGAACATATTGCCTTGCTTATGTTGCAAATCTTAATTCTGGCTCAGGGAAAGGCGTTTAACGCAATGGGAAGAGAAATAGTGAACAACATTATAAATCTTTTTTGTGCATGAATTCCTGCTTGCAATGCAGAAAGACACTTCTCAGTTTGTTAGAAGTTTTTTGCAGTTCCCTTTATGCAAGAGCCTCAGTGGTCAGATTGCTCCGTCCAGTGTCTCTGTGATCAGTAAAAGTGAGTTAGAGCCCCTGAGCGGTCTAACAGGACGTATAGCCTGCTTATGTTGCAAATCTTATTTCTGGCTTAGGGAAAGGCGTTTAACGCAATGGGAAGTGAAAGTGACCAACATTAAAAATCTTTTTAGTGCCGGAATGAAATCCTGTTTGCAATGCAGAAAGACACTTCTCAGTGTGTTAGAAGTTTTTGGTAATTTACTTTATGCAAGAGCCTCAGTGGTCAGATCGCTCCGTCCAGTGTCTCTATGACGAGTAACAGTGAGTTAGAGCCTCTGAGCGGTCTAACAGAACATATACTGCTTATGTTGCAAATCTTATTACTGGCTCAGGGAAAGGCGTTTAACACTATGGGAAGAGAAATAGTGACCAACATTAAAAATCTTTTTTGGACATGAATAAAATCCTGTTTGCAATGCAGAAAGACACTTCTCAGTGTGTTAGAAGTTTTGGCAATTCCCTTTATGCAAGAGCCTCAGTGGTCAGATCGCTCCGTCCAGTGTCTGTATGACCAGTAACAGTGAGTTAGAACCTCTGAGCGGTCTAACAGGACGTATTGCCTGCTTATGTTGCAAATCTTATTTCTGGCTCAGGGAAAGGCGTTTAACGCAATGGGAAGAGAAATAGTGACCAACATTAAAAATCTTTTTAGTGCCGGAATGAAATCCTGTTTGCAATGCAGAAAGACACTTCTCAGTGTGTTAGAAGTTTTTGGTAATTTACTTTATGCAAGAGCCTCAGTGGTCAGATCGCTCCGTCCAGTGTCTCTATGACCAGTAACAGTGAGTTAGAGCCTCTGAGCGGTCTAACAAAACATATTGCCTGCTTATGTTCCAAATCTTATTTCTGGCTCAGGGAAAGGCTTTTAACGCAATGGGAAAAGAAATAGTGACCAACATTAAAAATCTTTTTTGAACATAAATAAAATCCTGTTTGCAATGCAGAAAGATACTTCTCAGTGTGTTAGAAGTTTTTTGCAATTTCCTATATGCAAGAGCCTCCAAGGTCAGATCGCTCCGTCCAGTGTCTCTATGACCAGTAACAGTGAGTTAGAGCCCCTGAGCGGTCTAACAGGACGTATTGCCTGCTTATGTTGAAAATCTTCTTTCTCGCTCAGGGAAAGGCGTTTAACGCTATGGGAAGAGAAATAGTGAACAACATTAAAAATCTTTTTTGGACATAAATAAAATCCTGTTTGCAATGCAGAAAGACACTTCTCAGTGTGTTAGAAGTTTTGGCAATTCCCTTTATGCAAGAGCCTCAGTGGTCAGATCGCTCCGTCCAGTGTCTGTATGACCAGTAACAGTGAGTTAGAGCCTCTGAGCGGTCTAACAGAACATACTGCCTGCTTATGTTGCAAATGTTATTTCTGGCTCAGGGAAAGGCGTTTAACGCAATGGGAAGAGAAATAGTGACCAACATTAAAAATGTTTTTTGGACATAAATAAAATCCTGTTTGCAATGCAGAAAGACACTTCTCAGTGTGTTAGAAGTTTTTTGCAATTCCCTTTATGCAAGAGTCTCACTGGTCAGATCGCTCCGTCCAGCGTCTGTACGACCAGTAACAGTGAGTTAGAGCCTCTGAGCGGTCTAACAGAACATATTGCCTGCTTATGTTGCAAATCTTATTTCTGGCTCAGGGAAAGGTGTTTAATGCAATGGGAAGAGAAATAGTGACCAACACTAAAAATCTTTTTAGTGCCGGAATGAAATCCTGTTTGCAATGCAGAAAGACACTTCTCAGTGTGTTAGAAGTTTTGGCAATTCCCTTTATGCAAGAGCCTCAGTGGTCAGATCGCTCCGTCCAGCGTCTGTATGACCAGTAACAGTGAGTTAGAGCCTCTGAGCGGTCTAACAAAACATACTGCCTGCTTATGTTGCAAATGTTATTTCTGGCTCAGGGAAAGGCGTTTAACGCAATGGGAAGAGAAATAGTGACCAACATTAAAAATGTTTTTTGGACATAAATAAAATCCTGTTTGCCATGCAGAAAGACACTTCTCAGTGTGTTAGAAGTTTTTGGCAATTCTCTTTATGCAAGAGCCTCAGTGGTCAGATCGCTCCGTCCATCGTCTCTATGACAAGTAACAGTTAGTTAGAACCTCTGAGCGGTCTAACAGAACAGATTGCCTGCTTACGTTGCAAATCTTATTTCTGGCTCAGGGAAAGGTGTTTAATGCAATGGGAAGAGAAATAGTGACCAACACTAAAAATCTTTTTAGTGCCGGAATGAAATCCTGTTTGCAATGCAGAAAGACACTTCTCAGTGTGTTAGAAGTTTTTGGTAATTTACTTTATGCAAGAGCCTCAGTGGTCAGATCGCTCCGTCCAGTGTCTCTATGACCAGTAACAGTGAGTTAGAGCCTCTGAGCGGTCTAACAGAACATATACTGCTTATGTTGCAAATCTTATTTCTGGCTCAGGGAAAGGCGTTTAACGCTATGGGAAAAGAAATAGTGACCAACATTAAAAACCTTTTTTGGACATAAATAAAATCCTGTTTACCATGCAGAAAGACACTTCTCAGTGTGTTAGAAGTTTTGGGCAATTCCCTTTATGCAAGAGCCTCAGTGGTCAGATCGCTCCGTCCAGTGTCTCTATGACCAGTAACAGTGAGTTAGAGCCTCTGAGCGGTCTAACAGAACATATTGCCTGCTTATGTTGCAAATCTTATTTCTGGCTCAGGGAAAGGCGTTTAACGCAATGGGAAGAGAAATAGTGACCAACATTAAAAATCTTTTTTGGACATAAATAAAATCCTGTTTGCCATGCAGAAAGACAATTCTCAGTGTGTTAGATGTTTTTGGCAATTCCCTTTATGCAAGAGCCTCAGTGGTCAGATCGCTCCGTCCATCTTCTTTATGACAAGTAACAGTGAGTTAGAACCTCTGAGTGGTCTAACAAAACATACTGCCTGCTTATGTTGCAAATGTTATTTCTGGCTCAGGGAAAGGCGTTTAACGCAATAGGAAGAGAAATAGTGACCAACATTAAAAATGTTTTTTGGACATAAATAAAATCCTGTTTGCAATGCAGAAAGACACTTCTCAGTGTGTTAGAAGTTTTTGGCAATTCCCTTTATGCAAGAGCCTCAGTGGTCAGATCGCTCCGTCCATCGTCTCTATGACAAGTAACAGTTAGTTAGAACCTCTGAGCGGTCTAACAGAACAGATTGCCTGCTTATGTTGCAAATCTTATTTCTGGCTCAGGGAAAGGCGTTTAACGCAATGGGAAGAGAAATAGTGACCAACATTAAAAATCTTTTTTGTGCCTGAATGAAATCCTGTTTGCAATGCAGAAAGACACTTCTCAGTGTGTTAGATGTTTTTGGCAGTTCCCTATATGCAAGAGCCTCAGTGGTCAGATCGCTCCGTCCAGTGTCTCTATGACCAGTAACAGTGAGTTAGAGCCTCTGAGCGGTCTAACAGAACATATACTGCTTATGTTGCAAATCTTATTACTGGCTTAGGGAATGGCGTTTAACGCTATGGGAAGAGAAATACTGACCAACATTAAAAATCTTTTTTGGACATAAATAAAATCCTGTTTGCAATGCAAAAAGACACTTCTCAGTGTGTTAGAAGTTTTTTGCAATTCCCTTTATGCAAGAGTCTCACTGGTCAGATCGCTCCGTCCATCGTCTCTATGACAAGTAACAGTTAGTTAGAACCTCTGAGTGGTCTAACAAAACATATTGCCTGCTTATGTTCCAAATCTTATTTCTGGTTCAGGGAAAGGCTTTTAACGCAATGGGAAGAGAAATAGTGACCAACATTAAAAATCTTTTTTGGACATAAATAAAATCCTGTTTGCAATGCAGAAAGACACTTCTCAGTGTGTTAGAAGTTTTTTGCAATTCCCTTTGTGCAAGAGTCTCACTGGTCAGATCGCTCCGTCCAGCGTCTGTACGACCAGTAACAGTGAGTTAGAGCCTCTGAGCGGTCTAACAGAACATATTGCCTGCTTACGTTGCAAATCTTATTTCTGGCTCAGGGAAAGGTGTTTAATGCAATGGGAAGAGAAATAGTGACCAACACTAAAAATCTTTTTAGTGCCGGAATGAAAACCTGTTTGCAATGCAGAAAGACACTTCTCAGTGTGTTAGAAGTTTTTGGTAATTTACTTTATGCAAGAGCCTCAGTGGTCAGATCGCTCCGTCCAGTGTCTCTATGACCAGTAACAGTGAGTTAGAGCCTCTGAGCGGTCTAACAGAACATATACTGCTTATGTTGCAAATCTTATTTCTGGCTCAGGGAAAGGCGTTTAACGCTATGGGAAAAGAAATAGTGACCAACATTAAAAACCTTTTTTGGACATAAATAAAATCCTGTTTACCATGCAGAAAGACACTTCTCAGTGTGTTAGAAGTTTTGGGCAATTCCCTTTATGCAAGAGCCTCAGTGGTCAGATCGCTCCGTCCAGTGTCTCTATGACCAGTAACAGTGAGTTAGAGCCTCTGAGCGGTCTAACAGAACATATTGCCTGCTTATGTTGCAAATCTTATTTCTGGCTCAGGGAAAGGCGTTTAACGCAATGGGAAGAGAAATAGTGACCAACATTAAAAATCTTTTTTGGACATAAATAAAATCCTGTTTGCAATGCAAAAACACACTTCTCAGTGTGTTAGATTTTTTTTGCAATTCCCTTTATGCAAGAGCCTCAGTGGTCAGATCGCTCCGTCCAGTGTCTCTATGATCAGTAAAAGTCAGTCAGAGCCTCTGAGTGGTCTATCAGGATGTAATGCCTGCTTATGCTGCAAATCTTATTTCTGGCTGAGGGAAAGGTGTTTAATGCAACGGGAAGAGAAATAGTGACCAACACTAAAAATCTTTTTAGTGCCGGAATGAAATCCTGTTTGCAATGCAGAAAGACACTTCTCAGTGTGTTAGAAGTTTTTGGTAATTTACTTTATGCAAGAGCCTCAGTGGTCAGATCGCTCCGTCCAGTGTCTCTATGACCAGTAACAGTGAGTTAGAGCCTCTGAGCGGTCTAACAGAACATATACTGCTTATGTTGCAAATCTTATTTCTGGCTCAGGGAAAGGCGTTTAACGCTATGGGAAGAGAAATAGTGACCAACATTAAAAACCTTTTTTGGACATAAATAAAATCCTGTTTACCATGCAGAAAGACACTTCTCAGTGTGTTAGAAGTTTTGGGCAATTCCCTTTATGCAAGAGCCTCAGTGGTCAGATCGCTCCGTCCAGCGTCTCTATGACCAGTAACAGTGAGTTAGAGCCTCTGGGCGGTCTAACAGAACATATTGCCTGCTTATATTGCAAATCTTATTTCTGGCTCAGGGAAAGGCGTTTAACGCAATGGGAAGAGAAATAGTGACCAAGATTAAAAATCTTTTTTGGACATAAATAAAATCCTGTTTGCAATGCAGAAAGACACTTCTCAGTGTGTTAGAAGTTTTTTGCAATTCCTTTAATGCAAGAGCCTCAGTGGTCAGATCGCTCCGTCCAGCGTCTCTATGACCAGTAACAGTGAGTTAGAGCCTCTGAGCGGTCTAACAGAACATATTGCTTGCTTATGTTGCAAATCTTATTTCTGGCTCAGGGAAAGGCTTTTAACACAATGGGAAAAGAAATAGTGACCAACATTAAAAATCTTTTTTGAACATAAATAAAATCCTGTTTGCAATGCAGAAAGATACTTCTCAGTGTGTTAGAAGTTTTTTGCAATTTCCTATATGCAAGAGCCTCCAAGGTCAGATCGCTCCGTCCAGTGTCTCTATGACCAGTAACAGTGAGTTAGAGCCCCTGAGCGGTCTAACAGGACGTATTGCCTGCTTATGTTGAAAATCTTCTTTCTCGCTCAGGGAAAGGCGTTTAACGCAATGGGAATTGAAATAGTGACCAACATTAAAAATTTTTTTTGGACATAAAATCCTGTTTGCAATGCAGAAAGACACTTTTCAGTGTGTTAGAAGTTTTTTGCAATTTCCTATATGCAAGAGCCTCCAAGATCAGATCGCTCCGTCCAGCGTCTCTATGACCAGTAACAGTGAGTTAGAACCTCTGAGCGGTCTAACAGGACGTATTGCCTGCTTATGTTGCAAATCTTATTTCTGGCTCAGGGAAAGGCGTTTAACGCAATGGGAAGAGAAAGTGAACAACATTAAAAATCTTTTTTGGACATAAATAAAATCCTGTTTGCAATGCAAAAACACACTTCTCAGTGTGTTAGATTTTTTTTGCAATTCCCGTTATGCAAGAGCCTCAGTGGTCAGATCGCTCCGTCCAGTGTCTCTATGATCAGTAAAAGTCAGTCAGAGCCTCTGAGTGGTCTATCAGGATGTATTGCCTACTTATGCTGCAAATCTTATTTCTGGCTGAGGGAAAGGCATTTAACGCAATGGGAAGAGAAATAGTGACCAACATTAAAAATCTTTTTTGTGCCTGAATGAAATCCTGTTTGCAATGCAGAAAGACACTTCTCAGTGTGTTAGAAGTTTTTGGCAGTTCCCTTTATGCAAGAGCCTCAGTGGTCAGATCGCTCCGTCCAGTGTCTGTATGACCAGTAACAGTGAGTTAGAGCCTCTGAGCGGTCTAACAGAACATATTGCCTGCTTATGTTGCAAATCTTATTTCTGGCTCAGGGAAAGGCGTTTAACGCTATGGGAAGAGAAATAGTGACCAACATTAAAAATCTTTTTTGGACATAAATAAAATCCTGTTTGCAATGCAGAAAGACACTTCTCAGTGTGTTAGAAGTTTTTTGCAATTCCCTTAATGCAAGAGCCTCAGTAGTCAGATCGCTCCGTCCAGTGTCTCTATGACCAGTAACAGTGAGTTAGAGCCCCTGAGCGGTCTAACAGGACGTATTGCCTGCTTATGTTGAAAATCTTCTTTCTCGCTCAGGGAAAGGCGTTTAACGCAATGGGAATTGAAATAGTGACCAACATTAAAAATTTTTTTTGGACATAAAATCCTGTTTGCAATGCAGAAAGACACTTTTCAGTGTGTTAGAAGTTTTTTGCAATTTCCTATATGCAAGAGCCTCAGTGGTCAGATCGCTCCGTCCAGTGTCTCTATGATCAGTAAAAGTCAGTCAGAGCCTCTGAGTGGTCTATCAGGATGTAATGCCTGCTTATGCTGCAAATCTTATTTCTGGCTGAGGGAAAGGTGTTTAATGCAACGGGAAGAGAAATAGTGACCAACACTAAAAATCTTTTTAGTGCCGGAATGAAATCCTGTTTGCAATGCAGAAAGACACTTCTCAGTGTGTTAGAAGTTTTTGGTAATTTACTTTATGCAAGAGCCTCAGTGGTCAGATCGCTCCGTCCAGTGTCTCTATGACCAGTAACAGTGAGTTAGAGCCTCTGAGCGGTCTAACAGAACATATACTGCTTATGTTGCAAATCTTATTTCTGGCTCAGGGAAAGGCGTTTAACGCTATGGGAAGAGAAATAGTGACCAACATTAAAAACCTTTTTTGGACATAAATAAAATCCTGTTTACCATGCAGAAAGACACTTCTCAGTGTGTTAGAAGTTTTGGGCAATTCCCTTTATGCAAGAGCCTCAGTGGTCAGATCGCTCCGTCCAGCGTCTCTATGACCAGTAACAGTGAGTTAGAGCCTCTGGGCGGTCTAACAGAACATATTGCCTGCTTATATTGCAAATCTTATTTCTGGCTCAGGGAAAGGCGTTTAACGCAATGGGAAGAGAAATAGTGACCAAGATTAAAAATCTTTTTTGGACATAAATAAAATCCTGTTTGCAATGCAGAAAGACACTTCTCAGTGTGTTAGAAGTTTTTTGCAATTCCTTTAATGCAAGAGCCTCAGTGGTCAGATCGCTCCGTCCAGCGTCTCTATGACCAGTAACAGTGAGTTAGAGCCTCTGAGCGGTCTAACAGAACATATTGCTTGCTTATGTTGCAAATCTTATTTCTGGCTCAGGGAAAGGCTTTTAACACAATGGGAAAAGAAATAGTGACCAACATTAAAAATCTTTTTTGAACATAAATAAAATCCTGTTTGCAATGCAGAAAGATACTTCTCAGTGTGTTAGAAGTTTTTTGCAATTTCCTATATGCAAGAGCCTCCAAGGTCAGATCGCTCCGTCCAGTGTCTCTATGACCAGTAACAGTGAGTTAGAGCCCCTGAGCGGTCTAACAGGACGTATTGCCTGCTTATGTTGAAAATCTTCTTTCTCGCTCAGGGAAAGGCGTTTAACGCAATGGGAATTGAAATAGTGACCAACATTAAAAATTTTTTTTGGACATAAAATCCTGTTTGCAATGCAGAAAGACACTTTTCAGTGTGTTAGAAGTTTTTTGCAATTTCCTATATGCAAGAGCCTCCAAGATCAGATCGCTCCGTCCAGCGTCTCTATGACCAGTAACAGTGAGTTAGAACCTCTGAGCGGTCTAACAGGACGTATTGCCTGCTTATGTTGCAAATCTTATTTCTGGCTCAGGGAAAGGCGTTTAACGCAATGGGAAGAGAAAGTGAACAACATTAAAAATCTTTTTTGGACATAAATAAAATCCTGTTTGCAATGCAAAAACACACTTCTCAGTGTGTTAGATTTTTTTTGCAATTCCCGTTATGCAAGAGCCTCAGTGGTCAGATCGCTCCGTCCAGTGTCTCTATGATCAGTAAAAGTCAGTCAGAGCCTCTGAGTGGTCTATCAGGATGTATTGCCTACTTATGCTGCAAATCTTATTTCTGGCTGAGGGAAAGGCATTTAACGCAATGGGAAGAGAAATAGTGACCAACATTAAAAATCTTTTTTGTGCCTGAATGAAATCCTGTTTGCAATGCAGAAAGACACTTCTCAGTGTGTTAGAAGTTTTTGGCAGTTCCCTTTATGCAAGAGCCTCAGTGGTCAGATCGCTCCGTCCAGTGTCTGTATGACCAGTAACAGTGAGTTAGAGCCTCTGAGCGGTCTAACAGAACATATTGCCTGCTTATGTTGCAAATCTTATTTCTGGCTCAGGGAAAGGCGTTTAACGCTATGGGAAGAGAAATAGTGACCAACATTAAAAATCTTTTTTGGACATAAATAAAATCCTGTTTGCAATGCAGAAAGACACTTCTCAGTGTGTTAGAAGTTTTTTGCAATTCCCTTAATGCAAGAGCCTCAGTAGTCAGATCGCTCCGTCCAGTGTCTCTATGACCAGTAACAGTGAGTTAGAGCCCCTGAGCGGTCTAACAGGACGTATTGCCTGCTTATGTTGAAAATCTTCTTTCTCGCTCAGGGAAAGGCGTTTAACGCAATGGGAATTGAAATAGTGACCAACATTAAAAATTTTTTTTGGACATAAAATCCTGTTTGCAATGCAGAAAGACACTTTTCAGTGTGTTAGAAGTTTTTTGCAATTTCCTATATGCAAGAGCCTCCAAGATCAGATCGCTCCGTCCAGCGTCTCTATGACCAGTAACAGTGAGTTAGAACCTCTGAGCGGTCTAACAGGACGTATTGCCTGCTTATGTTGCAAATCTTATTTCTGGCTCAGGGAAAGGCGTTTAACGCAATGGGAAGAGAAAGTGAACAACATTAAAAATCTTTTTTGGACATAAATAAAATCCTGTTTGCAATGCAAAAACACACTTCTCAGTGTGTTAGATTTTTTTTGCAATTCCCTTTATGCAAGAGCCTCAGTGGTCAGATCGCTCCGTCCAGTGTCTCTATGATCAGTAAAAGTCAGTCAGAGCCTCTGAGTGGTCTATCAGGATGTATTGCCTACTTATGCTGCAAATCTTATTTCTGGCTGAGGGAAAGGCATTTAACGCAATGGGAAGAGAAATAGTGACCAACATTAAAAATCTTTTTTGTGCCTGAATGAAATCCTGTTTGCAATGCAGAAAGACACTTCTCAGTGTGTTAGAAGTTTTTGGCAGTTCCCTTTATGCAAGAGCCTCAGTGGTCAGATCGCTCCGTCCAGTGTCTGTATGACCAGTAACAGTGAGTTAGAGCCTCTGAGCGGTCTAACAGAACATATTGCCTGCTTATGTTGCAAATCTTATTTCTGGCTCAGGGAAAGGCGTTTAACGCTATGGGAAGAGAAATAGTGACCAACATTAAAAATCTTTTTTGGACATAAATAAAATCCTGTTTGCAATGCAGAAAGACACTTCTCAGTGTGTTAGAAGTTTTTTGCAATTCCCTTAATGCAAGAGCCTCAGTAGTCAGATCGCTCCGTCCAGTGTCTCTATGACCACTAACAGTGAGTTAGAACCTCTGAGCGGTCCAACAGAACATATTGCCTGCTTATGTTGCAAATCTTAATTCTGGCTCAGGGAAAGGCGTTTAACGCAATGGGAAGAGAAATAGTGAACAACATTATAAATCTTTTTTGTGCATGAATTCCTGCTTGCAATGCAGAAAGACACTTCTCAGTTTGTTAGAAGTTTTTTGCAGTTCCCTTTATGCAAGAGCCTCAGTGGTCAGATTGCTCCGTCCAGTGTCTCTGTGATCAGTAAAAGTGAGTTAGAGCCCCTGAGCGGTCTAACAGGACGTATAGCCTGCTTATGTTGCAAATCTTATTTCTGGCTTAGGGAAAGGCGTTTAACGCAATGGGAAGTGAAAGTGACCAACATTAAAAATCTTTTTAGTGCCGGAATGAAATCCTGTTTGCAATGCAGAAAGACACTTCTCAGTGTGTTAGAAGTTTTTGGTAATTTACTTTATGCAAGAGCCTCAGTGGTCAGATCGCTCCGTCCAGTGTCTCTATGACGAGTAACAGTGAGTTAGAGCCTCTGAGCGGTCTAACAGAACATATACTGCTTATGTTGCAAATCTTATTACTGGCTCAGGGAAAGGCGTTTAACACTATGGGAAGAGAAATAGTGACCAACATTAAAAATCTTTTTTGGACATGAATAAAATCCTGCTTGCAATGCAGAAAGACACTTCTCAGTGTGTTAGAAGTTTTGGCAATTCCCTTTATGCAAGAGCCTCAGTGGTCAGATCGCTCCGTCCAGTGTCTGTATGACCAGTAACAGTGAGTTAGAACCTCTGAGCGGTCTAACAGGACGTATTGCCTGCTTATGTTGCAAATCTTATTTCTGGCTCAGGGAAAGGCGTTTAACGCAATGGGAAGAGAAATAGTGACCAACATTAAAAATCTTTTTAGTGCCGGAATGAAATCCTGTTTGCAATGCAGAAAGACACTTCTCAGTGTGTTAGAAGTTTTTGGTAATTTACTTTATGCAAGAGCCTCAGTGGTCAGATCGCTCCGTCCAGTGTCTCTATGACCAGTAACAGTGAGTTAGAGCCTCTGAGCGGTCTAACAAAACATATTGCCTGCTTATGTTCCAAATCTTATTTCTGGCTCAGGGAAAGGCTTTTAACGCAATGGGAAAAGAAATAGTGACCAACATTAAAAATCTTTTTTGAACATAAATAAAATCCTGTTTGCAATGCAGAAAGATACTTCTCAGTGTGTTAGAAGTTTTTTGCAATTTCCTATATGCAAGAGCCTCCAAGGTCAGATCGCTCCGTCCAGTGTCTCTATGACCAGTAACAGTGAGTTAGAGCCCCTGAGCGGTCTAACAGGACGTATTGCCTGCTTATGTTGAAAATCTTCTTTCTCGCTCAGGGAAAGGCGTTTAACGCTATGGGAAGAGAAATAGTGAACAACATTAAAAATCTTTTTTGGACATAAATAAAATCCTGTTTGCAATGCAGAAAGACACTTCTCAGTGTGTTAGAAGTTTTGGCAATTCCCTTTATGCAAGAGCCTCAGTGGTCAGATCGCTCCGTCCAGTGTCTGTATGACCAGTAACAGTGAGTTAGAGCCTCTGAGCGGTCTAACAGAACATACTGCCTGCTTATGTTGCAAATGTTATTTCTGGCTCAGGGAAAGGCGTTTAACGCAATGGGAAGAGAAATAGTGACCAACATTAAAAATGTTTTTTGGACATAAATAAAATCCTGTTTGCAATGCAGAAAGACACTTCTCAGTGTGTTAGAAGTTTTTTGCAATTCCCTTTATGCAAGAGTCTCACTGGTCAGATCGCTCCGTCCAGCGTCTGTACGACCAGTAACAGTGAGTTAGAGCCTCTGAGCGGTCTAACAGAACATATTGCCTGCTTATGTTGCAAATCTTATTTCTGGCTCAGGGAAAGGTGTTTAATGCAATGGGAAGAGAAATAGTGACCAACACTAAAAATCTTTTTAGTGCCGGAATGAAATCCTGTTTGCAATGCAGAAAGACACTTCTCAGTGTGTTAGAAGTTTTGGCAATTCCCTTTATGCAAGAGCCTCAGTGGTCAGATCGCTCCGTCCAGTGTCTGTATGACCAGTAACAGTGAGTTAGAGCCTCTGAGCGGTCTAACAAAACATACTGCCTGCTTATGTTGCAAATGTTATTTCTGGCTCAGGGAAAGGCGTTTAACGCAATGGGAAGAGAAATAGTGACCAACATTAAAAATGTTTTTTGGACATAAATAAAATCCTGTTTGCCATGCAGAAAGACACTTCTCAGTGTGTTAGAAGTTTTTGGCAATTCTCTTTATGCAAGAGCCTCAGTGGTCAGATCGCTCCGTCCATCGTCTCTATGACAAGTAACAGTTAGTTAGAACCTCTGAGCGGTCTAACAGAACAGATTGCCTGCTTACGTTGCAAATCTTATTTCTGGCTCAGGGAAAGGTGTTTAATGCAATGGGAAGAGAAATAGTGACCAACACTAAAAATCTTTTTAGTGCCGGAATGAAATCCTGTTTGCAATGCAGAAAGACACTTCTCAGTGTGTTAGAAGTTTTTGGTAATTTACTTTATGCAAGAGCCTCAGTGGTCAGATCGCTCCGTCCAGTGTCTCTATGACCAGTAACAGTGAGTTAGAGCCTCTGAGCGGTCTAACAGAACATATACTGCTTATGTTGCAAATCTTATTTCTGGCTCAGGGAAAGGCGTTTAACGCTATGGGAAAAGAAATAGTGACCAACATTAAAAACCTTTTTTGGACATAAATAAAATCCTGTTTACCATGCAGAAAGACACTTCTCAGTGTGTTAGAAGTTTTGGGCAATTCCCTTTATGCAAGAGCCTCAGTGGTCAGATCGCTCCGTCCAGTGTCTCTATGACCAGTAACAGTGAGTTAGAGCCTCTGAGCGGTCTAACAGAACATATTGCCTGCTTATGTTGCAAATCTTATTTCTGGCTCAGGGAAAGGCGTTTAACGCAATGGGAAGAGAAATAGTGACCAACATTAAAAATCTTTTTTGGACATAAATAAAATCCTGTTTGCCATGCAGAAAGACAATTCTCAGTGTGTTAGATGTTTTTGGCAATTCCCTTTATGCAAGAGCCTCAGTGGTCAGATCGCTCCGTCCATCTTCTTTATGACAAGTAACAGTGAGTTAGAACCTCTGAGTGGTCTAACAAAACATATTGCCTGCTTATGTTCCAAATCTTATTTCTGGCTCAGGGAAAGGCTTTTAACGCAATGGGAAAAGAAATAGTGACCAACATTAAAAATCTTTTTTGAACATAAATAAAATCCTGTTTGCAGTGCAGAAAGATACTTCTCAGTGTGTTAGAAGTTTTTTGCAATTTCCTATATGCAAGAGCCTCCAAGGTCAGATCGCTCCGTCCAGTGTCTGTATGACCAGTAACAGTGAGTTAGAGCCTCTGAGCGGTCTAACAGAACATATTGCCTGCTTATGTTGCAAATCTTATTTCTGGCTCAGGGAAAGGCGTTTAACGCTATGGGAAGAGAAATAGTGACCAACATTAAAAATCTTTTTTGGACATAAATAAAATCCTGTTTGCAATGCAGAAAGACACTTCTCAGTGTGTTAGAAGTTTTTTGAAATTCCCTTGTAGGGTAGGGACCAATCAGACAATGGTTCATTAGATTTAACCAAATCAGTGGTTTATTCAGTTAACAAAGAAGCAGACTTCCCCTCACCCCAACCCAACAGTGGGTGACAAAGTCTCAACCAGGACGCTTCTAGCAACCACTGATAATGTCAGTTTACGACGTAAAACTATGCAGGAGAATCTGCAACTATGCAGGCAGACTGTTTTTCTTCACTCACCTCCCCCCATAGGAAAGACACAATGCTCATAGAAATGGACTCTTTCCTATTTCATTCACAGACAAACGTTTCTGTGAACGAAGACACATAGCCAATATATCAGTGTGTGTATATTACGACTGTCCATGTCCTTTGTCTTCCTTACTTTGTATTTCTTTCTTTATAACCATTTTATGCTTGTGTCTTGATAGAATGCTAATGTAACCACATACAGTATATGCCATGTTTGGTCTCTTTTGACTCGTATGTAGATTTCCTGAAAGATGCTGTGTATTAGAGACTGATACCGGTGCAACATATTAACGTTCTAATAATCTTTAGTATTTCTGGCCTGAACCCCTATTGATTTAAATATGCAAACTGACATGTCTCTGAAACAAAGGGCCATAAAACGAAGACCCAGTTTCAAACCTCCCACTGAGAAAGCCAGCCTTCTCATTGGTCGGAACTACTTGGGAAGGTGTGACTCTGTCCAGACTTTAAAGGGGCTCACACCCCGTTCCGGCTCCCTCTCTTCTCTTCTCCTCTTCTTCTGAAAGATCTTCAGAGTTATCGTGGAGGTCCTCCACGGAAAGGCCGTGGGGCAAACCCATGGCCCAGCCACATGCGGTTTCCCCCCAACATGAGGCCGGACTCTCTCTTTCTATCCTGGCATCTACACCTCAGCCCCTTGGTAACCATCCGATCAGCCGATCAATGGAACAACGAAGGCTCCATCTCCATTACATCATCAGGACTACCTTTGAGCTGGCATCTGGACCCTTGCGTAAGCACCACACAAAAGGAAACCATTATGCAAGTAACCATTTAACTATTAGATGCAATAAGGAAGCTGTGCCCCTTGTAGGTCAAGGAGATTCAGGTTTTCCTGACGATTTGGTTGTGCTGATGCAAAAGATTGCCAGTCTACTCTCTCTCTCCTCCTCACTCACTCTCTCTCTCCCTCTCTCTTGCTTTGTTTTATGTGTTGTCTGTTTAGTGTTCGTTTATTTGCTAGCTAGTGTTTATTTTCCCCTTTTACGTATTCAATAAACCCACATCTTGTATTCACAAATGAATTTCTCGCTGTGTTCATTGCTCACAGATATCACGTCACTTAAACTGCTTTGATTTCGTTACAAAACTGATCCAGTCCTGTAACTTAGCCAATTACAGTGGGAAAGATTAATTTTCAAGGCTAGGAAGTTGATTTTTCTTAGAGTTAGAATAAAAGCGGCTAATACTCGTTGGACGAGGGCATTGGTTCGGTTTATTTTTGACTCGGCTGTTTCAGAGAAGTGTATAAAGTATGTGTAATTAATAACCATTAATTATACATAGTTTATTGTGCTTAAATTAATAACTTTTGTTACACCCTTAATGCAAGAGCCTCAGTAGTCAGATCGCTCCGTCCAGTGTCTCTATGACCACTAACAGTGAGTTAGAACCTCTGAGCGGTCCAACAGAACATATTGCCTGCTTATGTTGCAAATCTTAATTCTGGCTCAGGGAAAGGCGTTTAACGCAATGGGAAGAGAAATAGTGAACAACATTATAAATCTTTTTTGTGCATGAATTCCTGCTTGCAATGCAGAAAGACACTTCTCAGTTTGTTAGAAGTTTTTTGCAGTTCCCTTTATGCAAGAGCCTCAGTGGTCAGATTGCTCCGTCCAGTGTCTCTGTGATCAGCAAAAGTGAGTTAGAGCCCCTGAGCGGTCTAACAGGACGTATAGCCTGCTTATGTTGAAAATCTTATTTCTCGCTCAGGGAAAGGCGTTTAACGCAATGGGAAGTGAAAGTGACCAACATTAAAAATCTTTTTTGTGCATGAATGAAATCCTGTTTGCAATGCAGAAAGACACTTCTCAGTGTGTTAGATGTTTTTGGCAGTTCCCTTTATGCAAGAGCCTCAGTGGTCAGATCACTCCGTCCAGTGTCTGTATGACTAGTAACAGTGAGTTAGAGCCTCTGAGCGGTCTAACAGAACATATACTGCTTATGTTGCAAATCTTATAACTGGCTCAGGGAAAGGCGTTTAACGCTATGGGAAGAGAAATAGTGAACAACATTAAAAATCTTTTTTGGACATAAATAAAATCCTGTTTGCAATGCAGAAAGACACTTCTCAGTGTGTTAGAAGTTTTGGCAATTCCCTTTATGCAAGAGCCTCAGTGGTCAGATCGCTCCCTCCAGTGTCTGTATGACCAGTAACAGTGAGTTAGAGCCTCTGAGCGGTCTAACAGAACATACTGCCTGCTTATGTTGCAAATCTTATTTCTGGCTCAGGGAAAGGTGTTTAATGCAATGGGAAGAGAAATAGTGACCAACACTAAAAATCTTTTTAGTGCCGGAATGAAATCCTGTTTGCAATGCAGAAAGACACTTCTCAGTGTGTTAAAAGTTTTTGGTAATTTACTTTATGCAAGAGCCTCAGTGGTCAGATCGCTCCGTCCAGTGTCTCTATGACGAGTAACAGTGAGTTAGAGCCTCTGAGCGGTCTAACAGAACATATACTGCTTATGTTGCAAATCTTATTACTGGCTCAGGGAAAGGCGTTTAACGCTATGGGAAGAGAAATAGTGACCAACATTAAAAATCTTTTTTGGACATGAATAAAATCCTGTTTGCAATGCAGAAAGACACTTCTCAGTGTGTTAGAAGTTTTGGCAATTCCCTTTATGCAAGAGCCTCAGTGGTCAGATCGCTCCGTCCAGTGTCTGTATGACCAGTAACAGTGAGTTAGAGCCTCTGAGCGGTCTAACAAAACATACTGCCTGCTTATGTTGCAAATGTTATTTCTGGCTCAGGGAAAGGCGTTTAACGCAATAGGAAGAGAAATAGTGACCAACATTAAAAATGTTTTTTGGACATAAATAAAATCCTGTTTGCCATGCAGAAAGACACTTCTCAGTGTGTTAGAAGTTTTTGGCAATTCCCTTTATGCAAGAGCCTCAGTGGTCAGATCGCTCCGTCCATCGTCTCTATGACAAGTAACAGTTAGTTAGAACCTCTGAGCGGTCTAACAGAACAGATTGCCTGCTTATGTTGCAAATCTTATTTCTGGCTCAGGGAAAGGCGTTTAACGCAATGGGAAGAGAAATAGTGACCAACATTAAAAATCTTTTTTGTGCCTGAATGAAATCCTGTTTGCAATGCAGAAAGACACTTCTCAGTGTGTTAGATGTTTTTGGCAGTTCCCTATATGCAAGAGCCTCAGTGGTCAGATCGCTCCGTCCAGTGTCTCTATGACCAGTAACAGTGAGTTAGAGCCTCTGAGCGGTCTAACAGAACATATACTGCTTATGTTGCAAATCTTATTACTGGCTTAGGGAATGGAGTTTAACGCTATGGGAAGAGAAATGAATGTGCCTGAATGAAATCCTGTTTGCAATGCAGAAAGACACTTCTCAGTGTGTTAGATGTTTTTGGCAGTTCCCTATATGCAAGAGCCTCAGTGGTCAGATCGCTCCGTCCAGTGTCTCTATGACCAGTAACAGTGAGTTAGAGCCTCTGAGCGGTCTAACAGAACATATACTGCTTATGTTGCAAATCTTATTACTGGCTTAGGGAATGGAGTTTAACGCTATGGGAAGAGAAATACTGACCAACATTAAAAATCTTTTTTGGACATAAATAAAATCCTGTTTGCAATGCAAAAAGACACTTCTCAGTGTGTTAGAAGTTTTTTGCAATTTCCTTTATGCAAGGAAATGCAAGGAAACTCCATCGCTCCGTCCAGCGTCTGTACGACAAGTAACAGTGAGTTAGAGCCTCTGAGCGGTCTAACAGAACATATTGCCTGCTTATGTTGCAAATCTTATTTCTGGCTCAGGGAAAGGTGTTTAATGCAATGGGAAGAGAAATAGTGACCAACACTAAAAATCTTTTTAGTGCCGGAATGAAATCCTGTTTGCAATGCAGAAAGACACTTCTCAGTGTGTTAGAAGTTTTTGGTAATTTACTTTATGCAAGAGCCTCAGTGGTCAGATCGCTCCGTCCAGTGTCTCTATGACCAGTAACAGTGAGTTAGAGCCTCTGAGCGGTCTAACAGAACATATACTGCTTATGTTGCAAATCTTATTTCTGGCTCAGGGAAAGGCGTTTAACGCTATGGGAAGAGAAATAGTGACCAACATTAAAAACCTTTTTTGGACATAAATAAAATCCTGTTTACCATGCAGAAAGACACTTCTCAGTGTGTTAGAAGTTTTGGGCAATTCCCTTTATGCAAGAGCCTCAGTGGTCAGATCGCTCCGTCCAGCGTCTCTATGACCAGTAACAGTGAGTTAGAGCCTCTGAGCGGTCTAACAGAACATATTGCCTGCTTATATTGCAAATCTTATTTCTGGCTCAGGGAAAGGCGTTTAACGCAATGGGAAGAGAAATAGTGACCAAGATTAAAAATCTTTTTTGGACATAAATAAAATCCTGTTTGCAATGCAGAAAGACACTTCTCAGTGTGTTAGAAGTTTTTTGCAATTCCTTTAATGCAAGAGCCTCAGTGGTCAGATCGCTCCGTCCAGCGTCTCTATGACCAGTAACAGTGAGTTAGAGCCTCTGAGCGGTCTAACAGAACATATTGCTTGCTTATGTTGCAAATCTTATTTCTGGCTCAGGGAAAGGCTTTTAACACAATGGGAAAAGAAATAGTGACCAACATTAAAAATCTTTTTTGAACATAAATAAAATCCTGTTTGCAATGGAGAAAGATACTTCTCAGTGTGTTAGAAGTTTTTTGCAATTTCCTATATGCAAGAGCCTCCAAGGTCAGATCGCTCCGTCCAGTGTCTCTATGACCAGTAACAGTGAGTTAGAGCCCCTGAGCGGTCTAACAGGACGTATTGCCTGCTTATGTTGAAAATCTTCTTTCTCGCTCAGGGAAAGGCGTTTAACGCAATGGGAAGTGAAATAGTGACCAACATTAAAAATTTTTTTTGGACATAAAATCCTGTTTGCAATGCAGAAAGACACTTTTCAGTGTGTTAGAAGTTTTTTGCAATTTCCTATATGCAAGAGCCTCCAAGATCAGATCGCTCCGTCCAGCGTCTCTATGACCAGTAACAGTGAGTTAGAACCTCTGAGCGGTCTAACAGGACGTATTGCCTGCTTATGTTGCAAATCTTATTTCTGGCTCAGGGAAAGGCGTTTAACGCAATGGGAAGAGAAAGTGAACAACATTAAAAATCTTTTTTGGACATAAATAAAATCCTGTTTGCAATGCAAAAACACACTTCTCAGTGTGTTAGATTTTTTTTGCAATTCCCTTTATGCAAGAGCCTCAGTGGTCAGATCGCTCCGTCCAGTGTCTCTATGATCAGTAAAAGTCAGTCAGAGCCTCTGAGTGGTCTATCAGGATGTATTGCCTGCTTATGCTGCAAATCTTATTTCTGGCTGAGGGAAAGTCATTTAACGCAATGGGAAGAGAAATAGTGACCAACATTAAAAATCTTTTTTGTGCCTGAATGAAATCCTGTTTGCAATGCAGAAAGACACTTCTCAGTGTGTTAGAAGTTTTTGGCAGTTCCCTTTATGCAAGAGCCTCAGTGGTCAGATCGCTCCGTCCAGTGTCTCTATGACGAGTAACAGTGAGTTAGAGCCTCTGAGCGGTCTAACAGAACATATACTGCTTATGTTGCAAATCTTATTACTGGCTCAGGGAAAGGCGTTTAACGCTATGGGAAGAGAAATAGTGACCAACATTAAAAATCTTTTTTGGACATGAATAAAATCCTGTTTGCAATGCAGAAAGACACTTCTCAGTGTGTTAGAAGTTTTGGCAATTCCCTTTATGCAAGAGCCTCAGTGGTCAGATCGCTCCGTCCAGTGTCTGTATGACCAGTAACAGTGAGTTAGAACCTCTGAGCGGTCTAACAGGACGTATTGCCTGCTTATGTTGCAAATCTTATTTCTGGCTCAGGGAAAGGCGTTTAACGCAATGGGAAGAGAAATAGTGACCAACATTAAAAAATCTTTTTAGTGCCGGAATGAAATCTTGTTTGCAATGCAGAAAGACACTTCTCAGTGTGTTAGAAGTTTTTGGTAATTTACTTTATGCAAGAGCCTCAGTGGTCAGATCGCTCCGTCCAGTGTCTCTATGACCAGTAACAGTGAGTTAGAGCCTCTGAGCGGTCTAACAGAACATATTGCTTGCTTATGTTGCAAATCTTATTTCTGGCTCAGGGAAAGGCTTTTAACACAATGGGAAAAGAAATAGTGACCAACATTAAAAATCTTTTTTGAACATAAATAAAATCCTGTTTGCAATGCAGAAAGATACTTCTCAGTGTGTTAGAAGTTTTTTGCGATTTCCTATATGCAAGAGCCTCCAAGGTCAGATCGCTCCGTCCAGTGTCTCTATGACCAGTAACAGTGAGTTAGAGCCCCTGAGCGGTCTAACAGGACGTATTGCCTGCTTATGTTGAAAATCTTCTTTCTCGCTCAGGGAAAGGCGTTTAACGCAATGGGAAGTGAAATAGTGACCAACATTAAAAATCTTTTTTGGACATAAAATCCTGTTTGCAATGCAGAAAGACACTTTTCAGTGTGTTAGAAGTTTTTTGCAATTTCCTATATGCAAGAGCCTCCAAGATCAGATCGCTCCGTCCAGCGTCTCTATGACCAGTAACAGTGAGTTAGAACCTCTGAGCGGTCTAACAGGACGTATTGCCTGCTTATGTTGCAAATCTTATTTCTGGCTCAGGGAAAGGCGTTTAACGCAATGGGAAGAGAAAGTGAACAACATTAAAAATCTTTTTTGTGCCTGAATGAAATCCTGTTTGCAATGCAGAAAGACACTTCTCAGTGTGTTAGAAGTTTTTTGCAATTCCCTTAATGCAAGAGCCTCAGTGGTCAGATCGCTCCGTCCAGCGTCTCTATGACCAGTAACAGTGAGTTAGAGCCTCTGAGCGGTCTAACAGAACATACTGCCTGCTTATGTTGCAAATGTTATTTCTGGCTCAGGGAAAGGCTTTTGTTGGGAAGAGAAATAGTGACCAACATTAAAAATCTTTTTTGGACATAAATAAAATCCTGTTTGCAATGCAGAAAGACACTTCTCAGTGTGTTAGAAGTTTTTGGTAATTTACTTTATGCAAGAGCCTCAGTGGTCAGATCGCTCCGTCCAGTGTCTCTATGACCAGTAACAGTGAGTTAGAGCCTCTGAGCGGTCTAACAGAACATATTGCCTGCTTATGTTGCAAATCTTATTTCTGGCTCAGGGAAAGGCGTTTAACGCTATGGGAAGAGAAATACTGACCAACATTAAAAATCTTTTTTGGACATAAACAAAATCCTGTTTGCAATGCAAAAAGACACTTCTCAGTGTGTTAGAAGTTTTTTGCAATTTCCTTTATGCAAGAGTCTCACTGGTCAGATCGCTCCGTCCAGCGTCTGTACGACCAGTAACAGTGAGTTAGAGCCTCTGAGCGGTCTAACAGAACATATTGCCTGCTTATGTTGCAAATCTTATTTCTGGCTCAGGGAAAGGTGTTTAATGCAATGGGAAGAGAAATAGTGACCAACACTAAAAATCTTTTTAGTGCCGGAATGAAATCCTGTTTGCAATGCAGAAAGACACTTCTCAGTGTGTTAGAAGTTTTTGGTAATTTACTTTATGCAAGAGCCTCAGTGGTCAGATCGCTCCGTCCAGTGTCTCTATGACCAGTAACAGTGAGTTAGAGCCTCTGAGCGGTCTAACAGAACATATACTGCTTATGTTGCAAATCTTATTTCTGGATCAGGGAAAGGCGTTTAACGCTATGGGAAGAGAAATAGTGACCAACATTAAAAACCTTTTTTGGACATAAATAAAATCCTGTTTACCATGCAGAAAGACACTTCTCAGTGTGTTATAAGTTTTGGGCAATTCCCTTTATGCAAGAGCCTCAGTGGTCAGATCGCTCCGTCCAGCGTCTCTATGACCAGTAACAGTGAGTTAGAGCCTCTGAGCGGTCTAACAGAACATATTGCCTGCTTATGTTGCAAATCTTATTTCTGGCTCAGGGAAAGGCGTTTAACGCTATGGGAAGAGAAATACTGACCAACATTAAAAATCTTTTTTGGACATAAACAAAATCCTGTTTGCAATGCAAAAAGACACTTCTCAGTGTGTTAGAAGTTTTTTGCAATTTCCTTTATGCAAGAGTCTCACTGGTCAGATCGCTCCGTCCAGCGTCTGTACGACCAGTAACAGTGAGTTAGAGCCTCTGAGCGGTCTAACAGAACATATTGCCTGCTTATGTTGCAAATCTTATTTCTGGCTCAGGGAAAGGTGTTTAATGCAATGGGAAGAGAAATAGTGACCAACACTAAAAATCTTTTTAGTGCCGGAATGAAATCCTGTTTGCAATGCAGAAAGACACTTCTCAGTGTGTTAGAAGTTTTTGGTAATTTACTTTATGCAAGAGCCTCAGTGGTCAGATCGCTCCGTCCAGTGTCTCTATGACCAGTAACAGTGAGTTAGAGCCTCTGAGCGGTCTAACAGAACATATACTGCTTATGTTGCAAATCTTATTTCTGGATCAGGGAAAGGCGTTTAACGCTATGGGAAGAGAAATAGTGACCAACATTAAAAACCTTTTTTGGACATAAATAAAATCCTGTTTACCATGCAGAAAGACACTTCTCAGTGTGTTATAAGTTTTGGGCAATTCCCTTTATGCAAGAGCCTCAGTGGTCAGATCGCTCCGTCCAGCGTCTCTATGACCAGTAACAGTGAGTTAGAGCCTCTGAGCGGTCTAACAGAACATATTGCCTGCTTATGTTGCAAATCTTATTTCTGGCTCAGGGAAAGGCGTTTAACGCAATGGGAAGAGAAATAGTGACCAAGATTAAAAATCTTTTTTGGACATAAATAAAATCCTGTTTGCAATGCAGAAAGACACTTCTCAGTGTGTTAGATGTTTTTGGCAGTTCCCTATATGCAAGAGCCTCAGTGGTCAGATCGCTCCGTCCAGTGTCTCTATGACCAGTAACAGTGAGTTAGAGCCTCTGAGCGGTCTAACAGAACATATACTGCTTATGTTGCAAATCTTATTACTGGCTTAGGGAATGGAGTTTAACGCTATGGGAAGAGAAATGAATGTGCCTGAATGAAATCCTGTTTGCAATGCAGAAAGACACTTCTCAGTGTGTTAGATGTTTTTGGCAGTTCCCTATATGCAAGAGCCTCAGTGGTCAGATCGCTCCGTCCAGTGTCTCTATGACCAGTAACAGTGAGTTAGAGCCTCTGAGCGGTCTAACAGAACATATACTGCTTATGTTGCAAATCTTATTACTGGCTTAGGGAATGGAGTTTAACGCTATGGGAAGAGAAATACTGACCAACATTAAAAATCTTTTTTGGACATAAATAAAATCCTGTTTGCAATGCAAAAAGACACTTCTCAGTGTGTTAGAAGTTTTTTGCAATTTCCTTTATGCAAGGAAATGCAAGGAAACTCCATCGCTCCGTCCAGCGTCTGTACGACAAGTAACAGTGAGTTAGAGCCTCTGAGCGGTCTAACAGAACATATTGCCTGCTTATGTTGCAAATCTTATTTCTGGCTCAGGGAAAGGTGTTTAATGCAATGGGAAGAGAAATAGTGACCAACACTAAAAATCTTTTTAGTGCCGGAATGAAATCCTGTTTGCAATGCAGAAAGACACTTCTCAGTGTGTTAGAAGTTTTTGGTAATTTACTTTATGCAAGAGCCTCAGTGGTCAGATCGCTCCGTCCAGTGTCTCTATGACCAGTAACAGTGAGTTAGAGCCTCTGAGCGGTCTAACAGAACATATACTGCTTATGTTGCAAATCTTATTTCTGGCTCAGGGAAAGGCGTTTAACGCTATGGGAAGAGAAATAGTGACCAACATTAAAAACCTTTTTTGGACATAAATAAAATCCTGTTTACCATGCAGAAAGACACTTCTCAGTGTGTTAGAAGTTTTGGGCAATTCCCTTTATGCAAGAGCCTCAGTGGTCAGATCGCTCCGTCCAGCGTCTCTATGACCAGTAACAGTGAGTTAGAGCCTCTGAGCGGTCTAACAGAACATATTGCCTGCTTATATTGCAAATCTTATTTCTGGCTCAGGGAAAGGCGTTTAACGCAATGGGAAGAGAAATAGTGACCAAGATTAAAAATCTTTTTTGGACATAAATAAAATCCTGTTTGCAATGCAGAAAGACACTTCTCAGTGTGTTAGAAGTTTTTTGCAATTCCTTTAATGCAAGAGCCTCAGTGGTCAGATCGCTCCGTCCAGCGTCTCTATGACCAGTAACAGTGAGTTAGAGCCTCTGAGCGGTCTAACAGAACATATTGCTTGCTTATGTTGCAAATCTTATTTCTGGCTCAGGGAAAGGCTTTTAACACAATGGGAAAAGAAATAGTGACCAACATTAAAAATCTTTTTTGAACATAAATAAAATCCTGTTTGCAATGGAGAAAGATACTTCTCAGTGTGTTAGAAGTTTTTTGCAATTTCCTATATGCAAGAGCCTCCAAGGTCAGATCGCTCCGTCCAGTGTCTCTATGACCAGTAACAGTGAGTTAGAGCCCCTGAGCGGTCTAACAGGACGTATTGCCTGCTTATGTTGAAAATCTTCTTTCTCGCTCAGGGAAAGGCGTTTAACGCAATGGGAAGTGAAATAGTGACCAACATTAAAAATTTTTTTTGGACATAAAATCCTGTTTGCAATGCAGAAAGACACTTTTCAGTGTGTTAGAAGTTTTTTGCAATTTCCTATATGCAAGAGCCTCCAAGATCAGATCGCTCCGTCCAGCGTCTCTATGACCAGTAACAGTGAGTTAGAACCTCTGAGCGGTCTAACAGGACGTATTGCCTGCTTATGTTGCAAATCTTATTTCTGGCTCAGGGAAAGGCGTTTAACGCAATGGGAAGAGAAAGTGAACAACATTAAAAATCTTTTTTGGACATAAATAAAATCCTGTTTGCAATGCAAAAACACACTTCTCAGTGTGTTAGATTTTTTTTGCAATTCCCTTTATGCAAGAGCCTCAGTGGTCAGATCGCTCCGTCCAGTGTCTCTATGATCAGTAAAAGTCAGTCAGAGCCTCTGAGTGGTCTATCAGGATGTATTGCCTGCTTATGCTGCAAATCTTATTTCTGGCTGAGGGAAAGTCATTTAACGCAATGGGAAGAGAAATAGTGACCAACATTAAAAATCTTTTTTGTGCCTGAATGAAATCCTGTTTGCAATGCAGAAAGACACTTCTCAGTGTGTTAGAAGTTTTTGGCAGTTCCCTTTATGCAAGAGCCTCAGTGGTCAGATCGCTCCGTCCAGTGTCTCTATGACGAGTAACAGTGAGTTAGAGCCTCTGAGCGGTCTAACAGAACATATACTGCTTATGTTGCAAATCTTATTACTGGCTCAGGGAAAGGCGTTTAACGCTATGGGAAGAGAAATAGTGACCAACATTAAAAATCTTTTTTGGACATGAATAAAATCCTGTTTGCAATGCAGAAAGACACTTCTCAGTGTGTTAGAAGTTTTGGCAATTCCCTTTATGCAAGAGCCTCAGTGGTCAGATCGCTCCGTCCAGTGTCTGTATGACCAGTAACAGTGAGTTAGAACCTCTGAGCGGTCTAACAGGACGTATTGCCTGCTTATGTTGCAAATCTTATTTCTGGCTCAGGGAAAGGCGTTTAACGCAATGGGAAGAGAAATAGTGACCAACATTAAAAAATCTTTTTAGTGCCGGAATGAAATCTTGTTTGCAATGCAGAAAGACACTTCTCAGTGTGTTAGAAGTTTTTGGTAATTTACTTTATGCAAGAGCCTCAGTGGTCAGATCGCTCCGTCCAGTGTCTCTATGACCAGTAACAGTGAGTTAGAGCCTCTGAGCGGTCTAACAGAACATATTGCTTGCTTATGTTGCAAATCTTATTTCTGGCTCAGGGAAAGGCTTTTAACACAATGGGAAAAGAAATAGTGACCAACATTAAAAATCTTTTTTGAACATAAATAAAATCCTGTTTGCAATGCAGAAAGATACTTCTCAGTGTGTTAGAAGTTTTTTGCGATTTCCTATATGCAAGAGCCTCCAAGGTCAGATCGCTCCGTCCAGTGTCTCTATGACCAGTAACAGTGAGTTAGAGCCCCTGAGCGGTCTAACAGGACGTATTGCCTGCTTATGTTGAAAATCTTCTTTCTCGCTCAGGGAAAGGCGTTTAACGCAATGGGAAGTGAAATAGTGACCAACATTAAAAATCTTTTTTGGACATAAAATCCTGTTTGCAATGCAGAAAGACACTTTTCAGTGTGTTAGAAGTTTTTTGCAATTTCCTATATGCAAGAGCCTCCAAGATCAGATCGCTCCGTCCAGCGTCTCTATGACCAGTAACAGTGAGTTAGAACCTCTGAGCGGTCTAACAGGACGTATTGCCTGCTTATGTTGCAAATCTTATTTCTGGCTCAGGGAAAGGCGTTTAACGCAATGGGAAGAGAAAGTGAACAACATTAAAAATCTTTTTTGTGCCTGAATGAAATCCTGTTTGCAATGCAGAAAGACACTTCTCAGTGTGTTAGAAGTTTTTTGCAATTCCCTTAATGCAAGAGCCTCAGTGGTCAGATCGCTCCGTCCAGCGTCTCTATGACCAGTAACAGTGAGTTAGAGCCTCTGAGCGGTCTAACAGAACATACTGCCTGCTTATGTTGCAAATGTTATTTCTGGCTCAGGGAAAGGCTTTTGTTGGGAAGAGAAATAGTGACCAACATTAAAAATCTTTTTTGGACATAAATAAAATCCTGTTTGCAATGCAGAAAGACACTTCTCAGTGTGTTAGAAGTTTTTGGTAATTTACTTTATGCAAGAGCCTCAGTGGTCAGATCGCTCCGTCCAGTGTCTCTATGACCAGTAACAGTGAGTTAGAGCCTCTGAGCGGTCTAACAGAACATATTGCCTGCTTATGTTGCAAATCTTATTTCTGGCTCAGGGAAAGGCGTTTAACGCTATGGGAAGAGAAATACTGACCAACATTAAAAATCTTTTTTGGACATAAACAAAATCCTGTTTGCAATGCAAAAAGACACTTCTCAGTGTGTTAGAAGTTTTTTGCAATTTCCTTTATGCAAGAGTCTCACTGGTCAGATCGCTCCGTCCAGCGTCTGTACGACCAGTAACAGTGAGTTAGAGCCTCTGAGCGGTCTAACAGAACATATTGCCTGCTTATGTTGCAAATCTTATTTCTGGCTCAGGGAAAGGTGTTTAATGCAATGGGAAGAGAAATAGTGACCAACACTAAAAATCTTTTTAGTGCCGGAATGAAATCCTGTTTGCAATGCAGAAAGACACTTCTCAGTGTGTTAGAAGTTTTTGGTAATTTACTTTATGCAAGAGCCTCAGTGGTCAGATCGCTCCGTCCAGTGTCTCTATGACCAGTAACAGTGAGTTAGAGCCTCTGAGCGGTCTAACAGAACATATACTGCTTATGTTGCAAATCTTATTTCTGGATCAGGGAAAGGCGTTTAACGCTATGGGAAGAGAAATAGTGACCAACATTAAAAACCTTTTTTGGACATAAATAAAATCCTGTTTACCATGCAGAAAGACACTTCTCAGTGTGTTATAAGTTTTGGGCAATTCCCTTTATGCAAGAGCCTCAGTGGTCAGATCGCTCCGTCCAGCGTCTCTATGACCAGTAACAGTGAGTTAGAGCCTCTGAGCGGTCTAACAGAACATATTGCCTGCTTATGTTGCAAATCTTATTTCTGGCTCAGGGAAAGGCGTTTAACGCAATGGGAAGAGAAATAGTGACCAAGATTAAAAATCTTTTTTGGACATAAATAAAATCCTGTTTGCAATGCAGAAAGACACTTCTCAGTGTGTTAGATGTTTTTGGCAGTTCCCTATATGCAAGAGCCTCAGTGGTCAGATCGCTCCGTCCAGTGTCTCTATGACCAGTAACAGTGAGTTAGAGCCTCTGAGCGGTCTAACAGAACATATACTGCTTATGTTGCAAATCTTATTACTGGCTTAGGGAATGGAGTTTAACGCTATGGGAAGAGAAATGAATGTGCCTGAATGAAATCCTGTTTGCAATGCAGAAAGACACTTCTCAGTGTGTTAGATGTTTTTGGCAGTTCCCTATATGCAAGAGCCTCAGTGGTCAGATCGCTCCGTCCAGTGTCTCTATGACCAGTAACAGTGAGTTAGAGCCTCTGAGCGGTCTAACAGAACATATACTGCTTATGTTGCAAATCTTATTACTGGCTTAGGGAATGGAGTTTAACGCTATGGGAAGAGAAATACTGACCAACATTAAAAATCTTTTTTGGACATAAATAAAATCCTGTTTGCAATGCAAAAAGACACTTCTCAGTGTGTTAGAAGTTTTTTGCAATTTCCTTTATGCAAGGAAATGCAAGGAAACTCCATCGCTCCGTCCAGCGTCTGTACGACAAGTAACAGTGAGTTAGAGCCTCTGAGCGGTCTAACAGAACATATTGCCTGCTTATGTTGCAAATCTTATTTCTGGCTCAGGGAAAGGTGTTTAATGCAATGGGAAGAGAAATAGTGACCAACACTAAAAATCTTTTTAGTGCCGGAATGAAATCCTGTTTGCAATGCAGAAAGACACTTCTCAGTGTGTTAGAAGTTTTTGGTAATTTACTTTATGCAAGAGCCTCAGTGGTCAGATCGCTCCGTCCAGTGTCTCTATGACCAGTAACAGTGAGTTAGAGCCTCTGAGCGGTCTAACAGAACATATACTGCTTATGTTGCAAATCTTATTTCTGGCTCAGGGAAAGGCGTTTAACGCTATGGGAAGAGAAATAGTGACCAACATTAAAAACCTTTTTTGGACATAAATAAAATCCTGTTTACCATGCAGAAAGACACTTCTCAGTGTGTTAGAAGTTTTGGGCAATTCCCTTTATGCAAGAGCCTCAGTGGTCAGATCGCTCCGTCCAGCGTCTCTATGACCAGTAACAGTGAGTTAGAGCCTCTGAGCGGTCTAACAGAACATATTGCCTGCTTATATTGCAAATCTTATTTCTGGCTCAGGGAAAGGCATTTAACGCAATGGGAAGAGAAATAGTGACCAAGATTAAAAATCTTTTTTGGACATAAATAAAATCCTGTTTGCAATGCAGAAAGACACTTCTCAGTGTGTTAGAAGTTTTTTGCAATTCCTTTAATGCAAGAGCCTCAGTGGTCAGATCGCTCCGTCCAGCGTCTCTATGACCAGTAACAGTGAGTTAGAGCCTCTGAGCGGTCTAACAGAACATATTGCTTGCTTATGTTGCAAATCTTATTTCTGGCTCAGGGAAAGGCTTTTAACACAATGGGAAAAGAAATAGTGACCAACATTAAAAATCTTTTTTGAACATAAATAAAATCCTGTTTGCAATGGAGAAAGATACTTCTCAGTGTGTTAGAAGTTTTTTGCAATTTCCTATATGCAAGAGCCTCCAAGGTCAGATCGCTCCGTCCAGTGTCTCTATGACCAGTAACAGTGAGTTAGAGCCCCTGAGCGGTCTAACAGGACGTATTGCCTGCTTATGTTGAAAATCTTCTTTCTCGCTCAGGGAAAGGCGTTTAACGCAATGGGAAGTGAAATAGTGACCAACATTAAAAATTTTTTTTGGACATAAAATCCTGTTTGCAATGCAGAAAGACACTTTTCAGTGTGTTAGAAGTTTTTTGCAATTTCCTATATGCAAGAGCCTCCAAGATCAGATCGCTCCGTCCAGCGTCTCTATGACCAGTAACAGTGAGTTAGAACCTCTGAGCGGTCTAACAGGACGTATTGCCTGCTTATGTTGCAAATCTTATTTCTGGCTCAGGGAAAGGCGTTTAACGCAATGGGAAGAGAAAGTGAACAACATTAAAAATCTTTTTTGGACATAAATAAAATCCTGTTTGCAATGCAAAAACACACTTCTCAGTGTGTTAGATTTTTTTTGCAATTCCCTTTATGCAAGAGCCTCAGTGGTCAGATCGCTCCGTCCAGTGTCTCTATGATCAGTAAAAGTCAGTCAGAGCCTCTGAGTGGTCTATCAGGATGTATTGCCTGCTTATGCTGCAAATCTTATTTCTGGCTGAGGGAAAGTCATTTAACGCAATGGGAAGAGAAATAGTGACCAACATTAAAAATCTTTTTTGTGCCTGAATGAAATCCTGTTTGCAATGCAGAAAGACACTTCTCAGTGTGTTAGAAGTTTTTGGCAGTTCCCTTTATGCAAGAGCCTCAGTGGTCAGATCGCTCCGTCCAGTGTCTCTATGACGAGTAACAGTGAGTTAGAGCCTCTGAGCGGTCTAACAGAACATATACTGCTTATGTTGCAAATCTTATTACTGGCTCAGGGAAAGGCGTTTAACGCTATGGGAAGAGAAATAGTGACCAACATTAAAAATCTTTTTTGGACATGAATAAAATCCTGTTTGCAATGCAGAAAGACACTTCTCAGTGTGTTAGAAGTTTTGGCAATTCCCTTTATGCAAGAGCCTCAGTGGTCAGATCGCTCCGTCCAGTGTCTGTATGACCAGTAACAGTGAGTTAGAACCTCTGAGCGGTCTAACAGGACGTATTGCCTGCTTATGTTGCAAATCTTATTTCTGGCTCAGGGAAAGGCGTTTAACGCAATGGGAAGAGAAATAGTGACCAACATTAAAAAATCTTTTTAGTGCCGGAATGAAATCTTGTTTGCAATGCAGAAAGACACTTCTCAGTGTGTTAGAAGTTTTTGGTAATTTACTTTATGCAAGAGCCTCAGTGGTCAGATCGCTCCGTCCAGTGTCTCTATGACCAGTAACAGTGAGTTAGAGCCTCTGAGCGGTCTAACAGAACATATTGCTTGCTTATGTTGCAAATCTTATTTCTGGCTCAGGGAAAGGCTTTTAACACAATGGGAAAAGAAATAGTGACCAACATTAAAAATCTTTTTTGAACATAAATAAAATCCTGTTTGCAATGCAGAAAGATACTTCTCAGTGTGTTAGAAGTTTTTTGCGATTTCCTATATGCAAGAGCCTCCAAGGTCAGATCGCTCCGTCCAGTGTCTCTATGACCAGTAACAGTGAGTTAGAGCCCCTGAGCGGTCTAACAGGACGTATTGCCTGCTTATGTTGAAAATCTTCTTTCTCGCTCAGGGAAAGGCGTTTAACGCAATGGGAAGTGAAATAGTGACCAACATTAAAAATCTTTTTTGGACATAAAATCCTGTTTGCAATGCAGAAAGACACTTTTCAGTGTGTTAGAAGTTTTTTGCAATTTCCTATATGCAAGAGCCTCCAAGATCAGATCGCTCCGTCCAGCGTCTCTATGACCAGTAACAGTGAGTTAGAACCTCTGAGCGGTCTAACAGGACGTATTGCCTGCTTATGTTGCAAATCTTATTTCTGGCTCAGGGAAAGGCGTTTAACGCAATGGGAAGAGAAAGTGAACAACATTAAAAATCTTTTTTGTGCCTGAATGAAATCCTGTTTGCAATGCAGAAAGACACTTCTCAGTGTGTTAGAAGTTTTTTGCAATTCCCTTAATGCAAGAGCCTCAGTGGTCAGATCGCTCCGTCCAGCGTCTCTATGACCAGTAACAGTGAGTTAGAGCCTCTGAGCGGTCTAACAGAACATACTGCCTGCTTATGTTGCAAATGTTATTTCTGGCTCAGGGAAAGGCTTTTGTTGGGAAGAGAAATAGTGACCAACATTAAAAATCTTTTTTGGACATAAATAAAATCCTGTTTGCAATGCAGAAAGACACTTCTCAGTGTGTTAGAAGTTTTTGGTAATTTACTTTATGCAAGAGCCTCAGTGGTCAGATCGCTCCGTCCAGTGTCTCTATGACCAGTAACAGTGAGTTAGAGCCTCTGAGCGGTCTAACAGAACATATTGCCTGCTTATGTTGCAAATCTTATTTCTGGCTCAGGGAAAGGCGTTTAACGCTATGGGAAGAGAAATACTGACCAACATTAAAAATCTTTTTTGGACATAAACAAAATCCTGTTTGCAATGCAAAAAGACACTTCTCAGTGTGTTAGAAGTTTTTTGCAATTTCCTTTATGCAAGAGTCTCACTGGTCAGATCGCTCCGTCCAGCGTCTGTACGACCAGTAACAGTGAGTTAGAGCCTCTGAGCGGTCTAACAGAACATATTGCCTGCTTATGTTGCAAATCTTATTTCTGGCTCAGGGAAAGGTGTTTAATGCAATGGGAAGAGAAATAGTGACCAACACTAAAAATCTTTTTAGTGCCGGAATGAAATCCTGTTTGCAATGCAGAAAGACACTTCTCAGTGTGTTAGAAGTTTTTGGTAATTTACTTTATGCAAGAGCCTCAGTGGTCAGATCGCTCCGTCCAGTGTCTCTATGACCAGTAACAGTGAGTTAGAGCCTCTGAGCGGTCTAACAGAACATATACTGCTTATGTTGCAAATCTTATTTCTGGATCAGGGAAAGGCGTTTAACGCTATGGGAAGAGAAATAGTGACCAACATTAAAAACCTTTTTTGGACATAAATAAAATCCTGTTTACCATGCAGAAAGACACTTCTCAGTGTGTTATAAGTTTTGGGCAATTCCCTTTATGCAAGAGCCTCAGTGGTCAGATCGCTCCGTCCAGCGTCTCTATGACCAGTAACAGTGAGTTAGAGCCTCTGAGCGGTCTAACAGAACATATTGCCTGCTTATGTTGCAAATCTTATTTCTGGCTCAGGGAAAGGCGTTTAACGCAATGGGAAGAGAAATAGTGACCAAGATTAAAAATCTTTTTTGGACATAAATAAAATCCTGTTTGCAATGCAGAAAGACACTTCTCAGTGTGTTAGAAGTTTTTTGCAATTCCTTTAATGCAAGAGCCTCAGTGGTCAGATCGCTCCGTCCAGCGTCTCTATGACCAGTAACAGTGAGTTAGAGCCTCTGAGCGGTCTAACAGAACATATTGCTTGCTTATGTTGCAAATCTTATTTCTGGCTCAGGGAAAGGCTTTTAACACAATGGGAAAAGAAATAGTGACCAACATTAAAAATCTTTTTTGAACATAAATAAAATCCTGTTTGCAATGCAGAAAGATACTTCTCAGTGTGTTAGAAGTTTTTTGCAATTTCCTATATGCAAGAGCCTCCAAGGTCAGATCGCTCCGTCCAGTGTCTCTATGACCAGTAACAGTGAGTTAGAGCCCCTGAGCGGTCAAACAGGACGTATTGCCTGCTTATGTTGAAAATCTTCTTTCTCGCTCAGGGAAAGGCGTTTAACGCAATGGGAAGTGAAATAGTGACCAACATTAAAAATCTTTTTTGGACATAAAATCCTGTTTGCAATGCAGAAAGACACTTTTCAGTGTGTTAGAAGTTTTTTGCAATTTCCTATATGCAAGAGCCTCCAAGATCAGATCGCTCCGTCCAGCGTCTCTATGACCAGTAACAGTGAGTTAGAACCTCTGAGCGGTCTAACAGGACGTATTGCCTGCTTATGTTGCAAATCTTATTTCTGGCTCAGGGAAAGGCGTTTAACGCAATGGGAAGAGAAAGTGAACAACATTAAAAATCTTTTTTGTGCCTGAATGAAATCCTGCTTGCAATGCAGAAAGACACTTCTCAGTGTGTTAGAAGTTTTTTGCAATTCCCTTAATGCAAGAGCCTCAGTGGTCAGATCGCTCCGTCCAGCGTCTCTATGACCAGTAACAGTGAGTTAGAGCCTCTGAGCGGTCTAACAGAACATACTGCCTGCTTATGTTGCAAATGTTATTTCTGGCTCAGGGAAAGGCTTTTGTTGGGAAGAGAAATAGTGACCAACATTAAAAATCTTTTTTGGACATAAATAAAATCCTGTTTGCAATGCAGAAAGACACTTCTCAGTGTGTTAGAAGTTTTTGGTAATTTACTTTATGCAAGAGCCTCAGTGGTCAGATCGCTCCGTCCAGTGTCTCTATGACAAGTAACAGTGAGTTAGAGCCTCTGAGCGGTCTAACAGAACATATTGCCTGCTTATGTTGCAAATCTTATTTCTGGCTCAGGGAAAGGCGTTTAACGCTATGGGAAGAGAAATACTGACCAACATTAAAAATCTTTTTTGGACATAAACAAAATCCTGTTTGCAATGCAAAAAGACACTTCTCAGTGTGTTAGAAGTTTTTTGCAATTTCCTTTATGCAAGAGTCTCACTGGTCAGATCGCTCCGTCCAGCGTCTGTACGACCAGTAACAGTGAGTTAGAGCCTCTGAGCGGTCTAACAGAACATATTGCCTGCTTATGTTGCAAATCTTATTTCTGGCTCAGGGAAAGGCGTTTAACGCAATGGGAAGAGAAATAGTGACCAAGATTAAAAATCTTTTTTGGACATAAATAAAATCCTGTTTGCAATGCAGAAAGACACTTCTCAGTGTGTTAGAAGTTTTTTGCAATTCCTTTAATGCAAGAGCCTCAGTGGTCAGATCGCTCCGTCCAGCGTCTCTATGACCAGTAACAGTGAGTTAGAGCCTCTGAGCGGTCTAACAGAACATATTGCTTGCTTATGTTGCAAATCTTATTTCTGGCTCAGGGAAAGGCTTTTAACACAATGGGAAAAGAAATAGTGACCAACATTAAAAATCTTTTTTGAACATAAATAAAATCCTGTTTGCAATGCAGAAAGATACTTCTCAGTGTGTTAGAAGTTTTTTGCAATTTCCTATATGCAAGAGCCTCCAAGGTCAGATCGCTCCGTCCAGTGTCTCTATGACCAGTAACAGTGAGTTAGAGCCCCTGAGCGGTCAAACAGGACGTATTGCCTGCTTATGTTGAAAATCTTCTTTCTCGCTCAGGGAAAGGCGTTTAACGCAATGGGAAGTGAAATAGTGACCAACATTAAAAATCTTTTTTGGACATAAAATCCTGTTTGCAATGCAGAAAGACACTTTTCAGTGTGTTAGAAGTTTTTTGCAATTTCCTATATGCAAGAGCCTCCAAGATCAGATCGCTCCGTCCAGCGTCTCTATGACCAGTAACAGTGAGTTAGAACCTCTGAGCGGTCTAACAGGACGTATTGCCTGCTTATGTTGCAAATCTTATTTCTGGCTCAGGGAAAGGCGTTTAACGCAATGGGAAGAGAAAGTGAACAACATTAAAAATCTTTTTTGTGCCTGAATGAAATCCTGTTTGCAATGCAGAAAGACACTTCTCAGTGTGTTAGAAGTTTTTTGCAATTCCCTTAATGCAAGAGCCTCAGTGGTCAGATCGCTCCGTCCAGCGTCTCTATGACCAGTAACAGTGAGTTAGAGCCTCTGAGCGGTCTAACAGAACATACTGCCTGCTTATGTTGCAAATGTTATTTCTGGCTCAGGGAAAGGCTTTTGTTGGGAAGAGAAATAGTGACCAACATTAAAAATCTTTTTTGGACATAAATAAAATCCTGTTTGCAATGCAGAAAGACACTTCTCAGTGTGTTAGAAGTTTTTGGCAGTTCCCTTTATGCAAGAGCCTCAGTGGTCAGATCGCTCCGTCCAGTGTCTCTATGACCAGTAACAGTGAGTTAGAGCCTCTGAGCGGTCTAACAGAACATATTGCCTGCTTATGTTGCAAATCTTATTTCTGGCTCAGGGAAAGGCGTTTAACGCAATGGGAAGAGAAATAGTGACCAACATTAAAAATCTTTTTTGGACATAAATAAAATCCTGTTTGCAATGCAGAAAGACACTTCTCAGTGTGTTAGAAGTTTTTGGCAGTTCCCTTTATGCAAGAGCCTCAGTGGTCAGATCGCTCCGTCCAGTGTCTCTATGACCAGTAACAGTGAGTTAGAGCCTCTGAGCGGTCTAACAGAACATATTGCCTGCTTATGTTGCAAATCTTATTTCTGGCTCAGGGAAAGGCGTTTAACGCTATGGGAAGAGAAATACTGACCAACATTAAAAATCTTTTTTGGACATAAACAAAATCCTGTTTGCAATGCAAAAAGACACTTCTCAGTGTGTTAGAAGTTTTTTGCAATTTCCTTTATGCAAGAGTCTCACTGGTCAGATCGCTCCGTCCAGCGTCTGTACGACCAGTAACAGTGAGTTAGAGCCTCTGAGCGGTCTAACAGAACATATTGCCTGCTTATGTTGCAAATCTTATTTCTGGCTCAGGGAAAGGTGTTTAATGCAATGGGAAGAGAAATAGTGACCAACACTAAAAATCTTTTTAGTGCCGGAATGAAATCCTGTTTGCAATGCAGAAAGACACTTCTCAGTGTTTTTTAAGTTTTTTGCAATTCCCTTTATGCAAGAGCCTCGATGGTCAGATCACTCTGTCCTTTGTCTCTATGACCAGTAACAGTTAGTTAGAGCCTCTTAGCGGTCTAACAGTACGTATTGCCTGCTTATGTTGAAAATCTTATTTCTGGCTCAGGGAAAGGCTTTTAACGCAATGGGAAGAGAAATAATAACCAACATTAAAAATCTTTTTTGTGCCTGAATGAAATCCTGTTTGCAATGCAGAAAGACACTTCTCAGTGTGTTAGAAGTTTTTGGCAGTTCCCTTTATGCAAGAGCCTCAGTGGTCAGATCGCTCTGTCCAGTGTCTGTATGACCAGTAACAGTGAGTTAGAGCCTCTGAGCGGTCTAACAGAACATATTGTCTGCTTATGTTGCAAATCTTATTTCTGGCTCAGGGAAAGGCGTTTAACGCAATGGGAAGAGAAATAGTGACCAACATTAAAAATCTTTTTTGGACATAAATAAAATCCTGTTTTCAGTGCAGAAAGACACTTCTCAGTGTGTTAGAAGTTTTTTGCAATTCCCTTAATGCAAGAGCCTCAGTAGTCAGATCGCTCTGTCCAGCGTCTCTATGACCATTAACAGTGAGTTAGAACCTCTGAGCGGTCTAACAGAACATATTGCCTGCTTATGTTGCAAATCTTAATTCTGGCTCAGGGGCGTTTAACGCAATGGGAAGAGAAATAGTGAACAACATTATAAATCTTTTTTGTGCATGAATGAAATCCTGCTTGCAATGCAGAAAGACACTTCTCAGTGTGTTAGATGTTTTTGGCAATTCCCTTTATGCAAGAGCCTCAGTGGTCAGATCGCTCCGTCCATCGTCTCTATGACAAGTAACAGTTAGTTAGAACCTCTGAGCGGTCTAACAGAACAGATTGCCTGCTTATGTTGCAAATCTTATTTCTGGCTCAGGGAAAGGTGTTTAACGCAATGGGAAGAGAAATAGTGACCAACATTAAAAATCTTTTTTGTGCCTGAATGAAATCCTGTTTGCAATGCAGAAAGACACTTCTCAGTGTGTTAGATGTTTTTGGCAGTTCCCTTTATGCAAGAGCCTCAGTGGTCAGATCACTCCGTCCAGTGTCTGTATGACTAGTAACAGTGAGTTAGAGCCTCTGAGCGGTCTAACAGAACATATACTGCTTATGTTGCAAATGTTATTTCTGGCTCAGGGAAAGGCGTTTAACGCTATGGGAAAAGAAATAGTGACCAACATTAAAAACCTTTTTTGGACATAAATAAAATCCTGTTTACCATGCAGAAAGACACTTCTCAGTGTGTTAGAAGTTTTGGGCAATTCCCTTTATGCAAGAGCCTCAGTGGTCAGATCGCTCCGTCCAGTGTCTCTATGACCAGTAACAGTGAGTTAGAGCCTCTGAGCGGTCTAACAGAACATATTGCCTGCTTATGTTGCAAATCTTATTTCTGGCTCAGGGAAAGGCGTTTAACGCAATGGGAAGAGAAATAGTGACCAACATTAAAAATCTTTTTTGGACATAAATAAAATCCTGTTTGCCATGCAGAAAGACAATTCTCAGTGTGTTAGATGTTTTTGGCAATTCCCTTTATGCAAGAGCCTCAGTGGTCAGATCGCTCCGTCCATCTTCTTTATGACAAGTAACAGTGAGTTAGAACCTCTGAGTGGTCTAACAAAACATATTGCCTGCTTATGTTCCAAATCTTATTTCTGGCTCAGGGAAAGGCTTTTAACGCAATGGGAAAAGAAATAGTGACCAACATTAAAAATCTTTTTTGAACATAAATAAAATCCTGTTTGCAGTGCAGAAAGATACTTCTCAGTGTGTTAGAAGTTTTTTGCAATTTCCTATATGCAAGAGCCTCCAAGGTCAGATCGCTCCGTCCAGTGTCTGTATGACCAGTAACAGTGAGTTAGAGCCTCTGAGCGGTCTAACAGAACATATTGCCTGCTTATGTTGCAAATCTTATTTCTGGCTCAGGGAAAGGCGTTTAACGCTATGGGAAGAGAAATAGTGACCAACATTAAAAATCTTTTTTGGACATAAATAAAATCCTGTTTGCAATGCAGAAAGACACTTCTCAGTGTGTTAGAAGTTTTTTGAAATTCCCTTGTAGGGTAGGGACCAATCAGACAATGGTTCATTAGATTTAACCAAATCAGTGGTTTATTCAGTTAACAAAGAAGCAGACTTCCCCTCACCCCAACCCAACAGTGGGTGACAAAGTCTCAACCAGGACGCTTCTAGCAACCACTGATAATGTCAGTTTACGACGTAAAACTATGCAGGAGAATCTGCAACTATGCAGGCAGACTGTTTTTCTTCACTCACCTCCCCCCATAGGAAAGACACAATGCTCATAGAAATGGACTCTTTCCTATTTCATTCACAGACAAACGTTTCTGTGAACGAAGACACATAGCCAATATATCAGTGTGTGTATATTACGACTGTCCATGTCCTTTGTCTTCCTTACTTTGTATTTCTTTCTTTATAACCATTTTATGCTTGTGTCTTGATAGAATGCTAATGTAACCACATACAGTATATGCCATGTTTGGTCTCTTTTGACTCGTATGTAGATTTCCTGAAAGATGCTGTGTATTAGAGACTGATACCGGTGCAACATATTAACGTTCTAATAATCTTTAGTATTTCTGGCCTGAACCCCTATTGATTTAAATATGCAAACTGACATGTCTCTGAAACAAAGGGCCATAAAACGAAGACCCAGTTTCAAACCTCCCACTGAGAAAGCCAGCCTTCTCATTGGTCGGAACTACTTGGGAAGGTGTGACTCTGTCCAGACTTTAAAGGGGCTCACACCCCGTTCCGGCTCCCTCTCTTCTCTTCTCCTCTTCTTCTGAAAGATCTTCAGAGTTATCGTGGAGGTCCTCCACGGAAAGGCCGTGGGGCAAACCCATGGCCCAGCCACATGCGGTTTCCCCCCAACATGAGGCCGGACTCTCTCTTTCTATCCTGGCATCTACACCTCAGCCCCTTGGTAACCATCCGATCAGCCGATCAATGGAACAACGAAGGCTCCATCTCCATTACATCATCAGGACTACCTTTGAGCTGGCATCTGGACCCTTGCGTAAGCACCACACAAAAGGAAACCATTATGCAAGTAACCATTTAACTATTAGATGCAATAAGGAAGCTGTGCCCCTTGTAGGTCAAGGAGATTCAGGTTTTCCTGACGATTTGGTTGTGCTGATGCAAAAGATTGCCAGTCTACTCTCTCTCTCCTCCTCACTCACTCTCTCTCTCCCTCTCTCTTGCTTTGTTTTATGTGTTGTCTGTTTAGTGTTCGTTTATTTGCTAGCTAGTGTTTATTTTCCCCTTTTACGTATTCAATAAACCCACATCTTGTATTCACAAATGAATTTCTCGCTGTGTTCATTGCTCACAGATATCACGTCACTTAAACTGCTTTGATTTCGTTACAAAACTGATCCAGTCCTGTAACTTAGCCAATTACAGTGGGAAAGATTAATTTTCAAGGCTAGGAAGTTGATTTTTCTTAGAGTTAGAATAAAAGCGGCTAATACTCGTTGGACGAGGGCATTGGTTCGGTTTATTTTTGACTCGGCTGTTTCAGAGAAGTGTATAAAGTATGTGTAATTAATAACCATTAATTATACATAGTTTATTGTGCTTAAATTAATAACTTTTGTTACACCCTTAATGCAAGAGCCTCAGTAGTCAGATCGCTCCGTCCAGTGTCTCTATGACCACTAACAGTGAGTTAGAACCTCTGAGCGGTCCAACAGAACATATTGCCTGCTTATGTTGCAAATCTTAATTCTGGCTCAGGGAAAGGCGTTTAACGCAATGGGAAGAGAAATAGTGAACAACATTATAAATCTTTTTTGTGCATGAATTCCTGCTTGCAATGCAGAAAGACACTTCTCAGTTTGTTAGAAGTTTTTTGCAGTTCCCTTTATGCAAGAGCCTCAGTGGTCAGATTGCTCCGTCCAGTGTCTCTGTGATCAGCAAAAGTGAGTTAGAGCCCCTGAGCGGTCTAACAGGACGTATAGCCTGCTTATGTTGAAAATCTTATTTCTCGCTCAGGGAAAGGCGTTTAACGCAATGGGAAGTGAAAGTGACCAACATTAAAAATCTTTTTTGTGCATGAATGAAATCCTGTTTGCAATGCAGAAAGACACTTCTCAGTGTGTTAGATGTTTTTGGCAGTTCCCTTTATGCAAGAGCCTCAGTGGTCAGATCACTCCGTCCAGTGTCTGTATGACTAGTAACAGTGAGTTAGAGCCTCTGAGCGGTCTAACAGAACATATACTGCTTATGTTGCAAATCTTATAACTGGCTCAGGGAAAGGCGTTTAACGCTATGGGAAGAGAAATAGTGAACAACATTAAAAATCTTTTTTGGACATAAATAAAATCCTGTTTGCAATGCAGAAAGACACTTCTCAGTGTGTTAGAAGTTTTGGCAATTCCCTTTATGCAAGAGCCTCAGTGGTCAGATCGCTCCCTCCAGTGTCTGTATGACCAGTAACAGTGAGTTAGAGCCTCTGAGCGGTCTAACAGAACATACTGCCTGCTTATGTTGCAAATCTTATTTCTGGCTCAGGGAAAGGTGTTTAATGCAATGGGAAGAGAAATAGTGACCAACACTAAAAATCTTTTTAGTGCCGGAATGAAATCCTGTTTGCAATGCAGAAAGACACTTCTCAGTGTGTTAAAAGTTTTTGGTAATTTACTTTATGCAAGAGCCTCAGTGGTCAGATCGCTCCGTCCAGTGTCTCTATGACGAGTAACAGTGAGTTAGAGCCTCTGAGCGGTCTAACAGAACATATACTGCTTATGTTGCAAATCTTATTACTGGCTCAGGGAAAGGCGTTTAACGCTATGGGAAGAGAAATAGTGACCAACATTAAAAATCTTTTTTGGACATGAATAAAATCCTGTTTGCAATGCAGAAAGACACTTCTCAGTGTGTTAGAAGTTTTGGCAATTCCCTTTATGCAAGAGCCTCAGTGGTCAGATCGCTCCGTCCAGTGTCTGTATGACCAGTAACAGTGAGTTAGAGCCTCTGAGCGGTCTAACAAAACATACTGCCTGCTTATGTTGCAAATGTTATTTCTGGCTCAGGGAAAGGCGTTTAACGCAATAGGAAGAGAAATAGTGACCAACATTAAAAATGTTTTTTGGACATAAATAAAATCCTGTTTGCCATGCAGAAAGACACTTCTCAGTGTGTTAGAAGTTTTTGGCAATTCCCTTTATGCAAGAGCCTCAGTGGTCAGATCGCTCCGTCCATCGTCTCTATGACAAGTAACAGTTAGTTAGAACCTCTGAGCGGTCTAACAGAACAGATTGCCTGCTTATGTTGCAAATCTTATTTCTGGCTCAGGGAAAGGCGTTTAACGCAATGGGAAGAGAAATAGTGACCAACATTAAAAATCTTTTTTGTGCCTGAATGAAATCCTGTTTGCAATGCAGAAAGACACTTCTCAGTGTGTTAGATGTTTTTGGCAGTTCCCTATATGCAAGAGCCTCAGTGGTCAGATCGCTCCGTCCAGTGTCTCTATGACCAGTAACAGTGAGTTAGAGCCTCTGAGCGGTCTAACAGAACATATACTGCTTATGTTGCAAATCTTATTACTGGCTTAGGGAATGGAGTTTAACGCTATGGGAAGAGAAATGAATGTGCCTGAATGAAATCCTGTTTGCAATGCAGAAAGACACTTCTCAGTGTGTTAGATGTTTTTGGCAGTTCCCTATATGCAAGAGCCTCAGTGGTCAGATCGCTCCGTCCAGTGTCTCTATGACCAGTAACAGTGAGTTAGAGCCTCTGAGCGGTCTAACAGAACATATACTGCTTATGTTGCAAATCTTATTACTGGCTTAGGGAATGGAGTTTAACGCTATGGGAAGAGAAATACTGACCAACATTAAAAATCTTTTTTGGACATAAATAAAATCCTGTTTGCAATGCAAAAAGACACTTCTCAGTGTGTTAGAAGTTTTTTGCAATTTCCTTTATGCAAGGAAATGCAAGGAAACTCCATCGCTCCGTCCAGCGTCTGTACGACAAGTAACAGTGAGTTAGAGCCTCTGAGCGGTCTAACAGAACATATTGCCTGCTTATGTTGCAAATCTTATTTCTGGCTCAGGGAAAGGTGTTTAATGCAATGGGAAGAGAAATAGTGACCAACACTAAAAATCTTTTTAGTGCCGGAATGAAATCCTGTTTGCAATGCAGAAAGACACTTCTCAGTGTGTTAGAAGTTTTTGGTAATTTACTTTATGCAAGAGCCTCAGTGGTCAGATCGCTCCGTCCAGTGTCTCTATGACCAGTAACAGTGAGTTAGAGCCTCTGAGCGGTCTAACAGAACATATACTGCTTATGTTGCAAATCTTATTTCTGGCTCAGGGAAAGGCGTTTAACGCTATGGGAAGAGAAATAGTGACCAACATTAAAAACCTTTTTTGGACATAAATAAAATCCTGTTTACCATGCAGAAAGACACTTCTCAGTGTGTTAGAAGTTTTGGGCAATTCCCTTTATGCAAGAGCCTCAGTGGTCAGATCGCTCCGTCCAGCGTCTCTATGACCAGTAACAGTGAGTTAGAGCCTCTGAGCGGTCTAACAGAACATATTGCCTGCTTATATTGCAAATCTTATTTCTGGCTCAGGGAAAGGCGTTTAACGCAATGGGAAGAGAAATAGTGACCAAGATTAAAAATCTTTTTTGGACATAAATAAAATCCTGTTTGCAATGCAGAAAGACACTTCTCAGTGTGTTAGAAGTTTTTTGCAATTCCTTTAATGCAAGAGCCTCAGTGGTCAGATCGCTCCGTCCAGCGTCTCTATGACCAGTAACAGTGAGTTAGAGCCTCTGAGCGGTCTAACAGAACATATTGCTTGCTTATGTTGCAAATCTTATTTCTGGCTCAGGGAAAGGCTTTTAACACAATGGGAAAAGAAATAGTGACCAACATTAAAAATCTTTTTTGAACATAAATAAAATCCTGTTTGCAATGGAGAAAGATACTTCTCAGTGTGTTAGAAGTTTTTTGCAATTTCCTATATGCAAGAGCCTCCAAGGTCAGATCGCTCCGTCCAGTGTCTCTATGACCAGTAACAGTGAGTTAGAGCCCCTGAGCGGTCTAACAGGACGTATTGCCTGCTTATGTTGAAAATCTTCTTTCTCGCTCAGGGAAAGGCGTTTAACGCAATGGGAAGTGAAATAGTGACCAACATTAAAAATTTTTTTTGGACATAAAATCCTGTTTGCAATGCAGAAAGACACTTTTCAGTGTGTTAGAAGTTTTTTGCAATTTCCTATATGCAAGAGCCTCCAAGATCAGATCGCTCCGTCCAGCGTCTCTATGACCAGTAACAGTGAGTTAGAACCTCTGAGCGGTCTAACAGGACGTATTGCCTGCTTATGTTGCAAATCTTATTTCTGGCTCAGGGAAAGGCGTTTAACGCAATGGGAAGAGAAAGTGAACAACATTAAAAATCTTTTTTGGACATAAATAAAATCCTGTTTGCAATGCAAAAACACACTTCTCAGTGTGTTAGATTTTTTTTGCAATTCCCTTTATGCAAGAGCCTCAGTGGTCAGATCGCTCCGTCCAGTGTCTCTATGATCAGTAAAAGTCAGTCAGAGCCTCTGAGTGGTCTATCAGGATGTATTGCCTGCTTATGCTGCAAATCTTATTTCTGGCTGAGGGAAAGTCATTTAACGCAATGGGAAGAGAAATAGTGACCAACATTAAAAATCTTTTTTGTGCCTGAATGAAATCCTGTTTGCAATGCAGAAAGACACTTCTCAGTGTGTTAGAAGTTTTTGGCAGTTCCCTTTATGCAAGAGCCTCAGTGGTCAGATCGCTCCGTCCAGTGTCTCTATGACGAGTAACAGTGAGTTAGAGCCTCTGAGCGGTCTAACAGAACATATACTGCTTATGTTGCAAATCTTATTACTGGCTCAGGGAAAGGCGTTTAACGCTATGGGAAGAGAAATAGTGACCAACATTAAAAATCTTTTTTGGACATGAATAAAATCCTGTTTGCAATGCAGAAAGACACTTCTCAGTGTGTTAGAAGTTTTGGCAATTCCCTTTATGCAAGAGCCTCAGTGGTCAGATCGCTCCGTCCAGTGTCTGTATGACCAGTAACAGTGAGTTAGAACCTCTGAGCGGTCTAACAGGACGTATTGCCTGCTTATGTTGCAAATCTTATTTCTGGCTCAGGGAAAGGCGTTTAACGCAATGGGAAGAGAAATAGTGACCAACATTAAAAAATCTTTTTAGTGCCGGAATGAAATCTTGTTTGCAATGCAGAAAGACACTTCTCAGTGTGTTAGAAGTTTTTGGTAATTTACTTTATGCAAGAGCCTCAGTGGTCAGATCGCTCCGTCCAGTGTCTCTATGACCAGTAACAGTGAGTTAGAGCCTCTGAGCGGTCTAACAGAACATATTGCTTGCTTATGTTGCAAATCTTATTTCTGGCTCAGGGAAAGGCTTTTAACACAATGGGAAAAGAAATAGTGACCAACATTAAAAATCTTTTTTGAACATAAATAAAATCCTGTTTGCAATGCAGAAAGATACTTCTCAGTGTGTTAGAAGTTTTTTGCGATTTCCTATATGCAAGAGCCTCCAAGGTCAGATCGCTCCGTCCAGTGTCTCTATGACCAGTAACAGTGAGTTAGAGCCCCTGAGCGGTCTAACAGGACGTATTGCCTGCTTATGTTGAAAATCTTCTTTCTCGCTCAGGGAAAGGCGTTTAACGCAATGGGAAGTGAAATAGTGACCAACATTAAAAATCTTTTTTGGACATAAAATCCTGTTTGCAATGCAGAAAGACACTTTTCAGTGTGTTAGAAGTTTTTTGCAATTTCCTATATGCAAGAGCCTCCAAGATCAGATCGCTCCGTCCAGCGTCTCTATGACCAGTAACAGTGAGTTAGAACCTCTGAGCGGTCTAACAGGACGTATTGCCTGCTTATGTTGCAAATCTTATTTCTGGCTCAGGGAAAGGCGTTTAACGCAATGGGAAGAGAAAGTGAACAACATTAAAAATCTTTTTTGTGCCTGAATGAAATCCTGTTTGCAATGCAGAAAGACACTTCTCAGTGTGTTAGAAGTTTTTTGCAATTCCCTTAATGCAAGAGCCTCAGTGGTCAGATCGCTCCGTCCAGCGTCTCTATGACCAGTAACAGTGAGTTAGAGCCTCTGAGCGGTCTAACAGAACATACTGCCTGCTTATGTTGCAAATGTTATTTCTGGCTCAGGGAAAGGCTTTTGTTGGGAAGAGAAATAGTGACCAACATTAAAAATCTTTTTTGGACATAAATAAAATCCTGTTTGCAATGCAGAAAGACACTTCTCAGTGTGTTAGAAGTTTTTGGTAATTTACTTTATGCAAGAGCCTCAGTGGTCAGATCGCTCCGTCCAGTGTCTCTATGACCAGTAACAGTGAGTTAGAGCCTCTGAGCGGTCTAACAGAACATATTGCCTGCTTATGTTGCAAATCTTATTTCTGGCTCAGGGAAAGGCGTTTAACGCTATGGGAAGAGAAATACTGACCAACATTAAAAATCTTTTTTGGACATAAACAAAATCCTGTTTGCAATGCAAAAAGACACTTCTCAGTGTGTTAGAAGTTTTTTGCAATTTCCTTTATGCAAGAGTCTCACTGGTCAGATCGCTCCGTCCAGCGTCTGTACGACCAGTAACAGTGAGTTAGAGCCTCTGAGCGGTCTAACAGAACATATTGCCTGCTTATGTTGCAAATCTTATTTCTGGCTCAGGGAAAGGTGTTTAATGCAATGGGAAGAGAAATAGTGACCAACACTAAAAATCTTTTTAGTGCCGGAATGAAATCCTGTTTGCAATGCAGAAAGACACTTCTCAGTGTGTTAGAAGTTTTTGGTAATTTACTTTATGCAAGAGCCTCAGTGGTCAGATCGCTCCGTCCAGTGTCTCTATGACCAGTAACAGTGAGTTAGAGCCTCTGAGCGGTCTAACAGAACATATACTGCTTATGTTGCAAATCTTATTTCTGGATCAGGGAAAGGCGTTTAACGCTATGGGAAGAGAAATAGTGACCAACATTAAAAACCTTTTTTGGACATAAATAAAATCCTGTTTACCATGCAGAAAGACACTTCTCAGTGTGTTATAAGTTTTGGGCAATTCCCTTTATGCAAGAGCCTCAGTGGTCAGATCGCTCCGTCCAGCGTCTCTATGACCAGTAACAGTGAGTTAGAGCCTCTGAGCGGTCTAACAGAACATATTGCCTGCTTATGTTGCAAATCTTATTTCTGGCTCAGGGAAAGGCGTTTAACGCTATGGGAAGAGAAATACTGACCAACATTAAAAATCTTTTTTGGACATAAACAAAATCCTGTTTGCAATGCAAAAAGACACTTCTCAGTGTGTTAGAAGTTTTTTGCAATTTCCTTTATGCAAGAGTCTCACTGGTCAGATCGCTCCGTCCAGCGTCTGTACGACCAGTAACAGTGAGTTAGAGCCTCTGAGCGGTCTAACAGAACATATTGCCTGCTTATGTTGCAAATCTTATTTCTGGCTCAGGGAAAGGTGTTTAATGCAATGGGAAGAGAAATAGTGACCAACACTAAAAATCTTTTTAGTGCCGGAATGAAATCCTGTTTGCAATGCAGAAAGACACTTCTCAGTGTGTTAGAAGTTTTTGGTAATTTACTTTATGCAAGAGCCTCAGTGGTCAGATCGCTCCGTCCAGTGTCTCTATGACCAGTAACAGTGAGTTAGAGCCTCTGAGCGGTCTAACAGAACATATACTGCTTATGTTGCAAATCTTATTTCTGGATCAGGGAAAGGCGTTTAACGCTATGGGAAGAGAAATAGTGACCAACATTAAAAACCTTTTTTGGACATAAATAAAATCCTGTTTACCATGCAGAAAGACACTTCTCAGTGTGTTATAAGTTTTGGGCAATTCCCTTTATGCAAGAGCCTCAGTGGTCAGATCGCTCCGTCCAGCGTCTCTATGACCAGTAACAGTGAGTTAGAGCCTCTGAGCGGTCTAACAGAACATATTGCCTGCTTATGTTGCAAATCTTATTTCTGGCTCAGGGAAAGGCGTTTAACGCAATGGGAAGAGAAATAGTGACCAAGATTAAAAATCTTTTTTGGACATAAATAAAATCCTGTTTGCAATGCAGAAAGACACTTCTCAGTGTGTTAGATGTTTTTGGCAGTTCCCTATATGCAAGAGCCTCAGTGGTCAGATCGCTCCGTCCAGTGTCTCTATGACCAGTAACAGTGAGTTAGAGCCTCTGAGCGGTCTAACAGAACATATACTGCTTATGTTGCAAATCTTATTACTGGCTTAGGGAATGGAGTTTAACGCTATGGGAAGAGAAATGAATGTGCCTGAATGAAATCCTGTTTGCAATGCAGAAAGACACTTCTCAGTGTGTTAGATGTTTTTGGCAGTTCCCTATATGCAAGAGCCTCAGTGGTCAGATCGCTCCGTCCAGTGTCTCTATGACCAGTAACAGTGAGTTAGAGCCTCTGAGCGGTCTAACAGAACATATACTGCTTATGTTGCAAATCTTATTACTGGCTTAGGGAATGGAGTTTAACGCTATGGGAAGAGAAATACTGACCAACATTAAAAATCTTTTTTGGACATAAATAAAATCCTGTTTGCAATGCAAAAAGACACTTCTCAGTGTGTTAGAAGTTTTTTGCAATTTCCTTTATGCAAGGAAATGCAAGGAAACTCCATCGCTCCGTCCAGCGTCTGTACGACAAGTAACAGTGAGTTAGAGCCTCTGAGCGGTCTAACAGAACATATTGCCTGCTTATGTTGCAAATCTTATTTCTGGCTCAGGGAAAGGTGTTTAATGCAATGGGAAGAGAAATAGTGACCAACACTAAAAATCTTTTTAGTGCCGGAATGAAATCCTGTTTGCAATGCAGAAAGACACTTCTCAGTGTGTTAGAAGTTTTTGGTAATTTACTTTATGCAAGAGCCTCAGTGGTCAGATCGCTCCGTCCAGTGTCTCTATGACCAGTAACAGTGAGTTAGAGCCTCTGAGCGGTCTAACAGAACATATACTGCTTATGTTGCAAATCTTATTTCTGGCTCAGGGAAAGGCGTTTAACGCTATGGGAAGAGAAATAGTGACCAACATTAAAAACCTTTTTTGGACATAAATAAAATCCTGTTTACCATGCAGAAAGACACTTCTCAGTGTGTTAGAAGTTTTGGGCAATTCCCTTTATGCAAGAGCCTCAGTGGTCAGATCGCTCCGTCCAGCGTCTCTATGACCAGTAACAGTGAGTTAGAGCCTCTGAGCGGTCTAACAGAACATATTGCCTGCTTATATTGCAAATCTTATTTCTGGCTCAGGGAAAGGCGTTTAACGCAATGGGAAGAGAAATAGTGACCAAGATTAAAAATCTTTTTTGGACATAAATAAAATCCTGTTTGCAATGCAGAAAGACACTTCTCAGTGTGTTAGAAGTTTTTTGCAATTCCTTTAATGCAAGAGCCTCAGTGGTCAGATCGCTCCGTCCAGCGTCTCTATGACCAGTAACAGTGAGTTAGAGCCTCTGAGCGGTCTAACAGAACATATTGCTTGCTTATGTTGCAAATCTTATTTCTGGCTCAGGGAAAGGCTTTTAACACAATGGGAAAAGAAATAGTGACCAACATTAAAAATCTTTTTTGAACATAAATAAAATCCTGTTTGCAATGGAGAAAGATACTTCTCAGTGTGTTAGAAGTTTTTTGCAATTTCCTATATGCAAGAGCCTCCAAGGTCAGATCGCTCCGTCCAGTGTCTCTATGACCAGTAACAGTGAGTTAGAGCCCCTGAGCGGTCTAACAGGACGTATTGCCTGCTTATGTTGAAAATCTTCTTTCTCGCTCAGGGAAAGGCGTTTAACGCAATGGGAAGTGAAATAGTGACCAACATTAAAAATTTTTTTTGGACATAAAATCCTGTTTGCAATGCAGAAAGACACTTTTCAGTGTGTTAGAAGTTTTTTGCAATTTCCTATATGCAAGAGCCTCCAAGATCAGATCGCTCCGTCCAGCGTCTCTATGACCAGTAACAGTGAGTTAGAACCTCTGAGCGGTCTAACAGGACGTATTGCCTGCTTATGTTGCAAATCTTATTTCTGGCTCAGGGAAAGGCGTTTAACGCAATGGGAAGAGAAAGTGAACAACATTAAAAATCTTTTTTGGACATAAATAAAATCCTGTTTGCAATGCAAAAACACACTTCTCAGTGTGTTAGATTTTTTTTGCAATTCCCTTTATGCAAGAGCCTCAGTGGTCAGATCGCTCCGTCCAGTGTCTCTATGATCAGTAAAAGTCAGTCAGAGCCTCTGAGTGGTCTATCAGGATGTATTGCCTGCTTATGCTGCAAATCTTATTTCTGGCTGAGGGAAAGTCATTTAACGCAATGGGAAGAGAAATAGTGACCAACATTAAAAATCTTTTTTGTGCCTGAATGAAATCCTGTTTGCAATGCAGAAAGACACTTCTCAGTGTGTTAGAAGTTTTTGGCAGTTCCCTTTATGCAAGAGCCTCAGTGGTCAGATCGCTCCGTCCAGTGTCTCTATGACGAGTAACAGTGAGTTAGAGCCTCTGAGCGGTCTAACAGAACATATACTGCTTATGTTGCAAATCTTATTACTGGCTCAGGGAAAGGCGTTTAACGCTATGGGAAGAGAAATAGTGACCAACATTAAAAATCTTTTTTGGACATGAATAAAATCCTGTTTGCAATGCAGAAAGACACTTCTCAGTGTGTTAGAAGTTTTGGCAATTCCCTTTATGCAAGAGCCTCAGTGGTCAGATCGCTCCGTCCAGTGTCTGTATGACCAGTAACAGTGAGTTAGAACCTCTGAGCGGTCTAACAGGACGTATTGCCTGCTTATGTTGCAAATCTTATTTCTGGCTCAGGGAAAGGCGTTTAACGCAATGGGAAGAGAAATAGTGACCAACATTAAAAAATCTTTTTAGTGCCGGAATGAAATCTTGTTTGCAATGCAGAAAGACACTTCTCAGTGTGTTAGAAGTTTTTGGTAATTTACTTTATGCAAGAGCCTCAGTGGTCAGATCGCTCCGTCCAGTGTCTCTATGACCAGTAACAGTGAGTTAGAGCCTCTGAGCGGTCTAACAGAACATATTGCTTGCTTATGTTGCAAATCTTATTTCTGGCTCAGGGAAAGGCTTTTAACACAATGGGAAAAGAAATAGTGACCAACATTAAAAATCTTTTTTGAACATAAATAAAATCCTGTTTGCAATGCAGAAAGATACTTCTCAGTGTGTTAGAAGTTTTTTGCGATTTCCTATATGCAAGAGCCTCCAAGGTCAGATCGCTCCGTCCAGTGTCTCTATGACCAGTAACAGTGAGTTAGAGCCCCTGAGCGGTCTAACAGGACGTATTGCCTGCTTATGTTGAAAATCTTCTTTCTCGCTCAGGGAAAGGCGTTTAACGCAATGGGAAGTGAAATAGTGACCAACATTAAAAATCTTTTTTGGACATAAAATCCTGTTTGCAATGCAGAAAGACACTTTTCAGTGTGTTAGAAGTTTTTTGCAATTTCCTATATGCAAGAGCCTCCAAGATCAGATCGCTCCGTCCAGCGTCTCTATGACCAGTAACAGTGAGTTAGAACCTCTGAGCGGTCTAACAGGACGTATTGCCTGCTTATGTTGCAAATCTTATTTCTGGCTCAGGGAAAGGCGTTTAACGCAATGGGAAGAGAAAGTGAACAACATTAAAAATCTTTTTTGTGCCTGAATGAAATCCTGTTTGCAATGCAGAAAGACACTTCTCAGTGTGTTAGAAGTTTTTTGCAATTCCCTTAATGCAAGAGCCTCAGTGGTCAGATCGCTCCGTCCAGCGTCTCTATGACCAGTAACAGTGAGTTAGAGCCTCTGAGCGGTCTAACAGAACATACTGCCTGCTTATGTTGCAAATGTTATTTCTGGCTCAGGGAAAGGCTTTTGTTGGGAAGAGAAATAGTGACCAACATTAAAAATCTTTTTTGGACATAAATAAAATCCTGTTTGCAATGCAGAAAGACACTTCTCAGTGTGTTAGAAGTTTTTGGTAATTTACTTTATGCAAGAGCCTCAGTGGTCAGATCGCTCCGTCCAGTGTCTCTATGACCAGTAACAGTGAGTTAGAGCCTCTGAGCGGTCTAACAGAACATATTGCCTGCTTATGTTGCAAATCTTATTTCTGGCTCAGGGAAAGGCGTTTAACGCTATGGGAAGAGAAATACTGACCAACATTAAAAATCTTTTTTGGACATAAACAAAATCCTGTTTGCAATGCAAAAAGACACTTCTCAGTGTGTTAGAAGTTTTTTGCAATTTCCTTTATGCAAGAGTCTCACTGGTCAGATCGCTCCGTCCAGCGTCTGTACGACCAGTAACAGTGAGTTAGAGCCTCTGAGCGGTCTAACAGAACATATTGCCTGCTTATGTTGCAAATCTTATTTCTGGCTCAGGGAAAGGTGTTTAATGCAATGGGAAGAGAAATAGTGACCAACACTAAAAATCTTTTTAGTGCCGGAATGAAATCCTGTTTGCAATGCAGAAAGACACTTCTCAGTGTGTTAGAAGTTTTTGGTAATTTACTTTATGCAAGAGCCTCAGTGGTCAGATCGCTCCGTCCAGTGTCTCTATGACCAGTAACAGTGAGTTAGAGCCTCTGAGCGGTCTAACAGAACATATACTGCTTATGTTGCAAATCTTATTTCTGGATCAGGGAAAGGCGTTTAACGCTATGGGAAGAGAAATAGTGACCAACATTAAAAACCTTTTTTGGACATAAATAAAATCCTGTTTACCATGCAGAAAGACACTTCTCAGTGTGTTATAAGTTTTGGGCAATTCCCTTTATGCAAGAGCCTCAGTGGTCAGATCGCTCCGTCCAGCGTCTCTATGACCAGTAACAGTGAGTTAGAGCCTCTGAGCGGTCTAACAGAACATATTGCCTGCTTATGTTGCAAATCTTATTTCTGGCTCAGGGAAAGGCGTTTAACGCAATGGGAAGAGAAATAGTGACCAAGATTAAAAATCTTTTTTGGACATAAATAAAATCCTGTTTGCAATGCAGAAAGACACTTCTCAGTGTGTTAGATGTTTTTGGCAGTTCCCTATATGCAAGAGCCTCAGTGGTCAGATCGCTCCGTCCAGTGTCTCTATGACCAGTAACAGTGAGTTAGAGCCTCTGAGCGGTCTAACAGAACATATACTGCTTATGTTGCAAATCTTATTACTGGCTTAGGGAATGGAGTTTAACGCTATGGGAAGAGAAATGAATGTGCCTGAATGAAATCCTGTTTGCAATGCAGAAAGACACTTCTCAGTGTGTTAGATGTTTTTGGCAGTTCCCTATATGCAAGAGCCTCAGTGGTCAGATCGCTCCGTCCAGTGTCTCTATGACCAGTAACAGTGAGTTAGAGCCTCTGAGCGGTCTAACAGAACATATACTGCTTATGTTGCAAATCTTATTACTGGCTTAGGGAATGGAGTTTAACGCTATGGGAAGAGAAATACTGACCAACATTAAAAATCTTTTTTGGACATAAATAAAATCCTGTTTGCAATGCAAAAAGACACTTCTCAGTGTGTTAGAAGTTTTTTGCAATTTCCTTTATGCAAGGAAATGCAAGGAAACTCCATCGCTCCGTCCAGCGTCTGTACGACAAGTAACAGTGAGTTAGAGCCTCTGAGCGGTCTAACAGAACATATTGCCTGCTTATGTTGCAAATCTTATTTCTGGCTCAGGGAAAGGTGTTTAATGCAATGGGAAGAGAAATAGTGACCAACACTAAAAATCTTTTTAGTGCCGGAATGAAATCCTGTTTGCAATGCAGAAAGACACTTCTCAGTGTGTTAGAAGTTTTTGGTAATTTACTTTATGCAAGAGCCTCAGTGGTCAGATCGCTCCGTCCAGTGTCTCTATGACCAGTAACAGTGAGTTAGAGCCTCTGAGCGGTCTAACAGAACATATACTGCTTATGTTGCAAATCTTATTTCTGGCTCAGGGAAAGGCGTTTAACGCTATGGGAAGAGAAATAGTGACCAACATTAAAAACCTTTTTTGGACATAAATAAAATCCTGTTTACCATGCAGAAAGACACTTCTCAGTGTGTTAGAAGTTTTGGGCAATTCCCTTTATGCAAGAGCCTCAGTGGTCAGATCGCTCCGTCCAGCGTCTCTATGACCAGTAACAGTGAGTTAGAGCCTCTGAGCGGTCTAACAGAACATATTGCCTGCTTATATTGCAAATCTTATTTCTGGCTCAGGGAAAGGCATTTAACGCAATGGGAAGAGAAATAGTGACCAAGATTAAAAATCTTTTTTGGACATAAATAAAATCCTGTTTGCAATGCAGAAAGACACTTCTCAGTGTGTTAGAAGTTTTTTGCAATTCCTTTAATGCAAGAGCCTCAGTGGTCAGATCGCTCCGTCCAGCGTCTCTATGACCAGTAACAGTGAGTTAGAGCCTCTGAGCGGTCTAACAGAACATATTGCTTGCTTATGTTGCAAATCTTATTTCTGGCTCAGGGAAAGGCTTTTAACACAATGGGAAAAGAAATAGTGACCAACATTAAAAATCTTTTTTGAACATAAATAAAATCCTGTTTGCAATGGAGAAAGATACTTCTCAGTGTGTTAGAAGTTTTTTGCAATTTCCTATATGCAAGAGCCTCCAAGGTCAGATCGCTCCGTCCAGTGTCTCTATGACCAGTAACAGTGAGTTAGAGCCCCTGAGCGGTCTAACAGGACGTATTGCCTGCTTATGTTGAAAATCTTCTTTCTCGCTCAGGGAAAGGCGTTTAACGCAATGGGAAGTGAAATAGTGACCAACATTAAAAATTTTTTTTGGACATAAAATCCTGTTTGCAATGCAGAAAGACACTTTTCAGTGTGTTAGAAGTTTTTTGCAATTTCCTATATGCAAGAGCCTCCAAGATCAGATCGCTCCGTCCAGCGTCTCTATGACCAGTAACAGTGAGTTAGAACCTCTGAGCGGTCTAACAGGACGTATTGCCTGCTTATGTTGCAAATCTTATTTCTGGCTCAGGGAAAGGCGTTTAACGCAATGGGAAGAGAAAGTGAACAACATTAAAAATCTTTTTTGGACATAAATAAAATCCTGTTTGCAATGCAAAAACACACTTCTCAGTGTGTTAGATTTTTTTTGCAATTCCCTTTATGCAAGAGCCTCAGTGGTCAGATCGCTCCGTCCAGTGTCTCTATGATCAGTAAAAGTCAGTCAGAGCCTCTGAGTGGTCTATCAGGATGTATTGCCTGCTTATGCTGCAAATCTTATTTCTGGCTGAGGGAAAGTCATTTAACGCAATGGGAAGAGAAATAGTGACCAACATTAAAAATCTTTTTTGTGCCTGAATGAAATCCTGTTTGCAATGCAGAAAGACACTTCTCAGTGTGTTAGAAGTTTTTGGCAGTTCCCTTTATGCAAGAGCCTCAGTGGTCAGATCGCTCCGTCCAGTGTCTCTATGACGAGTAACAGTGAGTTAGAGCCTCTGAGCGGTCTAACAGAACATATACTGCTTATGTTGCAAATCTTATTACTGGCTCAGGGAAAGGCGTTTAACGCTATGGGAAGAGAAATAGTGACCAACATTAAAAATCTTTTTTGGACATGAATAAAATCCTGTTTGCAATGCAGAAAGACACTTCTCAGTGTGTTAGAAGTTTTGGCAATTCCCTTTATGCAAGAGCCTCAGTGGTCAGATCGCTCCGTCCAGTGTCTGTATGACCAGTAACAGTGAGTTAGAACCTCTGAGCGGTCTAACAGGACGTATTGCCTGCTTATGTTGCAAATCTTATTTCTGGCTCAGGGAAAGGCGTTTAACGCAATGGGAAGAGAAATAGTGACCAACATTAAAAAATCTTTTTAGTGCCGGAATGAAATCTTGTTTGCAATGCAGAAAGACACTTCTCAGTGTGTTAGAAGTTTTTGGTAATTTACTTTATGCAAGAGCCTCAGTGGTCAGATCGCTCCGTCCAGTGTCTCTATGACCAGTAACAGTGAGTTAGAGCCTCTGAGCGGTCTAACAGAACATATTGCTTGCTTATGTTGCAAATCTTATTTCTGGCTCAGGGAAAGGCTTTTAACACAATGGGAAAAGAAATAGTGACCAACATTAAAAATCTTTTTTGAACATAAATAAAATCCTGTTTGCAATGCAGAAAGATACTTCTCAGTGTGTTAGAAGTTTTTTGCGATTTCCTATATGCAAGAGCCTCCAAGGTCAGATCGCTCCGTCCAGTGTCTCTATGACCAGTAACAGTGAGTTAGAGCCCCTGAGCGGTCTAACAGGACGTATTGCCTGCTTATGTTGAAAATCTTCTTTCTCGCTCAGGGAAAGGCGTTTAACGCAATGGGAAGTGAAATAGTGACCAACATTAAAAATCTTTTTTGGACATAAAATCCTGTTTGCAATGCAGAAAGACACTTTTCAGTGTGTTAGAAGTTTTTTGCAATTTCCTATATGCAAGAGCCTCCAAGATCAGATCGCTCCGTCCAGCGTCTCTATGACCAGTAACAGTGAGTTAGAACCTCTGAGCGGTCTAACAGGACGTATTGCCTGCTTATGTTGCAAATCTTATTTCTGGCTCAGGGAAAGGCGTTTAACGCAATGGGAAGAGAAAGTGAACAACATTAAAAATCTTTTTTGTGCCTGAATGAAATCCTGTTTGCAATGCAGAAAGACACTTCTCAGTGTGTTAGAAGTTTTTTGCAATTCCCTTAATGCAAGAGCCTCAGTGGTCAGATCGCTCCGTCCAGCGTCTCTATGACCAGTAACAGTGAGTTAGAGCCTCTGAGCGGTCTAACAGAACATACTGCCTGCTTATGTTGCAAATGTTATTTCTGGCTCAGGGAAAGGCTTTTGTTGGGAAGAGAAATAGTGACCAACATTAAAAATCTTTTTTGGACATAAATAAAATCCTGTTTGCAATGCAGAAAGACACTTCTCAGTGTGTTAGAAGTTTTTGGTAATTTACTTTATGCAAGAGCCTCAGTGGTCAGATCGCTCCGTCCAGTGTCTCTATGACCAGTAACAGTGAGTTAGAGCCTCTGAGCGGTCTAACAGAACATATTGCCTGCTTATGTTGCAAATCTTATTTCTGGCTCAGGGAAAGGCGTTTAACGCTATGGGAAGAGAAATACTGACCAACATTAAAAATCTTTTTTGGACATAAACAAAATCCTGTTTGCAATGCAAAAAGACACTTCTCAGTGTGTTAGAAGTTTTTTGCAATTTCCTTTATGCAAGAGTCTCACTGGTCAGATCGCTCCGTCCAGCGTCTGTACGACCAGTAACAGTGAGTTAGAGCCTCTGAGCGGTCTAACAGAACATATTGCCTGCTTATGTTGCAAATCTTATTTCTGGCTCAGGGAAAGGTGTTTAATGCAATGGGAAGAGAAATAGTGACCAACACTAAAAATCTTTTTAGTGCCGGAATGAAATCCTGTTTGCAATGCAGAAAGACACTTCTCAGTGTGTTAGAAGTTTTTGGTAATTTACTTTATGCAAGAGCCTCAGTGGTCAGATCGCTCCGTCCAGTGTCTCTATGACCAGTAACAGTGAGTTAGAGCCTCTGAGCGGTCTAACAGAACATATACTGCTTATGTTGCAAATCTTATTTCTGGATCAGGGAAAGGCGTTTAACGCTATGGGAAGAGAAATAGTGACCAACATTAAAAACCTTTTTTGGACATAAATAAAATCCTGTTTACCATGCAGAAAGACACTTCTCAGTGTGTTATAAGTTTTGGGCAATTCCCTTTATGCAAGAGCCTCAGTGGTCAGATCGCTCCGTCCAGCGTCTCTATGACCAGTAACAGTGAGTTAGAGCCTCTGAGCGGTCTAACAGAACATATTGCCTGCTTATGTTGCAAATCTTATTTCTGGCTCAGGGAAAGGCGTTTAACGCAATGGGAAGAGAAATAGTGACCAAGATTAAAAATCTTTTTTGGACATAAATAAAATCCTGTTTGCAATGCAGAAAGACACTTCTCAGTGTGTTAGAAGTTTTTTGCAATTCCTTTAATGCAAGAGCCTCAGTGGTCAGATCGCTCCGTCCAGCGTCTCTATGACCAGTAACAGTGAGTTAGAGCCTCTGAGCGGTCTAACAGAACATATTGCTTGCTTATGTTGCAAATCTTATTTCTGGCTCAGGGAAAGGCTTTTAACACAATGGGAAAAGAAATAGTGACCAACATTAAAAATCTTTTTTGAACATAAATAAAATCCTGTTTGCAATGCAGAAAGATACTTCTCAGTGTGTTAGAAGTTTTTTGCAATTTCCTATATGCAAGAGCCTCCAAGGTCAGATCGCTCCGTCCAGTGTCTCTATGACCAGTAACAGTGAGTTAGAGCCCCTGAGCGGTCAAACAGGACGTATTGCCTGCTTATGTTGAAAATCTTCTTTCTCGCTCAGGGAAAGGCGTTTAACGCAATGGGAAGTGAAATAGTGACCAACATTAAAAATCTTTTTTGGACATAAAATCCTGTTTGCAATGCAGAAAGACACTTTTCAGTGTGTTAGAAGTTTTTTGCAATTTCCTATATGCAAGAGCCTCCAAGATCAGATCGCTCCGTCCAGCGTCTCTATGACCAGTAACAGTGAGTTAGAACCTCTGAGCGGTCTAACAGGACGTATTGCCTGCTTATGTTGCAAATCTTATTTCTGGCTCAGGGAAAGGCGTTTAACGCAATGGGAAGAGAAAGTGAACAACATTAAAAATCTTTTTTGTGCCTGAATGAAATCCTGCTTGCAATGCAGAAAGACACTTCTCAGTGTGTTAGAAGTTTTTTGCAATTCCCTTAATGCAAGAGCCTCAGTGGTCAGATCGCTCCGTCCAGCGTCTCTATGACCAGTAACAGTGAGTTAGAGCCTCTGAGCGGTCTAACAGAACATACTGCCTGCTTATGTTGCAAATGTTATTTCTGGCTCAGGGAAAGGCTTTTGTTGGGAAGAGAAATAGTGACCAACATTAAAAATCTTTTTTGGACATAAATAAAATCCTGTTTGCAATGCAGAAAGACACTTCTCAGTGTGTTAGAAGTTTTTGGTAATTTACTTTATGCAAGAGCCTCAGTGGTCAGATCGCTCCGTCCAGTGTCTCTATGACAAGTAACAGTGAGTTAGAGCCTCTGAGCGGTCTAACAGAACATATTGCCTGCTTATGTTGCAAATCTTATTTCTGGCTCAGGGAAAGGCGTTTAACGCTATGGGAAGAGAAATACTGACCAACATTAAAAATCTTTTTTGGACATAAACAAAATCCTGTTTGCAATGCAAAAAGACACTTCTCAGTGTGTTAGAAGTTTTTTGCAATTTCCTTTATGCAAGAGTCTCACTGGTCAGATCGCTCCGTCCAGCGTCTGTACGACCAGTAACAGTGAGTTAGAGCCTCTGAGCGGTCTAACAGAACATATTGCCTGCTTATGTTGCAAATCTTATTTCTGGCTCAGGGAAAGGCGTTTAACGCAATGGGAAGAGAAATAGTGACCAAGATTAAAAATCTTTTTTGGACATAAATAAAATCCTGTTTGCAATGCAGAAAGACACTTCTCAGTGTGTTAGAAGTTTTTTGCAATTCCTTTAATGCAAGAGCCTCAGTGGTCAGATCGCTCCGTCCAGCGTCTCTATGACCAGTAACAGTGAGTTAGAGCCTCTGAGCGGTCTAACAGAACATATTGCTTGCTTATGTTGCAAATCTTATTTCTGGCTCAGGGAAAGGCTTTTAACACAATGGGAAAAGAAATAGTGACCAACATTAAAAATCTTTTTTGAACATAAATAAAATCCTGTTTGCAATGCAGAAAGATACTTCTCAGTGTGTTAGAAGTTTTTTGCAATTTCCTATATGCAAGAGCCTCCAAGGTCAGATCGCTCCGTCCAGTGTCTCTATGACCAGTAACAGTGAGTTAGAGCCCCTGAGCGGTCAAACAGGACGTATTGCCTGCTTATGTTGAAAATCTTCTTTCTCGCTCAGGGAAAGGCGTTTAACGCAATGGGAAGTGAAATAGTGACCAACATTAAAAATCTTTTTTGGACATAAAATCCTGTTTGCAATGCAGAAAGACACTTTTCAGTGTGTTAGAAGTTTTTTGCAATTTCCTATATGCAAGAGCCTCCAAGATCAGATCGCTCCGTCCAGCGTCTCTATGACCAGTAACAGTGAGTTAGAACCTCTGAGCGGTCTAACAGGACGTATTGCCTGCTTATGTTGCAAATCTTATTTCTGGCTCAGGGAAAGGCGTTTAACGCAATGGGAAGAGAAAGTGAACAACATTAAAAATCTTTTTTGTGCCTGAATGAAATCCTGTTTGCAATGCAGAAAGACACTTCTCAGTGTGTTAGAAGTTTTTTGCAATTCCCTTAATGCAAGAGCCTCAGTGGTCAGATCGCTCCGTCCAGCGTCTCTATGACCAGTAACAGTGAGTTAGAGCCTCTGAGCGGTCTAACAGAACATACTGCCTGCTTATGTTGCAAATGTTATTTCTGGCTCAGGGAAAGGCTTTTGTTGGGAAGAGAAATAGTGACCAACATTAAAAATCTTTTTTGGACATAAATAAAATCCTGTTTGCAATGCAGAAAGACACTTCTCAGTGTGTTAGAAGTTTTTGGCAGTTCCCTTTATGCAAGAGCCTCAGTGGTCAGATCGCTCCGTCCAGTGTCTCTATGACCAGTAACAGTGAGTTAGAGCCTCTGAGCGGTCTAACAGAACATATTGCCTGCTTATGTTGCAAATCTTATTTCTGGCTCAGGGAAAGGCGTTTAACGCAATGGGAAGAGAAATAGTGACCAACATTAAAAATCTTTTTTGGACATAAATAAAATCCTGTTTGCAATGCAGAAAGACACTTCTCAGTGTGTTAGAAGTTTTTGGCAGTTCCCTTTATGCAAGAGCCTCAGTGGTCAGATCGCTCCGTCCAGTGTCTCTATGACCAGTAACAGTGAGTTAGAGCCTCTGAGCGGTCTAACAGAACATATTGCCTGCTTATGTTGCAAATCTTATTTCTGGCTCAGGGAAAGGCGTTTAACGCTATGGGAAGAGAAATACTGACCAACATTAAAAATCTTTTTTGGACATAAACAAAATCCTGTTTGCAATGCAAAAAGACACTTCTCAGTGTGTTAGAAGTTTTTTGCAATTTCCTTTATGCAAGAGTCTCACTGGTCAGATCGCTCCGTCCAGCGTCTGTACGACCAGTAACAGTGAGTTAGAGCCTCTGAGCGGTCTAACAGAACATATTGCCTGCTTATGTTGCAAATCTTATTTCTGGCTCAGGGAAAGGTGTTTAATGCAATGGGAAGAGAAATAGTGACCAACACTAAAAATCTTTTTAGTGCCGGAATGAAATCCTGTTTGCAATGCAGAAAGACACTTCTCAGTGTTTTTTAAGTTTTTTGCAATTCCCTTTATGCAAGAGCCTCGATGGTCAGATCACTCTGTCCTTTGTCTCTATGACCAGTAACAGTTAGTTAGAGCCTCTTAGCGGTCTAACAGTACGTATTGCCTGCTTATGTTGAAAATCTTATTTCTGGCTCAGGGAAAGGCTTTTAACGCAATGGGAAGAGAAATAATAACCAACATTAAAAATCTTTTTTGTGCCTGAATGAAATCCTGTTTGCAATGCAGAAAGACACTTCTCAGTGTGTTAGAAGTTTTTGGCAGTTCCCTTTATGCAAGAGCCTCAGTGGTCAGATCGCTCTGTCCAGTGTCTGTATGACCAGTAACAGTGAGTTAGAGCCTCTGAGCGGTCTAACAGAACATATTGTCTGCTTATGTTGCAAATCTTATTTCTGGCTCAGGGAAAGGCGTTTAACGCAATGGGAAGAGAAATAGTGACCAACATTAAAAATCTTTTTTGGACATAAATAAAATCCTGTTTTCAGTGCAGAAAGACACTTCTCAGTGTGTTAGAAGTTTTTTGCAATTCCCTTAATGCAAGAGCCTCAGTAGTCAGATCGCTCTGTCCAGCGTCTCTATGACCATTAACAGTGAGTTAGAACCTCTGAGCGGTCTAACAGAACATATTGCCTGCTTATGTTGCAAATCTTAATTCTGGCTCAGGGGCGTTTAACGCAATGGGAAGAGAAATAGTGAACAACATTATAAATCTTTTTTGTGCATGAATGAAATCCTGCTTGCAATGCAGAAAGACACTTCTCAGTGTGTTAGATGTTTTTGGCAATTCCCTTTATGCAAGAGCCTCAGTGGTCAGATCGCTCCGTCCATCGTCTCTATGACAAGTAACAGTTAGTTAGAACCTCTGAGCGGTCTAACAGAACAGATTGCCTGCTTATGTTGCAAATCTTATTTCTGGCTCAGGGAAAGGCGTTTAACGCAATGGGAAGAGAAATAGTGACCAACATTAAAAATCTTTTTTGTGCCTGAATGAAATCCTGTTTGCAATGCAGAAAGACACTTCTCAGTGTGTTAGATGTTTTTGGCAGTTCCCTTTATGCAAGAGCCTCAGTGGTCAGATCACTCCGTCCAGTGTCTGTATGACTAGTAACAGTGAGTTAGAGCCTCTGAGCGGTCTAACAGAACATATACTGCTTATGTTGCAAATGTTATTTCTGGCTCAGGGAAAGGCGTTTAACGCAATGGGAAGAGAAATAGTGACCAACGTTAAAAATGTTTTTTGGACATAAATAAAATCCTGTTTGCAATGCAGAAAGACACTTCTCAGTGTGTTAGAAGTTTTTTGCAATTCCCTTTATGCAAGAGTCTCACTGGTCAGATCGCTCCGTCCAGCGTCTGTACGACCATTAACAGTGAGTTAGAGCCTCTGAGCGGTCTAACAGAACATATTGCCTGCTTATGTTGCAAATCTTATTTCTGGCTCAGGGAAAGGTGTTTAATGCAATGGGAAGTGAAAGTGACCAACATTAAAAATCTTTTTAGTGCCGGAATGAAATCCTGTTTGCAATGCAGAAAGACACTTCTCAGTGTGTTAGAAGTTTTTGGTAATTTACTTTATGCAAGAGCCTCAGTGGTCAGATCGCTCCGTCCAGTGTCTCTATGACGAGTAACAGTGAGTTAGAGCCTCTGAGCGGTCTAACAGAACATATACTGCTTATGTTGCAAATCTTATTACTGGCTCAGGGAAAGGCGTTTAACACTATGGGAAGAGAAATAGTGACCAACATTAAAAATCTTTTTTGGACATGAATAAAATCCTGTTTGAAATGCAGAAAGACACTTCTCAGTGTGTTAGAAGTTTTGGCAATTCCCTTTATGCAAGAGCCTCAGTGGTCAGATCGCTCCGTCCAGTGTCTGTATGACCAGTAACAGTGAGTTAGAACCTCTGAGCGGTCTAACAGGACGTATTGCCTGCTTATGTTGCAAATCTTATTTCTGGCTCAGGGAAAGGCGTTTAACGCAATGGGAAGAGAAATAGTGACCAACATTAAAAATCTTTTTAGTGCCGGAATGAAATCCTGTTTGCAATGCAGAAAGACACTTCTCAGTGTGTTAGAAGTTTTTGGTAATTTACTTTATGCAAGAGCCTCAGTGGTCAGATCGCTCCGTCCAGTGTCTCTATGACCAGTAACAGTGAGTTAGAGCCTCTGAGCGGTCTAACAGAACATATACTGCTTATGTTGCAAATCTTATTACTGGCTCAGGGAAAGGCGTTTAACGCTATGGGAAGAGAAATAGTGAACAACATTAAAAATCTTTTTTGGACATAAATAAAATCCTGTTTGCAATGCAGAAAGACACTTCTCAGTGTGTTAGAAGTTTTGGCAATTCCCTTTATGCAAGAGCCTCAGTGGTCAGATCGCTCCGTCCAGTGTCTGTATGACCAGTAACAGTGAGTTAGAGCCTCTGAGCGGTCTAACAGAACATACTGCCTGCTTATGTTGCAAATGTTATTTCTGGCTCAGGGAAAGGCGTTTAACGCAATGGGAAGAGAAATAGTGACCAACATTAAAAATGTTTTTTGGACATAAATAAAATCCTGTTTGCAATGCAGAAAGACACTTCTCAGTGTGTTAGAAGTTTTTTGCAATTCCCTTTATGCAAGAGTCTCACTGGTCAGATCGCTCCGTCCAGCGTCTGTACGACCAGTAACAGTGAGTTAGAGCCTCTGAGCGGTCTAACAGAACATATTGCCTGCTTATGTTGCAAATCTTATTTCTGGCTCAGGGAAAGGTGTTTAATGCAATGGGAAGAGAAATAGTGACCAACACTAAAAATCTTTTTAGTGCCGGAATGAAATCCTGTTTGCAATGCAGAAAGACACTTCTCAGTGTGTTAGAAGTTTTTGGTAATTTACTTTATGCAAGAGCCTCAGTGGTCAGATCGCTCCGTCCAGTGTCTCTATGACGAGTAACAGTGAGTTAGAGCCTCTGAGCGGTCTAACAGAACATATACTGCTTATGTTGCAAATCTTATTACTGGCTCAGGGAAAGGCGTTTAACGCTATGGGAAGAGAAATAGTGACCAACATTAAAAATCTTTTTTGGACATGAATAAAATCCTGTTTGCAATGCAGAAAGACACTTCTCAGTGTGTTAGAAGTTTTGGCAATTCCCTTTATGCAAGAGCCTCAGTGGTCAGATCGCTCCGTCCAGTGTCTGTATGACCAGTAACAGTGAGTTAGAGCCTCTGAGCGGTCTAACAAAACATACTGCCTGCTTATGTTGCAAATGTTATTTCTGGCTCAGGGAAAGGCGTTTAACGCAATGGGAAGAGAAATAGTGACCAACATTAAAAATGTTTTTTGGACATAAATAAAATCCTGTTTGCCATGCAGAAAGACACTTCTCAGTGTGTTAGAAGTTTTTGGCAATTCCCTTTATGCAAGAGCCTCAGTGGTCAGATCGCTCCGTCCATCGTCTCTATGACAAGTAACAGTTAGTTAGAACCTCTGAGCGGTCTAACAGAACAGATTGCCTGCTTATGTTGCAAATCTTATTTCTGGCTCAGGGAAAGGCGTTTAACGCAATGGGAAGAGAAATAGTGACCAAGATTAAAAATCTTTTTTGTGCCTGAATGAAATCCTGTTTGCAATGCAGAAAGACACTTCTCAGTGTGTTAGATGTTTTTGGCAGTGCCCTATATGCAAGAGCCTGTGTGGTCAGATCGCTCCGTCCAGCGTCTCTATGACCAGTAACAGTGAGTTAGAGCCTCTGAGCGGTCTAACAGAACATATTGCTTGCTTATGTTGCAAATCTTATTTCTGGCTCAGGGAAAGGCTTTTAACACAATGGGAAAAGAAATAGTGACCAACATTAAAAATCTTTTTTGAACATAAATAAAATCCTGTTTGCAATGCAGAAAGACACTTCTCAGTGTGTTAGAAGTTTTTTGCAATTCCTTTAATGCAAGAGCCTCAGTGGTCAGATCGCTCCGTCCAGCGTCTCTATGACCAGTAACAGTGAGTTAGAGCCTCTGAGCGGTCTAACAGAACATATTGCTTGCTTATGTTGCAAATCTTATTTCTGGCTCAGGGAAAGGCTTTTAACACAATGGGAAAAGAAATAGTGACCAACATTAAAAATCTTTTTTGAACATAAATAAAATCCTGTTTGCAATGCAGAAAGATACTTCTCAGTGTGTTAGAAGTTTTTTGCAATTTCCTATATGCAAGAGCCTCCAAGGTCAGATCGCTCCGTCCAGTGTCTCTATGACCAGTAACAGTGAGTTAGAGCCCCTGAGCGGTCTAACAGGACGTATTGCCTGCTTATGTTGAAAATCTTCTTTCTCGCTCAGGGAAAGGCGTTTAACGCAATGGGAAGTGAAATAGTGACCAACATTAAAAATCTTTTTTGGACATAAAATCCTGTTTGCAATGCAGAAAGACACTTTTCAGTGTGTTAGAAGTTTTTTGCAATTTCCTATATGCAAGAGCCTCCAAGATCAGATCGCTCCGTCCAGCGTCTCTATGACCAGTAACAGTGAGTTAGAACCTCTGAGCGGTCTAACAGGACGTATTGCCTGCTTATGTTGCAAATCTTATTTCTGGCTCAGGGAAAGGCGTTTAACGCAATGGGAAGAGAAAGTGAACAACATTAAAAATCTTTTTTGGACATAAATAAAATCCTGTTTGCAATGCAAAAACACACTTCTCAGTGTGTTAGATTTTTTTTGCAATTCCCTTTATGCAAGAGCCTCAGTGGTCAGATCGCTCCGTCTAGTGTCTCTATGACGAGTAACAGTGAGTTAGAGCCTCTGAGCGGTCTAACAGAACATATACTGCTTATGCTGCAAATCTTATTTCTGGCTGAGGGAAAGGCATTTAACGCAATGGGAAGAGAAATAGTGACCAACATTAAAAATCTTTTTTGTGCCTGAATGAAATCCTGTTTGCAATGCAGAAAGACACTTCTCAGTGTGTTAGAAGTTTTTGGCAGTTCCCTTTATGCAAGAGCCTCAGTGGTCAGATCGCTCCGTCCAGTGTCTGTATGACCAGTAACAGTGAGTTAGAGCCTCTGAGCGGTCTAACAGAACATATTGCCTGCTTATGTTGCAAATCTTATTTCTGGCTCAGGGAAAGGCGTTTAACGCTATGGGAAGAGAAATAGTGACCAACATTAAAAATCTTTTTTGGACATAAATAAAATCCTGTTTGCAATGCAGAAAGACACTTCTCAGTGTGTTAGAAGTTTTTTGCAATTCCCTTAATGCAAGAGCCTCAGTAGTCAGATCGCTCCGTCCAGTGTCTCTATGACCACTAACAGTGAGTTAGAACCTCTGAGCGATCCAACAGAACATATTGCCTGCTTATGTTGCAAATCTTAATTCTGGCTCAGGGAAAGGCGTTTAATGCAATGGGAAGAGAAATAGTGACCAACACTAAAAATCTTTTTAGTGCCGGAATGAAATCCTGTTTGCAATGCAGAAAGACACTTCTCAGTGTGTTAGAAGTTTTTGGCAATTCCGTTTATGCAAGAGCCTCAGTGGTCAGATCGCTCCGTCCATCGTCTCTATGACAAGTAACAGTTAGTTAGAACCTCTGAGTGGTCTAACAAAACATATTGCCTGCTTATGTTCCAAATCTTATTTCTGGCTCAGGGAAAGGCTTTTGTTGGGAAGAGAAATAGTGACCAACATTAAAAATCTTTTTTGGACATAAATAAAATCCTGTTTGCCATGCAGAAAGACACTTCTCAGTGTGTTAGAAGTTTTTTGCAGTTCCCTATATACAAGAGTCTCAGTGGTCAGATTGCTCCGTCCAGTGTCTCTGTGATCAGTAAAAGTGAGTTAGAGCCCCTGAGCGGTCTAACAGGACGTATAGCCTGCTTATGTTGAAAATCTTATTTCTCGCTCAAGGAAAGGCGTTTAACGCAATGGGAAGTGAAAGTGACCAACATTAAAAATCTTTTTTGTGCATGAATGAAATCCTGTTTGCAATGCAGAAAGACACTTCTCAGTGTTTTAGAAGTTTTTTGCAATTCCCTTTATGCAAGAGCCTCGATGGTCAGATCACTCTGTCCAGTGTCTCTATGACCAGTAACAGTTAGTTAGAGCCTCTTAGCGGTCTAACAGTACGTATTGCCTGCTTATGTTGAAAATCTTATTTCTGGCTCAGGGAAAGGCGTTTAAAGCTATGGGAAGAGAAATAGTGACCAACATTAAAAATCTTTTTTGGACATAAATAAAATCCTGTTTGCAATGTAGAAAGACACTTCTCAGTGTGTTAGAAGTTTCGGCAATTCCCTTTATGCAAGAGCCTCAGTGGTCAGATCGCTCCGTCCAGTGTCTCTATGACCAGTAACAGTGAGTTAGAGCCTCTGAGCGGTCTAACAGAACATACTGCCTGCTTATGCTGCAAATGTTATTTCTGGCTCAGGGAAAGGCGTTTAACGCAATGGGAAGAGAAATAGTGACCAACATTAAAAATGTTTTTTGGACATGAATAAAATCCTGTTTGCCATGCAGAAACACACTTCTCAGTGTGTTAGAAGTTTTTGGCAATTCCCTTTATGCAAGAGCCTCAGTGGTCAGATCGCTCCGTCCATCGTCTCTATGACAAGTAACAGTTAGTTAGAACCTCTGAGTGGTCTAACAAAACATATTGCCTGCTTATGTTGCAAATCTTATTTCTGGCTCAGGGAAAGGTGTTTAATGCAATGGGAAGAGAAATAGTGACCAACACTAAAAATCTTTTTTGTGCCGGAATGAAATCCTGATTGCAATGCAGAAAGACACTTCTCAGTGTGTTAGAAGTTTTTGGTAATTTACTTTATGCAAGAGCCTCAGTGGTCAGATCGCTCCGTCCAGTGTCTCTATGACCAGTAACAGTGAGTTAGAGCCTCTGAGCGGTCTAACAGAACATATTGCCTGCTTATGTTGCAAATCTTATTTCTGGCTCAGGGAAAGGCGTTTAACGCAATGGGAAGAGAAATTGTGACCAACATTAAAAATCTTTTTTGGACATAAATAAAATCCTGTTTGCAATGCAGAAAGACACTTCTCAGTGTGTTAGAAGTTTTTTGCAATTCCTTTAATACAAGAGCCTGTGTGGTCAGATCGCTCCGTCCAGCGTCTCTATGACCAGTAACAGTGAGTTAGAGCCTCTGAGCGGCCTAACAGAACATATGGCCTGCTTATGTTGCAAATCTTATTTCTGGCTCAGGGAAAGGTGTTTAACGCAATGAGAAGAGAAATAGTGACCAACATTAAAAATCTTTTTTGGACATAAAATCCTGTTTGCAATGCAGAAAGACACTTCTCAGTGTGTTAGAAGTTTTTTGCAATTCCTTTAATGCAAGAGCCTCACTGGTCAGATCGCTCCGTCCAGCGTCTGTACGACCAGTAACAGTGAGTTAGAGCCTCTGAGCGGTCTAACAGGACGTATTGCCTGCTTATGTTGCAAATCTTATTTCTGGCTCAGGGAAAGGCGTTTAACGCTATGGGAAGAGAAATAGTGAGCAACATTAAAAATCTTTTTTGGACATAAATAAAATCCTGTTTGCCATGCAGAAAGACACTTCTCAGTGTGTTAGAAGTTTTTGGCAATTCCCTTTATGCAAGAGCCTCAGTGGTCAGATCGCTCCGTCCATCGTCTCTATGACAAGTAACAGTTAGTTAGAACCTCTGAGTGGTCTAACAAAACATATTGCCTGCTTATGTTCCAAATCTTATTTCTGCCTCAGGGAAAGGCATTTAACGCAATGGGAAGAGAAATAGTGACTAACATTAAAAATCTTTTTTGTGCCTGAATGAAATCCTGTTTTCAATGCAGAAAGACAATTCTCAGTGTGTTAGAAGTTTTTGGCAGTTCCCTTTATGCAAGAGCCTCAGTGGTCAGATCGCTCCGTCCAGTGTCTCTATGACCAGTAACAGTGAGTTAGAGCCTCTGAGCGGTCTAACAGAACATACTGCCTGCTTATGTTGCAAATGTTATTTCTGGCTCAGGGAAAGGCGTTTAACGCAATGGGAAGAGAAATAGTGAGCAACATTAAAAATGTTTTTTGGACATAAATAAAATCCTGTTTGCCATGCAGAAAGACACTTCTCAGTGTGTTAGAAGTTTTTGGCAATTCCCTTTATGCAAGAGCCTCAGTGGTCAGATCGCTCCGTCCATCGTCTCTATGACAAGTAACAGTTAGTTAGAACCTCTGAGTGGTCTAACAAAACATATTGCCTGCTTATGTTCCAAATCTTATTTCTGGCTCAGGGAAAGGCTTTTGTTGGGAAGAGAAATAGTGACCAACATTAAAAATCTTTTTTGGACATAAATAAAATCCTGTTTGCAATGCAGAAAGACACTTCTCAGTGTGTTAGAAGTTTTTGGTAATTTACTTTATGCAAGAGCCTCAGTGGTCAGATCGCTCCGTCCAGTGTCTCTATGACCAGTAACAGTGAGTTAGAGCCTCTGAGCGGTCTAACAGAACATATACTGCTTATGTTGCAAATCTTATTTCTGGCTCAGGGAAAGGCGTTTAACGCTATGGGAAGAGAAATAGTGACCAACATTAAAAATGTTTTTTGGACATGAATAAAATCCTGTTTGCCATGCAGAAAGACACTTCTCAGTGTGTTAGAAGTTTTTGGCAATTCCCTTTATGCAAGAGCCTCAGTGGTCAGATCGCTCCGTCCATCGTCTCTATGACAAGTAACAGTTAGTTAGAACCTCTGAGTGGTCTAACAAAACATATTGCCTGCTTATGTTCCAAATCTTATTTCTGCCTCAGGGAAAGGCATTTAATGCAATGGGAAGAGAAATAGTGACTAACATTAAAAATCTTTTTTGTGCCTGAATGAAATCCTGTTTTCAATGCAGAAAGACAATTCTCAGTGTGTTAGAAGTTTTTGGCAGTTCCCTTTATGCAAGAGCCTCAGTGGTCAGATCGCTCCGTCCAGTGTCTGCATGACCAGTAACAGTGAGTTAGAGCCTCTGAGCGGTCTAACAGAACATATTGCCTGCTTATGTTGCAAATCTTATTTCTGGCTCAGGGAAAGGCGTTTAACGCTATGGGAAGAGAAATAGTGACCAACATTAAAAATCTTTTTTGGACATAAATAAAATCCTGTTTGCAATGCAGAAAGACACTTCTCAGTGTGTTAGAAGTTTTTTGCAATTCCCTTTATGCAAGAGTCTCACTGGTCAGATCGCTCCGTCCAGCGTCTGTACGACCAGTAACAGTGAGTTAGAGCCTCTGAGCGGTCTAACAGAACATATACTGCTCATGTTGCAAATCTTATTTCTGGCTCAGGGAAAGGCGTTTAACGCTATGGGAAGAGAAATAGTGACCAACATTAAAAATCTTTTTTGGACATAAATAAAATCCTGTTTGCAATGCAGAAAGACACTTCTCAGTGTGTTAGAAGTTTTGGCAATTCCCTTTATGCAAGAGCCTCAGTGGTCAAATCGCTCCGTCCAGTGTCTCTATGACCAGTAACAGTGAGTTAGAGCCTCTGAGCGGTCTAACAGAACAGATTGCCTGCTTAAGTTGCAAATGTTATTTCTGGCTCAGGGAAAGGCGTTTAACGCAATGGGAAGAGAAATAGTGACCAACATTAAAAATGGTTTTTGGACATAAATAAAATCCTGTTTGCCATGCAGAAAGACACTTCTCAGTGTGTTAGAAGTTTTTGGCAATTCCCTTTATGCAAGAGCCTCAGTGGTCAGATCGCTCCGTCCATCGTCTCTATGACAAGTAACAGTTAGTTAGAACCTCTGAGTGGTCTAACAAAACATATTGCCTGCTTATGTTCCAAATCTTATTTCTGGTTCAGGGAAAGGCTTTTAACGCAATGAGAAGAGAAATAGTGACCAACATTAAAAATCTTTTTTGGACATAAATAAAATCCTGTTTGCAATGCAGAAAGACACTTCTCAGTGTGTTAGAAGTTTTTTGCAATTCCCTTTATGCAAGAGTCTCACTGGTCAGATCGCTCCGTCCAGCGTCTGTACGACCAGTAACAGTGAGTTAGAGCGTCTGAGCGGTCTAACAGAACATATTGCCTGCTTATGTTGCAAATCTTATTTCTGGCTCAGGGAAAGGCGTTTAACGCTATGGGAAGAGAAATAGTGACCAACATTAAAAATGTTTTTTGGACATGAATAAAATCCTGTTTGCCATGCAGAAAGACACTTCTCAGTGTGTTAGAAGTTTTTGGCAATTCCCTTTATGCAAGAGCCTCAGTGGTCAGATCGCTCCGTCCATCGTCTCTATGACAAGTAACAGTTAGTTAGAACCTCTGAGTGGTCTAACAAAACATATTGCCTGCTTATGTTCCAAATCTTATTTCTGCCTCAGGGAAAGGCATTTAATGCAATGGGAAGAGAAATAGTGACTAACATTAAAAATCTTTTTTGTGCCTGAATGAAATCCTGTTTTCAATGCAGAAAGACAATTCTCAGTGTGTTAGAAGTTTTTGGCAGTTCCCTTTATGCAAGAGCCTCAGTGGTCAGATCGCTCCGTCCAGTGTCTGCATGACCAGTAACAGTGAGTTAGAGCCTCTGAGCGGTCTAACAGAACATATTGCCTGCTTATGTTGCAAATCTTATTTCTGGCTCAGGGAAAGGCGTTTAACGCTATGGGAAGAGAAATAGTGACCAACATTAAAAATCTTTTTTGGACATAAATAAAATCTTGTTTGCAATGCAGAAAGACACTTCTCAGTGTGTTAGAAGTTTTTTGCAATTCCCTTTATGCAAGAGTCTCACTGGTCAGATCGCTCCGTCCAGCGTCTGTACGACCAGTAACAGTGAGTTAGAGCCTCTGAGCGGTCTAACAGAACATATACTGCTCATGTTGCAAATCTTATTTCTGGCTCAGGGAAAGGCGTTTAACGCTATGGGAAGAGAAATAGTGACCAACTTTAAAAATCTTTTTTGGACATAAATAAAATCCTGTTTGCAATGCAGAAAGACACTTCTCAGTGTGTTAGAAGTTTTGGCAATTCCCTTTATGCAAGAGCCTCAGTGGTCAAATCGCTCCGTCCAGTGTCTCTATGACCAGTAACAGTGAGTTAGAGCCTCTGAGCGGTCTAACAGAACAGATTGCCTGCTTAAGTTGCAAATGTTATTTCTGGCTCAGGGAAAGGCGTTTAACGCAATGGGAAGAGAAATAGTGACCAACATTAAAAATGGTTTTTGGACATAAATAAAATCCTGTTTGCCATGCAGAAAGACACTTCTCAGTGTGTTAGAAGTTTTTGGCAATTCCCTTTATGCAAGAGCCTCAGTGGTCAGATCGCTCCGTCCATCGTCTCTATGACAAGTAACAGTTAGTTAGAACCTCTGAGTGGTCTAACAAAACATATTGCCTGCTTATGTTCCAAATCTTATTTCTGGTTCAGGGAAAGGCTTTTAACGCAATGGGAAGAGAAATAGTGACCAACATTACAAATCTTTTTTGGACATAAATAAAATCCTGTTTGCAATGCAGAAAGACACTTCTCAGTGTGTTAGAAGTTTTTGGTAATTTACTTTATGCAAGAGCCTCAGTGGTCAGATCGCTCCCTCCAGTGTCTCTATGACCAGTAACAGTGAGTTAGAGCCTCTGAGCGGTCTAACAGAACATATACTGCTTATGTTGCAAATCTTATTTCTGGCTCAGGGAAAGGCGTTTAACGCTATGGGAAGAGAAATAGTGACCAACATTAAAAATCTTTTTTGGACATAAATAAAATCCTGTTTGCCATGCAGAAAGACACTTCTCAGTGTGTTAGAAGTTTTTTGCAGTTCCCTATATACAAGAGTCTCAGTGGTCAGATTGCTCCGTCCAGTGTCTCTGTGATCAGTAAAAGTGAGTTAGAGCCCCTGAGCGGTCTAACAGGACGTATAGCCTGCTTATGTTGAAAATCTTATTTCTCGCTCAAGGAAAGGCGTTTAACGCAATGGGAAGTGAAAGTGACCAACATTAAAAATCTTTTTTGTGCATGAATGAAATCCTGTTTGCAATGCAGAAAGACACTTCTCAGTGTTTTAGAAGTTTTTTGCAATTCCCTTTATGCAAGAGCCTCGATGGTCAGATCACTCTGTCCAGTGTCTCTATGACCAGTAACAGTTAGTTAGAGCCTCTTAGCGGTCTAACAGTACGTATTGCCTGCTTATGTTGAAAATCTTATTTCTGGCTCAGGGAAAGGCGTTTAAAGCTATGGGAAGAGAAATAGTGACCAACATTAAAAATCTTTTTTGGACATAAATAAAATCCTGTTTGCAATGCAGAAAGACACTTCTCAGTGTGTTAGAAGTTTCGGCAATTCCCTTTATGCAAGAGCCTCAGTGGTCAGATCGCTCTGTCCAGTGTCTCTATGACCAGTAACAGTGAGTTAGAGCCTCTGAGCGGTCTAACAGAACATACTGCCTGCTTATGTTGCAAATGTTATTTCTGGCTCAGGGAAAGGCGTTTAACGCAATGGGAAGAGAAATAGTGATCAACATTAAAAATGTTTTTTGGACATGAATAAAATCCTGTTTGCCATGCAGAAAGACACTTCTCAGTGTGTTAGAAGTTTTTGGCAATTCCCTTTATGCAAGAGCCTCAGTGGTCAGATCGCTCCGTCCATCGTCTCTATGACAAGTAACAGTTAGTTAGAACCTCTGAGTGGTCTAACAAAACTTATTGCCTGCTTATGTTGCAAATCTTATTTCTGGCTCAGGGAAAGGTGTTTAATGCAATGGGAAGAGAAATAGTGACCAACACTAAAAATCTTTTTTGTGCCGGAATGAAATCCTGATTGCAATGCAGAAAGACACTTCTCAGTGTGTTAGAAGTTTTTGGTAATTTACTTTATGCAAGAGCCTCAGTGGTCAGATCGCTCCGTCCAGTGTCTCTATGACCAGTAACAGTGAGTTAGAGCCTCTGAGCGGTCTAACAGAACATATACTGCTTATGTTGCAAATCTTATTTCTGGCTCAGGGAAAGGCGTTTAACGCTATGGGAAGAGAAATAGTGACTAACATTAAAAACCTTTTTTGGACATAAATAAAATCCTGTTTGCCATGCAGAAAGACACTTCTCAGTGTGTTAGAAGTTTTTTGCAATTCCTTTAATGCAAGAGCCTCACTGGTCAGATCGCTCCGTCCAGCGTCTGTACGACCAGTAACAGTGAGTTAGAGCCTCTGAGCGGTCTAACAGGACGTATTGCCTGCTTATGTTGCAAATCTTATTTCTGGCTCAGGGAAAGGTGTTTAATGCAATGGGAAGAGAAATAGTGACCAACACTAAAAATCTTTTTTGTGCCGGAATGAAATCCTGTTTGCAATGCAGAAAGACACTTCTCAGTGTGTTAGAAGTTTTTGGTAATTTACTTTATGCAAGAGCCTCAGTGGTCAGATCGCTCCGTCCAGTGTCTCTATGACCAGTAACAGTGAGTTAGAGCCTCTGAGCGGTCTAACAGAACATACTGCCTGCTTATGTTGCAAATGTTATTTCTGGTTCAGGGAAAGGCGTTTAACGCAATGGGAAGAGAAATAGTGAGCAACATTAAAAATGTTTTTTGGACATAAATAAAATCCTGTTTGCCATGCAGAAAGACACTTCTCAGTGTGTTAGAAGTTTTTGGCAATTCCCTTTATGCAAGAGCCTCAGTGGTCAGATCGCTCCGTCCATCGTCTCTATGACAAGTAACAGTTAGTTAGAACCTCTGAGTTGTCTAACAAAACATATTGCCTGCTTATGTTCCAAATCTTATTTCTGGCTCAGGGAAAGGCTTTTGTTGGGAAGAGAAATAGTGACCAACATTAAAAATCTTTTTTGGACATAAATAAAATCCTGTTTGCAATGCAGAAAGACACTTCTCAGTGTGTTAGAAGTTTTTGGTAATTTACTTTATGCAAGAGCCTCAGTGGTCAGATCGCTCCCTCCAGTGTCTCTATGACCAGTAACAGTGAGTTAGAGCCTCTGAGCGGTCTAACAGAACATATACTGCTTATGTTGCAAATCTTATTTCTGGCTCAGGGAAAGGCGTTTAACGCTATGGGAAGAGAAATAGTGACCAACATTAAAAATCTTTTTTGGACATAAATAAAATCCTGTTTGCCATGCAGAAAGACACTTCTCAGTGTGTTAGAAGTTTTTTGCAGTTCCCTATATACAAGAGTCTCAGTGGTCAGATTGCTCCGTCCAGTGTCTCTGTGATCAGTAAAAGTGAGTTAGAGCCCCTGAGCGGTCTAACAGGACGTATAGCCTGCTTATGTTGAAAATCTTATTTCTCGCTCAAGGAAAGGCGTTTAACGCAATGGGAAGTGAAAGTGACCAACATTAAAAATCTTTTTTGTGCATGAATGAAATCCTGTTTGCAATGCAGAAAGACACTTCTCAGTGTTTTAGAAGTTTTTTGCAATTCCCTTTATGCAAGAGCCTCGATGGTCAGATCACTCTGTCCAGTGTCTCTATGACCAGTAACAGTTAGTTAGAGCCTCTTAGCGGTCTAACAGTACGTATTGCCTGCTTATGTTGAAAATCTTATTTCTGGCTCAGGGAAAGGCGTTTAAAGCTATGGGAAGAGAAATAGTGACCAACATTAAAAATCTTTTTTGGACATAAATAAAATCCTGTTTGCAATGCAGAAAGACACTTCTCAGTGTGTTAGAAGTTTCGGCAATTCCCTTTATGCAAGAGCCTCAGTGGTCAGATCGCTCCGTCCAGTGTCTCTATGACCAGTAACAGTGAGTTAGAGCCTCTGAGCGGTCTAACAGAACATACTGCCTGCTTATGTTGCAAATGTTATTTCTGGCTCAGGGAAAGGCGTTTAACGCAATGGGAAGAGAAATAGTGACCAACATTAAAAATGTTTTTTGGACATGAATAAAATCCTGTTTGCCATGCAGAAAGACACTTCTCAGTGTGTTAGAAGTTTTTGGCAATTCCCTTTATGCAAGAGCCTCAGTGGTCAGATCGCTCCGTCCATCGTCTCTATGACAAGTAACAGTTAGTTAGAACCTCTGAGTGGTCTAACAAAACTTATTGCCTGCTTATGTTGCAAATCTTATTTCTGGCTCAGGGAAAGGTGTTTAATGCAATGGGAAGAGAAATAGTGACCAACACTAAAAATCTTTTTTGTGCCGGAATGAAATCCTGATTGCAATGCAGAAAGACACTTCTCAGTGTGTTAGAAGTTTTTGGTAATTTACTTTATGCAAGAGCCTCAGTGGTCAGATCGCTCCGTCCAGTGTCTCTATGACCAGTAACAGTGAGTTAGAGCCTCTGAGCGGTCTAACAGAACATATACTGCTTATGTTGCAAATCTTATTTCTGGCTCAGGGAAAGGCGTTTAACGCTATGGGAAGAGAAATAGTGACTAACATTAAAAACCTTTTTTGGACATAAATAAAATCCTGTTTGCCATGCAGAAAGACACTTCTCAGTGTGTTAGAAGTTTTGGGCAATTCCCTTTATGCAAGAGCCTCAGTGGTCAGATCGCTCCGTCCAGCGTCTCTATGACCAGTAACAGTGAGTTAGAGCCTCTGAGCGGTCTAACAGAACATATGGCCTGCTTATGTTGCAAATCTTATTTCTGGCTCAGGGAAAGGTGTTTAACGCAATGAGAAGAGAAATAGTGACCAACATTAAAAATCTTTTTTGGACATAAATAAAATCCTGTTTGCAATGCAGAAAGACACTTCTCAGTGTGTTAGAAGTTTTTTGCAATTCCTTTAATGCAAGAGCCTCACTGGTCAGATCGCTCCGTCCAGCGTCTGTACGACCAGTAACAGTGAGTTAGAGCCTCTGAGCGGTCTAACAGGACGTATTGCCTGCTTATGTTGCAAATCTTATTTCTGGCTCAGGGAAAGGTGTTTAATGCAATGGGAAGAGAAATAGTGACCAACACTAAAAATCTTTTTTGTGCCGGAATGAAATCCTGTTTGCAATGCAGAAAGACACTTCTCAGTGTGTTAGAAGTTTTTGGTAATTTACTTTATGCAAGAGCCTCAGTGGTCAGATCGCTCCGTCCAGTGTCTCTATGACAAGTAACAGTGAGTTAGAGCCTCTGAGCGGTCTAACAGAACATACTGCCTGCTTATGTTGCAAATGTTATTTCTGGTTCAGGGAAAGGCGTTTAACGCAATGGGAAGAGAAATAGTGAGCAACATTAAAAATGTTTTTTGGACATAAATAAAATCCTGTTTGCCATGCAGAAAGACACTTCTCAGTGTGTTAGAAGTTTTTGGCAATTCCCTTTATGCAAGAGCCTCAGTGGTCAGATCGCTCCGTCCATCGTCTCTATGACAAGTAACAGTTAGTTAGAACCTCTGAGTTGTCTAACAAAACATATTGCCTGCTTATGTTCCAAATCTTATTTCTGGCTCAGGGAAAGGCTTTTGTTGGGAAGAGAAATAGTGACCAACATTAAAAATCTTTTTTGGACATAAATAAAATCCTGTTTGCAATGCAGAAAGACACTTCTCAGTGTGTTAGAAGTTTTTGGTAATTTACTTTATGCAAGAGCCTCAGTGGTCAGATCGCTCCGTCCAGTGTCTCTATGACCAGTAACAGTGAGTTAGAGCCTCTGAGCGGTCTAACAGAACATATACTGCTTATGTTGCAAATCTTATTTCTGGCTCAGGGAAAGGCGTTTAACGCTATGGGAAGAGAAATAGTGACCAACATTAAAAATGTTTTTTGGACATAAATAAAATCCTGTTTGCCATGCAGAAAAACACTTCTCAGTGTGTTAGAAGTTTTTGGCAATTCCCTTTATGCAAGAGCCTCAGTGGTCAGATCGCTCCGTCCATCGTCTCTATGACAAGTAACAGTTAGTTAGAACCTCTGAGTGGTCTAACAAAACATATTGCCTGCTTATGTTCCAAATCTTATTTCTGCCTCAGGGAAAGGCATTTAATGCAATGGGAAGAGAAATAGTGACTAACATTAAAAATCTTTTTTGTGCCTGAATGAAATCCTGTTTTCAATGCAGAAAGACAATTCTCAGTGTGTTAGAAGTTTTTGGCAGTTCCCTTTATGCAAGAGCCTCAGTGGTCAGATCGCTCCGTCCAGTGTCTGCATGACCAGTAACAGTGAGTTAGAGCCTCTGAGCGGTCTAACAGAACATATTGCCTGCTTATGTTGCAAAACTTATTTCTGGCTCAGGGAAAGGCGTTTAACGCTATGGGAAGAGAAATAGTGACCAACATTAAAAATCTTTTTTGGACATAAATAAAATCCTGTTTGCAATGCAGAAAGACACTTCTCAGTGTGTTAGAAGTTTTTTGCAATTCCCTTTATGCAAGAGTCTCACTGGTCAGATCGCTCCGTCCAGCGTCTGTACGACCAGTAACAGTGAGTTAGAGCCTCTGAGCGGTCTAACAGAACATATACTGCTTATGTTGCAAATCTTATTTCTGGCTCAGGGAAAGGCGTTTAACGCTATGGGAAGAGAAATAGTGACCAACATTAAAAATCTTTTTTGGACATAAATAAAATCCTGTTTGCAATGCAGAAAGACACTTCTCAGTGTGTTAGAAGTTTTGGCAATTCCCTTTATGCAAGAGCCTCAGTGGTCAAATCGCTCCGTCCAGTGTCTCTATGACCAGTAACAGTGAGTTAGAGCCTCTGAGCGGTCTAACAGAACAGATTGCCTGCTTAAGTTGCAAATGTTATTTCTGGCTCAGGGAAAGGCGTTTAACGCAATGGGAAGAGAAATAGTGACCAACATTAAAAATGGTTTTTGGACATAAATAAAATCCTGTTTGCCATGCAGAAAGACACTTCTCAGTGTGTTAGAAGTTTTTGGCAATTCCCTTTATGCAAGAGCCTCAGTGGTCAGATCGCTCCGTCCATCGTCTCTATGACAAGTAACAGTTAGTTAGAACCTCTGAGTGGTCTAACAAAACATATTGCCTGCTTATGTTCCAAATCTTATTTCTGGTTCAGGGAAAGGCTTTTAACGCAATGGGAAGAGAAATAGTGACCAACATTAAAAATCTTTTTTGGACATAAATAAAATCCTGTTTGCAATGCAGAAAGACACTTCTCAGTGTGTTAGAAGTTTTTTGCAATTCCCTTTATGCAAGAGTCTCACTGGTCAGATCGCTCCGTCCAGCGTCTGTACGACCAGTAACAGTGAGTTAGAGCGTCTGAGCGGTCTAACAGAACATATTGCCTGCTTATGTTGCAAATCTTATTTCTGGCTCAGGGAAAGGCGTTTAACGCAATGAGAAGAGAAATAGTGACCAACATTAAAAATCTTTTTTGGACATAAATAAAATCCTATTTGCAATGCAGAAAGACACTTCTCAGTGTTTTAGAAGTTTTTTGCAATTCCCTTTATGCAAGAGCCTCGATGGTCAGATCACTCTGTCCAGTGTCTCTATGACCAGTAACAGTGAGTTAGAGCCTCTGAGTGGTCTAACAGAACAGATTGCCTGCTTATGTTGCAAATCTTATTTCTGGCTCAGGGAAAGGCGTTTAACGCAATGGGAAGAGAAATAGTGACCAACATTAAAAATCTTTTTTGGACATAAATAAAATCCTGTTTGCAATGCAGAAAGACACTTCTCAGTGTGTTAGAAGTTTTTGGTAATTTACTTTATGCAAGAGCCTCAGTGGTCAGATCGCTCCGTCCAGTGTCTCTATGACCAGTAACAGTGAGTTAGAACCTCTGAGTGGTCTAACAAAACATATTGCCTGCTTATGTTCCAAATCTTATTTCTGGCTCAGGGAAAGGCTTTTAACGCAATGGGAAAAGAAATAGTGACCAACATTAAAAATCTTTTTTGAACATAAATAAAATCCTGTTTGCAATGCAGAAAGATACTTCTCAGTGTGTTAGAAGTTTTGGGCAATTTCCTATATGCAAGAGCCTCCAAGGTCAGATCGCTCCGTCCAGCGTCTCTATGACCAGTAACAGTGAGTTAGAGCCCCTGAGCGGTCTAACAGGACGTATTGCCTGCTTATGTTGAAAATCTTCTTTCTCGCTCAGGGAAAGGCGTTTAAAGCAATGGGAAGTGAAATAGTGACCAACATTAAAAATCTTTTTTGGACATAAAATCCTGTTTGCAATGCAGAAAGACACTTTTCAGTGTGTTAGAAGTTTTTTGCAATTTCCTATATGCAAGAGCCTCCAAGATCAGATCGCTCCGTCCAGCGTCTCTATGACCAGTAACAGTGAGTTAGAACCTCTGAGCGGTCTAACAGGACGTATTGCCTGCTTATGTTGCAAATCTTATTTCTGGCTTAGGGAAAGGCGTTTAATGCAATGGGAAGAGAAAGTGAACAACATTAAAAATCTTTTTTGGACATAAATAAAATCCTGTTTGCAATGCAAAAACACACTTCTCAGTGTGTTAGATTTTTTTTGCAATTCCCTTTATGCAAGAGCCTCAGTGGTCAGATCGCTCCGTCCAGTGTCTCTATGATCAGTAAAAGTCAGTCAGAGCCTCTGAGTGGTCTATCAGGATGTATTGCCTGCTTATGCTGCAAATCTTATTTCTGGCTGAGGGAAAGGCATTTAACGCAATGGGAAGAGAAATAGTGACCAACATTAAAAATCTTTTTTGTGCCTGAATGAAATCCTGTTTGCAATGCAGAAAGACACTTCTCAGTGTGTTAGAAGTTTTTGGCAGTTCCCTTTATGCAAGAGCCTCAGTGGTCAGATCGCTCCGTCCAGTGTCTGTATGACCAGTAACAGTGAGTTAGAGCCTCTGAGCGGTCTAACAGAACATATTGCCTGCTTATGTTGCAAATCTTATTTCTGGCTTAGGGAAAGGCGTTTAACGCTATAGGAAGAGAAATAGTGACCAACATTAAAAATCTTTTTTGGACATAAATAAAATCCTGTTGGCAATGCAGAAAGACACTTCTCAGTGTGTTAGAAGTTTTTTGCAATTCCCTTAATGCAAGAGCCTCAGTAGTCAGATCGCTCCGTCCAGTGTCTCTATGACCTCTAACAGTGAGTTAGAACCTCTGAGCCGTCCAACAGAACATATTGCCTGCTTATGTTGCAAATCTTAATTCTGGCTCAGGGAAAGGCGTTTAACGCAATGGGAAGAGAAATAGTGAACAACATTATAAATCTTTTTTGTGCATGAATTCCTGCTTGCAATGCAGAAAGACACTTCTCAGTTTGTTAGAAGTTTTTTGCAGTTCCCTTTATGCAAGAGCCTCAGTGGTCAGATTGCTCCGTCCAGTGTCTCTGTGATCAGTAAAAGTGAGTTAGAGCCCCTGAGCGGTCTAACAGGACGTATAGCCTGCTTATGTTGAAAATCTTATTTCTCGCTCAGGGAAAGGCGTTTAACGCAATGGGAAGTGAAAGTGACCAACATTAAAAATCTTTTTTGTGCATGAATGAAATCCTGTTTGCAATGCAGAAAGACACTTCTCAGTGTTTTAGAAGTTTTTTGCAATTCCCTTTATGCAAGAGTCTCGATGGTCAGATCACTCTGTCCAGTGTCTCTATGACCAGTAACAGTTAGTTAGAGCCTCTTAGCGGTCTAACAGTACGTATTGCCTGCTTATGTTGAAAATCTTATTTCTGGCTCAGGGAAAGGCTTTTAACGCAATGGGAAGAGAAACAGTAACCAACATTAAAAATCTTTTTTGTGCCTGAATGAAATCCTGTTTGCAATGCAGAAAGACACTTCTCAGTGTGTTAGATGTTTTTGGCAGTTCCCTTTATGCAAGAGCCTCAGTGGTCAGATCGCTCCGTCCAGTGTCTGTATGACCAGTAACAGTGAGTTAGAGCCTCTGAGCGGTCTAACAGAACATATACTGCTTATGTTGCAAATCTTATCACTGGCTCAGGGAAAGGCGTTTAACGCTATGGGAAGAGAAATAGTGACCAACATTAAAAATCTTTTTTGGACATGAATAAAATCCTGTTTGCAATGCAGAAAGACACTTCTCAGTGTGTTAGAAGTTTTTTGCAAATCCCTTTATGCAAGAGCCTCAGTGGTCAGATCGCTCCGTCCATCGTCTCTATGACAAGTAACAGTTAGTTAGAATCTCTGAGTGGTCTAACAAAACATATTGCCTGCTTATGTTCCAAATCTTATTTCTGGCTCAGGGAAAGGCTTTTAACGCAATGGGAAGAGAAATAGTGACCAACATTAAAAATCTTTTTTGGACATAAATAAAATCCTGTTTGCAATGCAGAAAGACACTTCTCAGTGTGTTAGAAGTTTTTTGCAATTCCCTTTATGCAAGAGTCTCACTGGTCAGATCGCTCCGTCCAGCGTCTGTACGACCAGTAACAGTGAGTTAGAGCCTCTGAGCGGTCTAACAGAACATATTGCCTGCTTATGTTGCAAATCTTATTTCTGGCTCAGGGAAAGGTGTTTAATGCAATGGGAAGAGAAATAGTGACCAACACTAAAAATCTTTTTAGTGCCGGAATGAAATCCTGTTTGCAATGCAGAAAGACACTTCTCAGTGTGTTAGAAGTTTTTGACAATTCCCTTTATGCAAGAGCCTCAGTGGTCAGATCGCTCCGTCCATCGTCTCTATGACAAGTAACAGTGAGTTAGAGCGCCTGAGCGGTCTATCAGGACGTATTGCCTGCTTATGTTGAAAATCTTATTTCTCGCTCAGGGAAAGGCGTTTAACGTAATGGGAAGTGAAATAGTGACCAACATTAAAAATCTTTTTTGGACATAAAATCCTGTTTGCAATGCAGAAAGACACTTTTCAGTGTGTTAGATGTTTTTTGCAATTTCCTATATGCAAGAGCCTCCAAGGTCAGATCGCTCCGTCCAGCATCTCTATGACCAGTAACAGTGAGTTAGAGCCCCTGAGCGGTCTAACAGGACGTATTGCCTGCTTATGTTGAAAATCTTCTTCCTCGCTCAGGAAAAGGCGTTTAACGCAATGGGAAGTGAAATAGTGACCAACATTAAAAATCTTTTTTGGACATAAATAAAATCCTCTTTGCAATGCAGAAAGACACTTCTCAGTGTGTTAGAAGTTTTTTGCAATTCCCTTTGTGCAAGAGTCTCACTGGTCAGATCGCTCCGTCCAGCGTCTGTACGACCAGTAACAGTGAGTTAGAGCCTCTGAGCGGTCTAACAGAACATATTGCCTGCTTATGTTGCAAATCTTATTTCTGGCTCAGGGAAAGGTGTTTAATGCAATGGGAAGAGAAATAGTGACCAACACTAAAAATCTTTTTAGTGCCGGAATGAAATCCTGTTTGCAATGCAGAAAGACACTTCTCAGTGTGTTAGAAGTTTTTGGTAATTTACTTTATGCAAGAGCCTCAGTGGTCAGATCGCTCCGTCCAGTGTCTCTATGACCAGTAACAGTGAGTTAGAGCCTCTGAGCGGTCTAACAGAACATATACTGCTTATGTTGCAAATCTTATTTCTGGCTCAGGGAAAGGCGTTTAACGCTATGGGAAAAGAAATAGTGACCAACATTAAAAACCTTTTTTGGACATAAATAAAATCCTGTTTACCATGCAGAAAGACACTTCTCAGTGTGTTAGAAGTTTTGGGCAATTCCCTTTAAGCAAGAGCCTCAGTGGTCAGATCGCTCCGTCCAGTGTCTCTATGACCAGTAACAGTGAGTTAGAGCCTCTGAGCGGTCTAACAGAACATACTGCCTGCTTATGTTGCAAATCTTATTTCTGGCTCAGGGAAAGGCGTTTAACGCAATGGGAAGAGAAATAGTGACCAACATTAAAAATGTTTTTTGGACATAAATAAAATCCTGTTTGCCATGCAGAAAGACACTTCTCAGTGTGTTAGAAGTTTTTGGCAATTCCCTTTATGCAAGAGCCTCAGTGGTCAGATCGCTCCGTCCATCGTCTCTATGACAAGTAACAGTTAGTTAGAACCTCTGAGTGGTCTAACAAAACATATTGCCTGCTTATGTTCCAAATCTTATTTCTGGTTCAGGGAAAGGTGTTTAATGCAATGGGAAGAGAAATAGTGACCAACACTAAAAATCTTTTTAGTGCCGGAATGAAATCCTGTTTGCAATGCAGAAAGACACTTCTCAGTGTGTTAGAAGTTTTTGACAATTCCCTTTATGCAAGAGCCTCAGTGGTCAGATCGCTCCGTCCATCGTCTCTATGACAAGTAACAGTGAGTTAGAGCGCCTGAGCGGTCTATCAGGACGTATTGCCTGCTTATGTTGAAAATCTTATTTCTCGCTCAGGGAAAGGCGTTTAACGTAATGGGAAGTGAAATAGTGACCAACATTAAAAATCTTTTTTGGACATAAATAAAATCCTGTTTGCAATGCAGAAAGACACTTTTCAGTGTGTTAGAAGTTTTTTGCAATTTCCTATATGCAAGAGCCTCCAAGGTCAGATCGCTCCGTCCAGCGTCTCTATGACCAGTAACAGTGAGTTAGAACCTCTGAGCGGTCTAACAGGACGTATTGCCTGCTTATGTTGCAAATCTTATTTCTGGCTCAGGGAAAGGCGTTTAACGCAATGGGAAGAGAAAGTGAACAACATTAAAAATCTTTTTTGGACATAAATAAAATCCTGTTTGCAATGCAAAAACACACTTCTCAGTGTGTTAGATTTTTTTTGCAATTACCTTTATGCAAGAGCCTCAGTGGTCAGATCGCTCCGTCCAATGTCTCTATGATCAGTAAAAGTCAGTCAGAGCCTCTGAGTGGTCTATCAGGATGTATTGCCTGCTTATGCTGCAAATCTTATTTCTGGCTGAGGGAAAGGCATTTAACGCAATGGGAAGAGAAATAGTGACCAACATTAAAAATCTTTTTTGTGCCTGAATGAAATCCTGTTTGCAATGCAGAAAGACACTTCTCAGTGTGTTAGAAGTTTTTGGCAGTTCCCTTTATGCAAGAGCCTCAGTGGTCAGATCGCTCCGTCCAGTGTTTGTATGACCAGTAACAGTGAGTTAGAGCCTCTGAGCGGTCTAACAGAACATATTGTCTGCTTATGTTGCAAATCTTATTTCTGGCTCAGGGAAAGGCGTTTAACGCAATGGGAAGAGAAATAGTGAACAACATTATAAATCTTTTTTGTGCATGAATTCCTGCTTGCAATGCAGAAAGACACTTCTCAGTTTGTTAGAAGTTTTTTGCAGTTCCTTTTATGCAAGAGCCTCAGTGGTCAGATTGCTCCGTCCAGTGTCTCTGTGATCAGTAAAAGTGAGTTAGAGCCCCTGAGCGGTCTAACAGGACGTATAGCCTGCTTATGTTGAAAATCTTATTTCTCGCTCAGGGAAAGGCGTTTAACGCAATGGGAAGTGAAAGTGACCAACATTAAAAATCTTTTTTGTGCATGAATGAAATCCTGTTTGCCATGCAGAAAGACACTTCTCAGTGTGTTAGAAGTTTTTGGTAATTTACTTTATGCAAGAGCCTCAGTGGTCAGATCGCTCCGTCCAGTGTCTCTATGACCAGTAACAGTGAGTTAGAGCCTCTGAGCGGTCTAACAGAACATATTGCCTGCTTATGTTGCAAATCTTATTTCTGGCTCAGGGAAAGGCGTTTAACGCAATGGGAAGAGAAATAGTAAACAACATTATAAATCTTTTTTGTGCATGAATTCCTGCTTGCAATGCAGAAAGACACTTCTCAGTTTGTTAGAAGTTTTTTGCAGTTCCCTTTATGCAAGAGCCTCAGTGGTCAGATTGCTCCGTCCAGTGTCTCTGTGATCAGCAAAAGTGAGTTAGAGCCCCTGAGCGGTCTAACAGGACGTATAGCCTGCTTATGATGAAAATCTTATTTCTCGCTCAGGGAAAGGCGTTTAACGCAATGGGAAGTGAAAGTGACCAACATTAAAAATCTTTTTTGTGCATGAATGAAATCCTGTTTGCAATGCAGAAAGACACTTCTCAGTGTGTTAGATGTTTTTGGCAGTTCCCTTTATGCAAGAGCCTCAGTGGTCAGATCGCTCCGTCCAGTGTCTGTATGACCAGTAACAGTGAGTTAGAGCCTCTGAGCGGTCTAACAGAACATATACTGCTTATGTTGCAAATCTTATCACTGGCTCAGGGAAAGGCGTTTAACGCTATGGCAAGAGAAATAGTGACCAACATTAAAAATCTTTTTTGGACATGAATAAAATCCTGTTTGCAATGCAGAAAGACACTTCTCAGTGTGTTAGAAGTTTTTTGCAAATCCCTTTATGCAAGAGCCTCAGTGGTCAGATCGCTCCGTCCATCGTCTCTATGACAAGTAACAGTTAGTTAGAACCTCTGAGTGGTCTAACAAAACATATTGCCTGCTTATGTTCCAAATCTTATTTCTGGCTCAGGGAAAGGCTTTTAACGCAATGGGAAGAGAAATAGTGACCAACATTAAAAATCTTTTTTGGACATAAATAAAATCCTGTTTGCAATGCAGAAAGACACTTCTCAGTGTGTTAGAAGTTTTTTGCAATTCCCTTTATGCAAGAGTCTCACTGGTCAGATCGCTCCGTCCAGCGTCTGTACGACCAGTAACAGTGAGTTAGAGCCTCTGAGCGGTCTAACAGAACATATTGCCTGCTTATGTTGCAAATCTTATTTCTGGCTCAGGGAAAGGTGTTTAATGCAATGGGAAGAGAAATAGTGACCAACACTAAAAATCTTTTTAGTGCCGGAATGAAATCCTGTTTGCAATGCAGAAAGACACTTCTCAGTGTGTTAGAAGTTTTTGACAATTCCCTTTATGCAAGAGCCTCAGTGGTCAGATCGCTCCGTCCATCGTCTCTATGACAAGTAACAGTGAGTTAGAGCGCCTGAGCGGTCTATCAGGACGTATTGCCTGCTTATGTTGAAAATCTTATTTCTCGCTCAGGGAAAGGCGTTTAACGTAATGGGAAGTGAAATAGTGACCAACATTAAAAATCTTTTTTGGACATAAAATCCTGTTTGCAATGCAGAAAGACACTTTTCAGTGTGTTAGATGTTTTTTGCAATTTCCTATATGCAAGAGCCTCCAAGGTCAGATCGCTCCGTCCAGCATCTCTATGACCAGTAACAGTGAGTTAGAGCCCCTGAGCGGTCTAACAGGACGTATTGCCTGCTTATGTTGAAAATCTTCTTTCTCGCTCAGGAAAAGGCGTTTAACGCAATGGGAAGTGAAATAGTGACCAACATTAAAAATCTTTTTTGGACATAAAATCCTGTTTGCAATGCAGAAAGACACTTCTCAGTGTGTTAGAGTTTTTTGCAATTCCCTTTATGCAAGAGTCTCACTGGTCAGATCGCTCCGTCCATCGTCTCTATGACAAGTAACAGTTAGTTAGAACCTCTGAGTGGTCTAACAAAACATATTGCCTGCTTATGTTCCAAATCTTATTTCTGGTTCAGGGAAAGGCTTTTAACGCAATGGGAAGAGAAATAGTGACCAACATTAAAAATCTTTTTTGGACATAAATAAAATCCTCTTTGCAATGCAGAAAGACACTTCTCAGTGTGTTAGAAGTTTTTTGCAATTCCCTTTGTGCAAGAGTCTCACTGGTCAGATCGCTCCGTCCAGCGTCTGTACGACCAGTAACAGTGAGTTAGAGCCTCTGAGCGGTCTAACAGAACATATTGCCTGCTTATGTTGCAAATCTTATTTCTGGCTCAGGGAAAGGTGTTTAATGCAATGGGAAGAGAAATAGTGACCAACACTAAAAATCTTTTTAGTGCCGGAATGAAATCCTGTTTGCAATGCAGAAAGACACTTCTCAGTGTGTTAGAAGTTTTTGGTAATTTACTTTATGCAAGAGCCTCAGTGGTCAGATCGCTCCGTCCAGTGTCTCTATGACCAGTAACAGTGAGTTAGAGCCTCTGAGCGGTCTAACAGAACATATACTGCTTATGTTGCAAATCTTATTTCTGGCTCAGGGAAAGGCGTTTAACGCTATGGGAAAAGAAATAGTGACCAACATTAAAAACCTTTTTTGGACATAAATAAAATCCTGTTTACCATGCAGAAAGACACTTCTCAGTGTGTTAGAAGTTTTGGGCAATTCCCTTTAAGCAAGAGCCTCAGTGGTCAGATCGCTCCGTCCAGTGTCTCTATGACCAGTAACAGTGAGTTAGAGCCTCTGAGCGGTCTAACAGAACATACTGCCTGCTTATGTTGCAAATCTTATTTCTGGCTCAGGGAAAGGCGTTTAACGCAATGGGAAGAGAAATAGTGACCAACATTAAAAATGTTTTTTGGACATAAATAAAATCCTGTTTGCCATGCAGAAAGACACTTCTCAGTGTGTTAGAAGTTTTTGGCAATTCCCTTTATGCAAGAGCCTCAGTGGTCAGATCGCTCCGTCCATCGTCTCTATGACAAGTAACAGTTAGTTAGAACCTCTGAGTGGTCTAACAAAACATATTGCCTGCTTATGTTCCAAATCTTATTTCTGGTTCAGGGAAAGGTGTTTAATGCAATGGGAAGAGAAATAGTGACCAACACTAAAAATCTTTTTAGTGCCGGAATGAAATCCTGTTTGCAATGCAGAAAGACACTTCTCAGTGTGTTAGAAGTTTTTGACAATTCCCTTTATGCAAGAGCCTCAGTGGTCAGATCGCTCCGTCCATCGTCTCTATGACAAGTAACAGTGAGTTAGAGCGCCTGAGCGGTCTATCAGGACGTATTGCCTGCTTATGTTGAAAATCTTATTTCTCGCTCAGGGAAAGGCGTTTAACGTAATGGGAAGTGAAATAGTGACCAACATTAAAAATCTTTTTTGGACATAAATAAAATCCTGTTTGCAATGCAGAAAGACACTTTTCAGTGTGTTAGAAGTTTTTTGCAATTTCCTATATGCAAGAGCCTCCAAGGTCAGATCGCTCCGTCCAGCGTCTCTATGACCAGTAACAGTGAGTTAGAGCCCCTGAGCGGTCTAACAGGACGTATTGCCTGCTTATGTTGAAAATCTTCTTTCTCGCTCAGGGAAAGGCGTTTAACGCAATGGGAAGTGAAATAGTGACCAACATTAAAAATCTTTTTTGGACATAAAATCCTGTTTGCAATGCAGAAAAACACTTTTCAATGTGTTAGAAGTTTTTTGCAATTTCCTATATGCAAGAGCCTCCAAGATCAGATCGCTCCGTCCAGCGTCTCTATGACCAGTAACAGTGAGTTAGAACCTCTGAGCGGTCTAACAGGACGTATTGCCTGCTTATGTTGCAAATCTTATTTCTGGCTCAGGGAAAGGCGTTTAACGCAATGGGAAGAGAAAGTGAACAACATTAAAAATCTTTTTTGGACATAAATAAAATCCTGTTTGCAATGCAAAAACACACTTCTCAGTGTGTTAGATTTTTTTTGCAATTACCTTTATGCAAGAGCCTCAGTGGTCAGATCGCTCCGTCCAATGTCTCTATGATCAGTAAAAGTCAGTCAGAGCCTCTGAGTGGTCTATCAGGATGTATTGCCTGCTTATGCTGCAAATCTTATTTCTGGCTGAGGGAAAGGCATTTAACGCAATGGGAAGAGAAATAGTGACCAACATTAAAAATCTTTTTTGTGCCTGAATGAAATCCTGTTTGCAATGCAGAAAGACACTTCTCAGTGTGTTAGAAGTTTTTGGCAGTTCCCTTTATGCAAGAGCCTCAGTGGTCAGATCGCTCCGTCCAGTGTTTGTATGACCAGTAACAGTGAGTTAGAGCCTCTGAGCGGTCTAACAGAACATATTGTCTGCTTATGTTGCAAATCTTATTTCTGGCTCAGGGAAAGGCGTTTAACGCAATGGGAAGAGAAATAGTGAACAACATTATAAATCTTTTTTGTGCATGAATTCCTGCTTGCAATGCAGAAAGACACTTCTCAGTTTGTTAGAAGTTTTTTGCAGTTCCTTTTATGCAAGAGCCTCAGTGGTCAGATTGCTCCGTCCAGTGTCTCTGTGATCAGTAAAAGTGAGTTAGAGCCCCTGAGCGGTCTAACAGGACGTATAGCCTGCTTATGTTGAAAATCTTATTTCTCGCTCAGGGAAAGGCGTTTAACGCAATGGGAAGTGAAAGTGACCAACATTAAAAATCTTTTTTGTGCATGAATGAAATCCTGTTTGCCATGCAGAAAGACACTTCTCAGTGTGTTAGAAGTTTTTGGTAATTTACTTTATGCAAGAGCCTCAGTGGTCAGATCGCTCCGTCCAGTGTCTCTATGACCAGTAACAGTGAGTTAGAGCCTCTGAGCGGTCTAACAGAACATATTGCCTGCTTATGTTGCAAATCTTATTTCTGGCTCAGGGAAAGGCGTTTAACGCAATGGGAAGAGAAATAGTAAACAACATTATAAATCTTTTTTGTGCATGAATTCCTGCTTGCAATGCAGAAAGACACTTCTCAGTTTGTTAGAAGTTTTTTGCAGTTCCCTTTATGCAAGAGCCTCAGTGGTCAGATTGCTCCGTCCAGTGTCTCTGTGATCAGCAAAAGTGAGTTAGAGCCCCTGAGCGGTCTAACAGGACGTATAGCCTGCTTATGATGAAAATCTTATTTCTCGCTCAGGGAAAGGCGTTTAACGCAATGGGAAGTGAAAGTGACCAACATTAAAAATCTTTTTTGTGCATGAATGAAATCCTGTTTGCAATGCAGAAAGACACTTCTCAGTGTGTTAGATGTTTTTGGCAGTTCCCTTTATGCAAGAGCCTCAGTGGTCAGATCGCTCCGTCCAGTGTCTGTATGACCAGTAACAGTGAGTTAGAGCCTCTGAGCGGTCTAACAGAACATATACTGCTTATGTTGCAAATCTTATCACTGGCTCAGGGAAAGGCGTTTAACGCTATGGGAAGAGAAATAGTGACCAACATTAAAAATCTTTTTTGGACATGAATAAAATCCTGTTTGCAATGCAGAAAGACACTTCTCAGTGTGTTAGAAGTTTTTTGCAAATCCCTTTATGCAAGAGCCTCAGTGGTCAGATCGCTCCGTCCATCGTCTCTATGACAAGTAACAGTTAGTTAGAACCTCTGAGTGGTCTAACAAAACATATTGCCTGCTTATGTTCCAAATCTTATTTCTGGCTCAGGGAAAGGCTTTTAACGCAATGGGAAGAGAAATAGTGACCAACATTAAAAATCTTTTTTGGACATAAATACAATCCTGTTTGCAATGCAGAAAGACACTTCTCAGTGTGTTAGAAGTTTTTTGCAATTCCCTTTATGCAAGAGTCTCACTGGTCAGATCGCTCTGTCCAGCGTCTGTACGACCAGTAACAGTGAGTTAGAGCCTCTGAGCGGTCTAACAGAACATATTGCCTGCTTATGTTGCAAATCTTATTTCTGGCTCAGGGAAAGGTGTTTAATGCAATGGGAAGAGAAATAGTGACCAACACTAAAAATCTTTTTAGTGCCGGAATGAAATCCTGTTTGCAATGCAGAAAGACACTTCTCAGTGTGTTAGAAGTTTTTGACAATTCCCTTTATGCAAGAGCCTCAGTGGTCAGATCGCTCCGTCCATCGTCTCTATGACAAGTAACAGTGAGTTAGAGCGCCTGAGCGGTCTATCAGGACGTATTGCCTGCTTATGTTGAAAATCTTATTTCTCGCTCAGGGAAAGGCGTTTAACGTAATGGGAAGTGAAATAGTGACCAACATTAAAAATCTTTTTTGGACATAAAATCCTGTTTGCAATGCAGAAAGACACTTTTCAGTGTGTTAGATGTTTTTTGCAATTTCCTATATGCAAGAGCCTCCAAGGTCAGATCGCTCCGTCCAGCATCTCTATGACCAGTAACAGTGAGTTAGAGCCCCTGAGCGGTCTAACAGGACGTATTGCCTGCTTATGTTGAAAATCTTCTTTCTCGCTCAGGAAAAGGCGTTTAACGCAATGGGAAGTGAAATAGTGACCAACATTAAAAATCTTTTTTGGACATAAAATCCTGTTTGCAATGCAGAAAGACACTTCTCAGTGTGTTAGAGTTTTTTGCAATTCCCTTTATGCAAGAGTCTCACTGGTCAGATCGCTCCGTCCATCGTCTCTATGACAAGTAACAGTTAGTTAGAACCTCTGAGTGGTCTAACAAAACATATTGCCTGCTTATGTTCCAAATCTTATTTCTGGTTCAGGGAAAGGCTTTTAACGCAATGGGAAGAGAAATAGTGACCAACATTAAAAATCTTTTTTGGACATAAATAAAATCCTCTTTGCAATGCAGAAAGACACTTCTCAGTGTGTTAGAAGTTTTTTGCAATTCCCTTTGTGCAAGAGTCTCACTGGTCAGATCGCTCCGTCCAGCGTCTGTACGACCAGTAACAGTGAGTTAGAGCCTCTGAGCGGTCTAACAGAACATATTGCCTGCTTATGTTGCAAATCTTATTTCTGGCTCAGGGAAAGGTGTTTAATGCAATGGGAAGAGAAATAGTGACCAACACTAAAAATCTTTTTAGTGCCGGAATGAAATCCTGTTTGCAATGCAGAAAGACACTTCTCAGTGTGTTAGAAGTTTTTGGTAATTTACTTTATGCAAGAGCCTCAGTGGTCAGATCGCTCCGTCCAGTGTCTCTATGACCAGTAACAGTGAGTTAGAGCCTCTGAGCGGTCTAACAGAACATATACTGCTTATGTTGCAAATCTTATTTCTGGCTCAGGGAAAGGCGTTTAACGCTATGGGAAAAGAAATAGTGACCAACATTAAAAACCTTTTTTGGACATAAATAAAATCCTGTTTACCATGCAGAAAGACACTTCTCAGTGTGTTAGAAGTTTTGGGCAATTCCCTTTAAGCAAGAGCCTCAGTGGTCAGATCGCTCCGTCCAGTGTCTCTATGACCAGTAACAGTGAGTTAGAGCCTCTGAGCGGTCTAACAGAACATACTGCCTGCTTATGTTGCAAATCTTATTTCTGGCTCAGGGAAAGGCGTTTAACGCAATGGGAAGAGAAATAGTGACCAACATTAAAAATGTTTTTTGGACATAAATAAAATCCTGTTTGCCATGCAGAAAGACACTTCTCAGTGTGTTAGAAGTTTTTGGCAATTCCCTTTATGCAAGAGCCTCAGTGGTCAGATCGCTCCGTCCATCGTCTCTATGACAAGTAACAGTTAGTTAGAACCTCTGAGTGGTCTAACAAAACATATTGCCTGCTTATGTTCCAAATCTTATTTCTGGTTCAGGGAAAGGTGTTTAATGCAATGGGAAGAGAAATAGTGACCAACACTAAAAATCTTTTTAGTGCCGGAATGAAATCCTGTTTGCAATGCAGAAAGACACTTCTCAGTGTGTTAGAAGTTTTTGACAATTCCCTTTATGCAAGAGCCTCAGTGGTCAGATCGCTCCGTCCATCGTCTCTATGACAAGTAACAGTGAGTTAGAGCGCCTGAGCGGTCTATCAGGACGTATTGCCTGCTTATGTTGAAAATCTTATTTCTCGCTCAGGGAAAGGCGTTTAACGTAATGGGAAGTGAAATAGTGACCAACATTAAAAATCTTTTTTGGACATAAATAAAATCCTGTTTGCAATGCAGAAAGACACTTTTCAGTGTGTTAGAAGTTTTTTGCAATTTCCTATATGCAAGAGCCTCCAAGGTCAGATCGCTCCGTCCAGCGTCTCTATGACCAGTAACAGTGAGTTAGAGCCCCTGAGCGGTCTAACAGGACGTATTGCCTGCTTATGTTGAAAATCTTCTTTCTCGCTCAGGGAAAGGCGTTTAACGCAATGGGAAGTGAAATAGTGACCAACATTAAAAATCTTTTTTGGACATAAAATCCTGTTTGCAATGCAGAAAAACACTTTTCAATGTGTTAGAAGTTTTTTGCAATTTCCTATATGCAAGAGCCTCCAAGATCAGATCGCTCCGTCCAGCGTCTCTATGACCAGTAACAGTGAGTTAGAACCTCTGAGCGGTCTAACAGGACGTATTGCCTGCTTATGTTGCAAATCTTATTTCTGGCTCAGGGAAAGGCGTTTAACGCAATGGGAAGAGAAAGTGAACAACATTAAAAATCTTTTTTGGACATAAATAAAATCCTGTTTGCAATGCAAAAACACACTTCTCAGTGTGTTAGATTTTTTTTGCAATTACCTTTATGCAAGAGCCTCAGTGGTCAGATCGCTCCGTCCAATGTCTCTATGATCAGTAAAAGTCAGTCAGAGCCTCTGAGTGGTCTATCAGGATGTATTGCCTGCTTATGCTGCAAATCTTATTTCTGGCTGAGGGAAAGGCATTTAACGCAATGGGAAGAGAAATAGTGACCAACATTAAAAATCTTTTTTGTGCCTGAATGAAATCCTGTTTGCAATGCAGAAAGACACTTCTCAGTGTGTTAGAAGTTTTTGGCAGTTCCCTTTATGCAAGAGCCTCAGTGGTCAGATCGCTCCGTCCAGTGTTTGTATGACCAGTAACAGTGAGTTAGAGCCTCTGAGCGGTCTAACAGAACATATTGTCTGCTTATGTTGCAAATCTTATTTCTGGCTCAGGGAAAGGCGTTTAACGCAATGGGAAGAGAAATAGTGAACAACATTATAAATCTTTTTTGTGCATGAATTCCTGCTTGCAATGCAGAAAGACACTTCTCAGTTTGTTAGAAGTTTTTTGCAGTTCCTTTTATGCAAGAGCCTCAGTGGTCAGATTGCTCCGTCCAGTGTCTCTGTGATCAGTAAAAGTGAGTTAGAGCCCCTGAGCGGTCTAACAGGACGTATAGATTAGATTAGATTAGATTAGATTCAACTTTATTGTCATTACACATGTACAAGTACAATGCAACGAAATGCAGTTTAGGTCTAACCAGAAGTGCAATAAGAAGTAAAGTGCAGGATATAAGTTAAATAATTTAAATGTAGATAAAGCGTTCTATGGTAATAATTACAGATGGATACATACTATGAACATAATATACAGATGGTTATGTACTATAGGCAGGAATTACAGATGGGATATTTACAGATGGGATATTTACAATGTAGTAAAATGTGCAATGAAGTGCAGTGTATATTAAATACTGAATAGAATATTAAATACTGCAGGTGAAATTTTGATCAGATGTTCATCCGAGGTATCAGTGCAGTGGATTGAGTAGTGAATTGCAGTATAATATATGCTGCAATTATACAATGATTGAGAGTGAAGACAGACAGGTAGTGCAAATGAGCATTAGAATAGTGGTTTTTAAGTCCCTTAGTGCATATGAGTGATCATGTAGTGCAAATACAAGTTAATAGTGCAAATACAAAGGTTATGGTTGATTAAAGAGGTATGAGGAGGATGAGGGAAGTGAAGGTGTGAAGGAGATGCAGTGGAATCAATGAGGGGCAGAGTTCAGTAAGGAGACAGCTCTAGGAAAGAAGCTGTTCCTCAGTCTGCTGGTTCTAGTCCGGAGGCTCCTGAAGCGCCTGCCGGAAGGCAGGAGAGAAAACAGTCCGTGGGCGGGGTGAGAGGAGTCCTTAAGAATACTGCGTGCACGACGCAGGCAGTTTTTCCTCTGCAAGTCTTTGATGGCAGGGAGTGGAGTCCCAGTGATGCGTTGGGCAGTTTTCACCACCCGCTGCAGTGCTTTTTGCTCCGCAACAGAGCAGCTTCCATACCAGACTGTGACACAGTTGGTTAGTATGCTCTCTATTGTGCAGCGGTAAAAGTTCACCAGGATGGCTGGGGACATCTGATTTTTCTTCAGTGTCCTCAAGAAGAAGAGTCGCTGATGGGCCTTCTTGACCAGGCTGGAGGTGTTGGTGGTCCAGGACAGGTCTTCTGAGATGTGGGTCCCCAGGAACTTGAAGCAGGAGACACGCTCAACAGCCATCCCGTTAATCTGGATGGGATCATGTTTGCTTCCTCTCTCCTTCCTGAAGTCTATAATCAGCTCCTTAGTTTTGGTGGTGTTAAGGAGCAGGTTATTTTCTGTGCACCATGTGGCCAAGTGCTGGACCTCCTCCCTGTAGGCAGTCTCATCGTTGTTGCTAATGAGACCGATCACCGTAGTATCGTCTGCAAACTTGATGATGGTGTTTGATCCATTCAAAGCTCTGCAGTCGTGGGTGAAGAGGGAGTAGAGGAAAGGGCTCAGCACACAGCCTTGTGGTACACCAGTGTTGAGCATGATGGTGGTAGAGCAAGTGAGGCCTGACCTAACATGCTGAGGTCTGTTGGTCAGAAAGTCCATAATCCAATTGCAGAGTGAGGTGTTAATGCCCAGATCTCCAAGTTTAGTGATTAGCTTGGAGGGGATGACGGTGTTGAATGCCGAGCTGAAGTCGACAAACAGTATACGTGCATGAGTGTTCTTATTGTCCAAGTGTGCGAGTACAGAGTGCAATGCTATGGAGACTGCATCCTCTGTGCTCCTATTGGTCCGGTATGCAAACTGGAGTGGGTCCAGTGTAGACGGGAGACAGTTTTTCAGGTGTTCCAGGACCAGCCGTTCAAAGCACTTCATGATGATGGGTGTGAGTGCTACAGGACGGTAGTCATTCAGGCATGATGGTTTAGAGTGTTTTGGCACTGGCACAATGGAGGTGGATTTAAAGCAAGTAGGCACAGCCGCTTGAGCGAGGGACATGTTAAAAATGTCTGTAAAAACCCCAGCAAGCTGCTCCGCACATGCCCTAAGTACGCGTCCAGGGATGCCGTCTGGTCCAGCAGCCTTGCGCGTGTTGATCCGGCTCAGTGCAGTATACACATCTGTGGAGGTCAGTGTGATGGACTGGTGATTATTTGTAGATGTAAGCTTGGTGGCAGATCCTCTATTGTCTCTCTCAAAGCGAGCATAAAAGTCATTGAGCTCGTTCAGGAAAGAGGCATTTGTGTCTGTTGGGGTGGAATGGCTGGGTTTGTAGTCACTGATGGCCTGGATGCCCTGCCACATGCGTCGAGGGTCAGAGTTGGAAAAGTGATCCTCTATCTTTAGCTTGTAGCAGTGCTTGGCCTTTTTGATGCCCCTCTTCAGATCTGCCCTGGATGTGCTGTAGGCCTGTGCATCTCCTGATCTGAAGGCTGTGTTGCGTGCCTTCAGCAGGAGGCGCACCTCCTTGTTCATCCATGGCTTCTGATTTGGGTATGTGGTGATCTGCTTCTGAGTTGTGACACTGTCTGCGGTGGTGTTAATGTAATCCAGAACAGAGGAAGTATAGCTGTTTATGTCCGTGTGAAAGCCACATGTGGCCTGAGAAGCAAACATACTCCAGTCAGTATTTTGAAACCTGTCCTGGAGTGTGAGGTCTGCCCCCGCTGGCCACACTTTGATGGTCTTCACTGATGGCTTCACACGGTTGATGAGGGGTGAATATTTGGGGATGAGGAACAAAGAAAGGTGATCTGATTGTCCCAGGTGGGGGAGGGGGGTCACAGTGTAGGCTTCAGCCATGTTTGTATAGACATGGTCCAAAGTTTTGTTGCCTCTGGTGTGACAGGAAACGTTCTGATGAAATTTTGGGAGCACTGTCTTTAAGTTGGAGTGATTAAAATCCCCCGCAACAATAAATGCAGCCTCCGGGTGAATAGTCTGTTGTTTACTGATGGCCGCATGAAGTTCGTTCATTGCGAGCTTGGCATCAGCGTCGGGAGGAATGTAAGCAGCGGTTATAATGACTGATGTAAACTCCCGCGGCAGATAAAACGGTCTGCACTTAACCATGAGAAACTCTAGGTTAGCTGAGCAGTGTTTGACAACACTAACAGAGTTCGTGCACCAAGCTTTGTTAACATAAATGCACAATCCTCCGCCTCTGGTCTTACCGGTGTCATCAGCCGATCTATCTGCTCGGAATGTTTGGTGTCCAGCTATGTCAATAGCGTTATCCGGTATGCCGCTGTTTAGCCATGTTTCGGTGAAAATCATGACATTGCAGTTCAAAAGCCTCTTGCTGTGGCTAATGCGGAGTCGAATCTCGTCCATTTTGTTCACCATAGACCTCACATTGGCGAGGAAAATGCTGGGGAGAGAGAGCCGGTGTGGTGTTAGCTTTAGCTTAGCTCTCAGTCCTCCGCGTTTCCCCCTCCTTTGTTTACGGTCGCGCCGCCGCCTTCGAGCACTTCCGCCCGGCCGAGTAGGGTGCGCAGCCTCGATTGTTTTGGCGATCTCAGGGGCGAGACGAAGATTGCTGATAAAACTGTCGGAAATGTGCAAACTTATATCCAAAAGCTCCTGTCGGGTGTACGATGTTAATGCACAACTGTTCTGCACGAACAGACCCGATATGAGCAGGAGAATTACCGCAAAACTGCAAAAACTGGAGAGACGCTGAGCCTCGCGTTGTGCACGCGCCGCCATCTTGGTCGATACTAGCCTGCTTATGTTGAAAATCTTATTTCTCGCTCAGGGAAAGGCGTTTAACGCAATGGGAAGAGAAATAGTAAACAACATTATAAATCTTTTTTGTGCATGAATTCCTGCTTGCAATGCAGAAAGACACTTCTCAGTTTGTTAGAAGTTTTTTGCAGTTCCCTTTATGCAAGAGCCTCAGTGGTCAGATTGCTCCGTCCAGTGTCTCTGTGATCAGCAAAAGTGAGTTAGAGCCCCTGAGCGGTCTAACAGGACGTATAGCCTGCTTATGATGAAAATCTTATTTCTCGCTCAGGGAAAGGCGTTTAACGCAATGGGAAGTGAAAGTGACCAACATTAAAAATCTTTTTTGTGCATGAATGAAATCCTGTTTGCCATGCAGAAAGACACTTCTCAGTGTGTTAGAAGTTTTTGGTAATTTACTTTATGCAAGAGCCTCAGTGGTCAGATCGCTCCGTCCAGTGTCTCTATGACGAGTAACAGTGAGTTAGAGCCTCTGAGCGGTCTAACAGAACATATACTGCTTATGTTGCAAATCTTATTACTGGCTCAGTGAAAGGCGTTTAACGCTATGGGAAGAGAAATAGTGACCAACATTAAAAATCTTTTTTGGACATGAATAAAATCCTGTTTGCAATGCAGAAAGACACTTCTCATTGTGTTAGAAGTTTTGGCAATTCCCTTTATGCAAGAGCCTCAGTGGTCAGATCGCTCCGTCCAGTGTCTCTATGATCAGTAAAAGTCAGTCAGAGCCTCTGAGTGGTCTATCAGGATGTATTGCCTGCTTATGTTCCAAATCTTATTTCTGGCTCAGGGAAAGGCGTTTAACGCTATGGGAAGAGAAATACTGACCAACATTAAAAATCTTTTTTGGACATAAATAAAATCCTGTTTGCAATGCAAAAAGACACTTCTCAGTGTGTTAGAAGTTTTTTGCAATTTCCTTTATGCAAGAGTCTCACTGGTCATATCGCTCCGTCCAGCGTCTGTACGACCAGTAACAGTGAGTTAGAGCCTCTGAGCGGTCTAACAGAACATATTGCCTGCTTATGTTGCAAATCTTATTTCTGGCTCAGGGAAAGGTGTTTAATGCAATGGGAAGAGAAATAGTGACCAACACTAAAAATCTTTTTAGTGCCGGAATGAAATCCTGTTTGCAATGCAGAAAGACACTTCTCAGTGTGTTAGAATTTTTTGGTAATTTACTTTATGCAAGAGCCTCAGTGGTCAGATCACTCCGTCCAGTGTCTCTATGACCAGTAACAGTGAGTTAGAGCCTCTGAGCGGTCTAACAGAACATATACTGCTTATGTTGCAAATCTTATTTCTGGCTCAGGGAAAGGCGTTTAACGCTATGGGAAGAGAAATAGTGACCAACATTAAAAACCTTTTTTGGACATAAATAAAATCCTGTTTACCATGCAGAAAGACACTTCTCAGTGTGTTAGAAGTTTTGGGCAATTCCCTTTATGCAAGAGCCTCAGTGGTCAGATCGCTCCGTCCAGTGTCTCTATGACCAGTAACAGTGAGTTAGAGCCTCTGAGCGGTCTAACAGAACATACTGCCTGCTTATGTTGCAAATGTTATTTCTGGCTCAGGGAAAGGCGTTTAACGCAATGGGAAGAGAAATAGTGACCAACATTAAAAATGTTTTTTGGACATAAATAAAATCCTGTTTGCCATGCAGAAAGACACTTCTCAGTGTGTTAGAAGTTTTTGGCAATTCCCTTTATGCAAGAGCCTCAGTGGTCAGATCGCTCCGTCCATCGTCTCTATGACAAGTAACAGTTAGTTAGAACCTCTGAGTGGTCTAACAAAACATATTGCCTGCTTATGTTCCAAATCTTATTTCTGGCTCAGGGAAAGGTGTTTAATGCAATGGGAAGAGAAATAGTGACCAACACTAAAAATCTTTTTAGTGCCGGAATGAAATCCTGTTTGCAATGCAGAAAGACACTTCTCAGTGTGTTAGAAGTTTTTGGTAATTTACTTTATGCAAGAGCCTCAGTGGTCAGATCGCTCCGTCCAGTGTCTCTATGACCAGTAACAGTGAGTTAGAGCCTCTGAGCGGTCTAACAGAACATATACTGCTTATGTTGCAAATCTTATTTCTGGCTCAGGGAAAGGCGTTTAACGCAATGGGAAGAGAAATAGTGACCAACATTAAAAATCTTTTTTGGACATAAATAAAATCCTGTTTGCAATGCAGAAAGACACTTCTCAGTGTGTTAGAAGTTTTTTGCAATTCCTTTAATGCAAGAGCCTCAGTGGTCAGATCGCTCCGTCCAGCGTCTCTATGACCAGTAACAGTGAGTTAGAGCGTCTGTGCGGTCTAACAGAACATATTGCCTGCTTATGTTGCAAATCTTATTTCTGGCTCAGGGAAAGGCGTTTAACGCAATGAGAAGAGAAATAGTGACCAACATTAAAAATCTTTTTTGGACATAAATAAAATCCTGTTTGCAATGCAGAAAGACACTTCTCAGTGTTTTAGAAGTTTTTTGCAATTCCCTTTATGCAAGAGCCTCGATGGTCAGATCACTCTGTCCAGTGTCTCTATGACCAGTAACAGTGAGTTAGAGCCTCTGAGCGGTCTAACAGAACAGATTGCCTGCTTATGTTGCAAATCTTATTTCTGGCTCAGGGAAAGGCGTTTAACGCAATGGGAAGAGAAATAGTGACCAACATTAAAAATCTTTTTTGTGCCTGAATGAAATCCTGTTTGCAATGCAGAAAGACACTTCTCAGTGTGTTAGATGTTTTTGGCAGTTCCCTTTATGCAAGAGCCTCAGTGGTCAGATCGCTCCGTCCAGTGTCTGTATGACCAGTAACAGTGAGTTAGAGCCTCTGAGCGGTCTAACAGAACATATTGCCTGCTTATGTTGCAAATCTTATTTCTGGCTCAGGGAAAGGCGTTTAACGCTATGGGAAGAGAAATACTGACCAACATTAAAAATCTTTTTTGGATATAAATAAAATCCTGTTTGCAATGCAAAAAGACACTTCTCAGTGTGTTAGAAGTTTTTTGCAATTTCCTTTATGCAAGAGTCTCACTGGTCAGATCGCTCCGTCCAGCGTCTGTACGACCAGTAACAGTGAGTTAGAGCCTCTGAGCAGTCTAACAGAACATATTGCCTGCTTATGTTGCAAATCTTATTTCTGGCTCAGGGAAAGGTGTTTAATGCAATGGGACGAGAAATAGTGACCAACATTAAAAATCTTTTTAGTGCCGGAATGAAATCCTGTTTGCAATGCAGAAAGACACTTTTCAGTGTGTTAGAAGTTTTTTGCAATTTCCTATATGCAAGAGCCTCCAAGGTCAGATCGCTCCGTCCAGCGTCTCTATGACCAGTAACAGTGAGTTAGAGCCCCTGAGCGGTCTAACAGGACGTATTGCCTGCTTATGTTGAAAATCTTCTTTCTCGCTCAGGGAAAGGCGTTTAACGCAATGGGAAGTGAAATAGTGACCAACATTAAAAATCTTTTTTGGACATAAAATCCTGTTTGCAATGCAGAAAGACACTTTTCAGTGTGTTAGAAGTTTTTTGCAATTTCCTATATGCAAGACCCTCCAAGGTCAGATCGCTCCGTCCAGCGTCTCTATGACCAGTAACAGTGAGTTAGAGCCCCTGAGCGGTCTAACAGGACGTATTGCCTGCTTATGTTGCAAATCTTATTTCTGGCTCAGGGAAAGGCGTTTAACGCAATGGGAAGAGAAAGTGAACAACATTAAAAATCTTTTTTGGACATAAATAAAATCCTGTTTGCAATGCAAAAAGACACTTCTCAGTGTGTTAGATTTTTTTTGCAATTCCCTTTATGCAAGAGCCTCAGTGGTCAGATCGCCCCGTCCAGTGTCTCTATGATCAGTAAAAGTCAGTCAGAGCCTCTGAGTGGTCTATCAGGATGTATTGTCTGCTTATGCTGCAAATCTTATTTCTGGCTGAGGGAAAGGCATTTAACGCAATGGGAAGAGAAATAGTGACCAACATTAAAAATCTTTTTTGTGCCTGAATGAAATCCTGTTTGCAATGCAGAAAGACACTTCTCAGTGTGTTAGAAGTTTTTGGCAATTTCCTTTATACAAGAGCCTCAGTGGTCAGATCGCTCCGTCCAGCGTCTCTGTGACCAGTGACAGTGATTTAGAACCTCTGAGCGGTCTAACAGAATATATTGCCTGCTTATGTTGCAAATCTTATTTCTGGCTCAGGGAAAGGCGTTTAACGCAATGGGAAGAGAAAGTGAACAACATTAAAAATCTTTTTTGGACATAAATAAAATCCTGTTTGCAATGCAAAAAGACACTTCTCAGTGTGTTAGATTTTTTTTGCAATTCCCTTTATGCAAGAGCCTCAGTGGTCAGATCGCCCCGTCCAGTGTCTCTATGATCAGTAAAAGTCAGTCAGAGCCTCTGAGTGGTCTATCAGGATGTATTGTCTGCTTATGCTGCAAATCTTATTTCTGGCTGAGGGAAAGGCATTTAACGCAATGGGAAGAGAAATAGTGACCAACATTAAAAATCTTTTTTGTGCCTGAATGAAATCCTGTTTGCAATGCAGAAAGACACTTCTCAGTGTGTTAGAAGTTTTTGGCAATTTCCTTTATACAAGAGCCTCAGTGGTCAGATCGCTCCGTCCAGCGTCTCTGTGACCAGTGACAGTGATTTAGAACCTCTGAGCGGTCTAACAGAATATATTGCCTGCTTATGTTGCAAATCTTATTTCTGGTTCAGGGAAAGGCGTTTAACACAATGGGAAGAGAAATAGTGACCAACATTAAAAATCTTGTTTGGACATAAATAAAATCCTGTTTGCCATGCAGAAAGACACTTCTCAGTGTGTTAGAAGTTTTTAGCAATTCCCTTTATGCAAGAACCTCAGTGGTCAGATCGCTCCGTCCATCGTCTCTATGACAAGTAACAGTGAGTTAGAACCTCTGAGTGGTCTAACAAAACATATTGCCTGCTTATGTTCCAAATCTTATTTCTGGCTCAGGGAAAGGCTTTTAACGCAATGGGAAGAGAAATAGTGACCAACATTAAAAATCTTTTTTGGACATAAATAAAATCCTGTTTGCAATGCAGAAAGATACCTCTCAGTGTGTTAGAAGTTTTTTTGCAGTTCCCTTTATACAAGAGTCTCAGTGGTCAGATCGCTCCGTCCAGTGTCTCTGTGATCAGTAAAAGTGAGTTAGAACCTCTGAGCGGTCTAACAGGACGTATTGCCTGCTTATGTTGAAAATCTTATTTCTCGCTCAGGGAAAGGCGTTTAACGCAATGGGAAGAGAAATAGTGACCAACATTAAAAATCTTTTTTGGACATGAATGAAATCCTGCTTGCAATGCAGAAAGACACTTCTCAGTGAGTTAGAAGTTTTTTGCAGTTCCCTTTATACAACAGTCTCAGTGGTCAGATTGCTCCGTCCAGTGTCTCTGTGATCAGTAAAAGTGAGTTAGAGCCCCTGAGTGGTCTAAGAGGACGTATAGCCTGCTTATGTTGAAAATCTTATTTCTCTCTCAGGGAAAGACGTTTAACGCAATGGGAAGTAAAAGTGACCAACATTAAAAATCTTTTTTGCGCATGAATGAAATCCTGTTTGCAATGCAGAAAGGCACTTCTCAGTGTTTTAGAAGTTTTTTGATATTCCCTTTATGCAAGAGCCTCGATGGTCAGATCACTCTGTCCAGTGTCTCTATGACCAGTAACAGTGAGTTAGAGCCTCTGAGCGGCCTAACAGAACAGATTGCCTGCTTATGTTGCAAATCTTATTTCTGGCTCAGGGAAAGGCGTTTAACGCAATGGGAAGAGAAATAGTGACCAACACTAAAAATCTTTTTTGTGCCTGAATGAAATCCTGTTTGCAATGCAGAAAGACACTTCTCAGTGTGTTAGAAGTTTTTGGCAATTCCCTTTATGCAAGAGTCTCAGTGGTCAGATCGCTCCGTTCAGCGTCTCTATGACCAGTAACAGTGAGTTAGAGCCTCTGAGCGGTCTAACACAACAGATTGCCTGCTTAATGTTGCAAATCTTATTTCTGGCTCAGGGAAAGGCGTTTAACGCAATGGGAAGAGAAATAGTGACCAACATTAAAAATCTGTTTTGGACATAAATAAAATCCTGTTTGCAATGCAGAAAGACACTTCTCAGTGTGTTAGATTTTTTTTTGCAATTCCCTTTATGCAAGAGCCTCAGTGTTCAGATCGCTCCGTCCAGTGTCTCTATGATCAGTAAAAGTGAGTTAGAGCCTCTGAGCGGTCTAACAGAACATATCCTGCTTATGTTATTTTTCGCTCAGGGAAAGGCGTTTAACGCAATGGGAAGAGAAAAAGTGACCAACATTAAAAATCTTTTTTGGACATGAATGAAATCCTGTTTGCAATGCAGAAAGACAATTCCTCTTCAGGAACTCACGCTGCATCGTAAGACACTTTGAGGAATGCCTTTGGCGAACCACGCTCTGAATGCAAGTGTAGAAATATCAAACAAAGGAATGACGTCAGCAGCGGGTGATGTAAGTGACCAGGAAGTTATAAAAGTATGTGAGCCGGCAACGGCGTCAACTTTTCTGTATTTCAGCGAAGCACTCTGTGTGTTGTGTCGGTGTTTCTCATTTTTTGTACCAGTTTGCACAGTTTTTATTTGGAGAAACATGTCTGTTAAAGAAGCTAATGAGGGCAAACAACATTTCAGGCTGTGTGTTAGACGAGCGGCTCCTCTCATCGCGAGGTGCAAAAGCAGAGCGTCGCGTCTCGGGCTACTCCTTCCCGAAGTCAAGATCTGCAGGCTCAGTCGGGGGGTCAGTTCTCCTCTGACCAATAAAAAAGTAGTTTATACTCCCATACAGACCTGTAGAGGTGGTCTATATGTACTGACCCACCATCTGGATACAAACTGGATCAAGGAAAACTGCAAGGTCCCCTCCTTCACCAAATGGCTGAGATAAATCTCACTCCCCCTCTCGGGACTTCAAAGGGCCTATGGGGAAAGGGGAGAATACCTATTCTCAGAAAAAAAAACCTTGGGAGAAACCAGGCTCAGTCGGGGGTTAGTTCTCCTCTGACCAATAAACAAGTAGTTTATACTTCCATATAGACCTGTAGAGGTGGTCTATATGTACTGACCCACCATCTGGATACAAACTGGATCAAGGAAAACTGCAAGGTCCCCTCCTTCACCAAATGGCTGAGATAAAAGGACTGAAACTCTCTCTCTCCTCGCGGATCAGGACCTGAAATAGTGCCCACTCCAAAACTAATGCAAGTATCTGATCTAATTTAACAGCTGCGCTTTAGATTTGCCCCTTTTAAATAAGGTGACTGTCCAATGGTTCATGCAGATGTGAATAGCCGATTTAATACGGCACTCTTTACTTTACCTATCTTTCTCACTGTTTCCTACTTTTCGTGTTTCATGTGTTGTTGTTTTTTTTGTTTGCTAGTTAGTGTTTATTTTTCCCTTTTTATATAATCAACAAACCTGCATTTGTATTCACGTCTGAATTCGTTACTGCACATTGCTCACACTTCAACGTCACTTAAACTGCTTTGATTTCATTACAAATCTGACAAAGTATCGTAACTTAGCTAACTGCGGTGAGGATATTGCTTTCCATGGCCAGGAAAGTAAATGTCTTAGAATTAATATAACATCGCCTGAGCACTCGGTGGACGAGCGCATCTAAGTTCGGTGTTATTATTGATTCTGCTATGTCAGATAAGTGTATAAAATATCTGTAATTAAGAACCGTTAATTATACATATTTTATTGTGTTTAAATTAATAACTTTTTTTACATTATGGTGGAGAATGCCGAGCAGTTTTAAACGTGTGTGAGCAAATCCAGTATAAGTTCATCCTGTGTTTACATCTGTGTGTAATGCGCGCAGAGCGAAATCAGACTCGCTCCTTTTGTTTTGTTTTTCAATGAATGGTGCAGTTAATCTGCGCTGAGACAGACTGAGTCTTTCTATCCATAAAATCAGTCACTGTTAATGACGGCTAAAATTAACTGTAATTTGTGTGACTCTTATGAGATGAAAAATTCCTCTTAATGAGTTTCACTAGCGCTACTGTGCTGAGACAGAATCTGAGTTTTCTATTCAGAAAGTCTGACTGTTAATGAGAGCTAGGTAGCTGCAAGATTACGTTACCCGTAAGATGGGAAATTCCTTAGGCGTCACGAAGTTGTTGCACCGAAACAGCTGCTGAGTTTTTCTAACCAGGGAAATAAATAGCGTACTGTTAATGATGGTTAAGCAACTAAATTGTTACCGCCATAATCTGAGCGAAGAAGATAGATGGAGCTAGGCGCACCCCTATCTTATATAAGCGGTTGAATAAGAATGTGTAGCCAATATTGATACATTCACTTCCAATGTTTTCACTGGCTATACCCATTTCCTGAGTTAAAACATTAGATTAGCTACCTAATGCATAACTTTCTCGTTCCCTCCTTGAGCAGGAAGGATGTTGTTCTTGCTTTATTGACTTTAATATAGCGCACAATAGATGACAACTGTTGAAAGGAAGACGAGAGGCGGAAGGATGTTGTTTCTGGTTTTATGTACTTTAATGTAATATATATCAGACAATAGATGACAACCGTTAAAAGGGAAATGTGATATAAAATCTTGATCAAGTTAAGTGTATGACGTTGTGTGTTTGTTTTATGTATTACAGTGTGTTTAATTCTGTGTTCAGGCAGCAAATTAATCCGGCCGCACGTTGCGCATGGTGAACCTCTCAAAACTTCACCATCCGCTATTGCCTCAGCTAGCAATGTGATTTGAAATTGTATTAAGACCGACATCAAATGCTGTAACCTCAGTTCTTGTGAGCCTAGTTGAATTAGAATATTTGACTTGGAGTTTGACGGTTTTTTTTAATATAGATTCTCCTCAACAGAGATTGCGGCTGGAGGCAAAGTGTTTATTTAAGTGTTTAAACCGGGAGCGCTCTCCCGCTAAACTCACGTTATAGCCACGTCATTACGTCTCACTAACACCAGAGGGCAGTGTGCTGTAAGTGTCTAACTGTCACGGCGTGTCAAGGAGGAGAGGAGACAGACGTCAGGTTTAGTAGTTTTATTTAAAACACAGTGAGAGTACGTGAAGGTAAGTGATATCATAGACCAACACAGTCCAAACGAGCAGGATGAGCTCAGGTGAACACATGGCAAACAGTCTTTGAGTGAAAGTCTTACTTCCCTTGGTAATGACGAGTATAATTCCTTCCACAGGCAGATCAGAGGAGAGAGCTGGAGAGAGGCGCGTGTAAACGCGATTCCGGCTGGTGAGTGACTGACTGGGGTAAGTATATATAGTGTGGTGATAATGAGGTGCACAGGTGATGATGATGATGATTAGTATTCTGGTGACTGTTCGCGGGTATTTTGTGATCGTGCTGGTGATTGGGTGGTGGATCGGCCAGGTGACTGAGGTGTGGGCGCGTCAGTACCCCCCTCTCCACGGGTGACTCCCGGCACCCGAGATCTCTTGCGGGGGCGACCACGGCCACAGGGAGCTGGGCGGTTGGGGTGGAGGCGATGGTAATCCTCGAGGAGAGTGGGATCCAGGTTGTCATCACGGGGTATCCACGACCTCTCCTCGGGTCCGTAACCCTCCCAGTCCACAAGGTATTGAAGTTGGCCGTGGCGCCGCCGGGAGTCCAGGATGTCTTTGACCTGGCAGATGTTGTCGGTGAGGATTTCAGGGGGGTCTGGCGGTGCGTCGGGTTCTGTGGAAGGAGGGATAACAGGTTCAACATAGGGTTTGAGAAGTGACACATGGAAGGTGGGATGTATACGGTAGTTGGCTGGCAGGTTGAGACGATAGGTGACTGGATTAATTTGGGAGTGAACAGTGAACGGCCCTATGTAGCGGGGACTCAGCTTCTTACAGGGCAGCCGGAGGCGTATATCACGGGTGGATAGCCATACCTGGTCTCCCGGGTGGTAAATGGGGGTATCAGACCTGTGGCGATTGGCGGTTTCGGTGTGTCTCCGGACTGCACGCTGAAGATGGATATGAGCTGAGTCCCACACCCTCTCGCTCTCCTGGAACCAGGAATCCACCGTGGGCACTCCAGCGGCCTCCCCGGACCAGGGGAATAGTGGTGGTTGAAACCCTAGAACGCATTGGAAGGGGGTTAGACCTGTACTTTCTTGACGGAGGGAATTCTGCGCATACTCAGCCCACGGTAGATACTGGCTCCAGGTGTCCTGATGTTGGGAGCAGTAGGCACGGAGATAGCGGGAGATTTCCTGGATTTTGCGCTCGGTCTGGCCATTAGACTGTGGGTGGTAGCCTGACGTGAGGCTGATGGTGACTCCGAGGAGTTGGAAGAAGGCCCGACAGACCCTGGAAATGAATTGTGGACCACGATCCGAGACGATGTCTTCGGGTAGTCCGAAGTTTCGGAAGACGAAGGTGAACAGAGCTTCTGCCGTCTCCAAGGCTGTGGGTAAACCTTTAAGGGGAATAAGATTACATGCCTTGGAGAATCTGTCAACAACGACAAGTATAGTAGTATACCCATTTGAAGGTGGAAGGTCTGTAGCGAAGTCCACTCCTAGATGTGTCCAGGGTCGGCGGGGAATCGGTAAGGGATGGAGTTTCCCTTCTGGGAGATAACGTGGTGTAGCAGTCACGGCACAGACCGAGCAGCTTCGGACGTAGGTGGAGACATCCTTAGCCATCTCCGGCCACCAGTAGCGTTGACGGAGGAGCGAGAGGGTTCGCCTGCTGCCAGGATGCCCGGAACCTAGAGAGGTATGGATGGTGCTTAACAGGTTATTGCGGAGGGTTGATGGTACGTACTGTAATCCTGAGGGAACCCCAGGCGGAGCAGGTTCGGAGACGAGGGCGGAGCGAATCTCTTCATCTATCTTCCAGGAGATGGGGGCTAAAAACACAGAAGGCGGGAAGATAGGTTCAGGCAGGTTATCATATAAGTCTGAAGAATACATACGGGAGAGAGCATCGGCTTTAGTGTTCTTGTGACCTGGCTGGTAGGTAATGGAGAAGTTGAACCGGGCGAAGAACAACGACCACCTGCCCTGACGGGCGTTCAGACGCTTGGCATCTTTTAGATACTGCAAGTTCTTGTGGTCGGTAATAACGGTGAACGGATGAGCAGCGCCTTCTAGCCAATGCCGCCATTCTGTGAGGGCTAGTTTGATGGCGAGAAGTTCGCGGTCTCCGATCCCGTAATTCTGCTCTGCCGGGGTTAACTTTTTGGAGAAGTAGGCGCATGGATGTAGAGTACGGGGCTCACCAGACCATTGTGACAACACAGCTCCTACTCCAGTATTCGCCGCATCCACCTCCACGACGAAGGGTTCCTCAGGGTTCGGATGATGAAGAATGGGCGCTGAGGTGAACATCCCCTTAAGGTGGTCGAAAGCTTGTTGGGCTTCTGGATTCCAGTGCAGTTTCTTTGGTGCACCTTTTAGAAGAGCAGTGAGAGGAGATGCATGAAGACTGTAGTTTTGGAGGAATCTCCTATAAAAGTTCGCAAACCCCAAGAATCTCTGGAGCTCCTTGATGGTAGAGGGAACTGGCCAGTCAGTCACAGCGTCCACCTTGGAAGACTCCATGCGAACTCCCTCCGCAGCAATCACGTAACCCAGGAAGGAGACGGTGGGCTGATGGAATTCACATTTTTCGAGTTTGAGAAACAGATGATGTTCATGTAGACGTTGGAGGACTTGTTTGACGTGAATCTGGTGCTGGGATATGTCGTTTGAATAAATCAGGATATCGTCTATGTAGACAATGACAAATTGGTGAAGGAAGTCTCTGAATATTTCGTTCATGAAGTTCTGAAAAATTGAGGGACTGTTGGCTAACCCATACGGCATAACCCGGTATTCATAGTGACCTGAGGGGGTGATGAAGGCTGTCTTCCACTCGTCTCCTTCCCGGATACGGATGAGGTTGTATACGCTGCGGAGATCGAGTTTGGAGAAGATCTTAGCATCTCGTAGTTCTTCCAGGGCGGCCGGCACTAAAGGTAGAGGATAGGCTAATTTAATAGTAGCTTCATTCAGAACACGGTAATCTATGCACGGCCTTAACCCTCCATCCTTTTTGGAGACGAAGAAGAAACTGGATGCGGCAGGTAAGGTGGATGGTCTGATGAACCCCTGTTGTAGGGCTTCTTGGATGTAAGCATTCATGGCCTTCTGTTCTGGTTGAGACAGAGGATAGATCTTACCGTGTGGAAGTTTGGCATCTGGCAGCAGGTCGATACTACAGTCCCAGGGCCGATGTGGTGGTAAGTGAGTGGCTTGTTCTTTACTGAAGACTTCTTTGAACTGGTGGTACTCGGGGGGTATGGTGACTACTGTGGTGGTGTCCGGGCTTTCCACGGTGGTGGAGTGGACAGGTAAGTTCTTGGAGGTGTTCTTCAGACAGTGAGCGTGGCAGTATGTGCTCCAGCTTTGAACCTCACCAGTGCTCCAGTCGACAAGCGGCCGATGTTGGATCAGCCAAGGCCGGCCGAGGATGACATCCACAGTAGAGTGTGGAAGAACGAGCAGATTCAGACTTTCGGAGTGGTGAGTGCCATATTTGAGCTTGAGCTTGCGGGTCCGTAGGGAAATCTGTCCGTCTCCAAGCGGTGTCCCTTGAATGGTCGTTATGCGATACCGAGTTTCATTCTTGGTTGTAGGAAGATTGTGAGCTTTCACGAGCTCTGAGGAGATGAAGTGCCCAGCCGCTCCCGAATCCACCAGCACATGCACGGAAAAACGACGGTTATTGGAAATGATTTCTGCAGATACATGTGGGATATTGGAAACAGTAGGAGTAAGACGGACGGCACTCACCATGATGCGGGATGGTCGTACGGGACAGGCAGGGATGAGATGATCGGCTGCTCCACAATAGAGGCAGAGGTGATTTTTCAACCGGCGTTGTCATTCGTGGGATGTGAGATGGTATGCGTCGGTGATCATCGGTTCCTCCGCGTCGGTAGTGGGCACTGGTGAGGAAAAGCTTGTGGTGGTGCTCGGTGAAGGATGTTCGTCGCAGGCATGCAAACGCTGGGAAATCTGAATGGCTTTCTTAATAAACATCTCAATATTCACGGAGTTATCATAAATTACCATGTGTCGTTTCACCGCTGGTGATAATCCTTTACGATAGGCAGCTAGAAGAGCGACATCATTCCATCCGCTGCTTGCAGCTAGGGATCTGAAACGGAGAGTATAGTCATGGATATGAGAGTTACCTTGCTTGAGATGGAGCAGTTCATCATGAACAGAGAGGTGGGTAAGAGCAACTCCGAATACTTCTTTGAAATGCAACATAAAAGTGCTGACTGAATTAAGCATCGAACTTTTTGTGTTCCATAACGCTTCGGCCCATTGCAGTGCTCGTCCTGTGAGTAGCGACATCATAAAGGCGACCTTGGAGATTTAGCTCGGGAAGTTTTGTGCATTGGCTTCCATATACAAGGAACATTGTAGGAGGAAACCGTTGCAGCTCTCAGGATCACCAGCATACGCAGTAGGGCGCGAGATGGGCACATCGGCGAGTGTGTTGGTGCTTGCCACAGCGGGAGGATTGACTGCCTGCAGGGATTGCCGAAGGGCTTGAACCATCTCCGTGAATGGGTCGGTTGTTGGGGTTGCCGAAGCGTGGACCTCCATTTAGAGCCGGAATCCTGTCACGGCGTGCCAAGGAGGAGAGGAGACAGACGTCAGGTTTAGTAGTTTTATTTAAAACACAATGAGGGTACGTGAAGGTAAGTGATATCATAGACTAACACAGTCCAAACGAGCAGGATGAGCTCAGGTGAACACACGGCAAACAGTCTTTGAGTGAAAGTCTTACTTCCCTTGGTAATGACGAGTATAATTCCTTCCACAGGCAGATCAGAGGAGAGAGCTGGAGAGAGGCGCGTGTAAACGCGCCTTCTCTTATTCTTATTATTATTTTATTATTATTTGTTGTTTTTCTTATTTGATTTTCATTCACAGTTTCATTCACATTTATTTCATTTGTTTTCTGATTTGAGTTTACGCACTTCATGATGGTTTTATTCATTTTCCATGCTCAAAAATTCTTAATTACTGGAGCATAATAATTAGTTTTGAGTTTGTTTTCATTGGTTTCACCATTTTAATTTAATTCCTGAGTACTCCCTATATGGCTTCCCCTCCAGGGACATAGTTAGTTAACTTTAATTTTATTTAACGTCCCCTTGGTTTGCAGCTTTTAAGGTTCTCAAGACTTTTAAATTGGCTCTCCCACTGTAGTTCCTGTTATGCACTAATTCTACCCCTTTGTTCAGCCTTGTCTTCCCCTTAGGGCACCTGAGTAGTAAAGTGACCGCTCTCTCTTCGGTGGTGTCTAGTGGGTGGACTTGGTTGTCCTGGTGCGTCTGGTACTGGCTGTTTACAACCCCAGATACCTTGGTCCCCGCACTCAGGGAACTACGACACACGGGGAGACTTGTTCAGCTGTTGGTACTCCGGGTTTGAGTGGGGGTCGATAACACTGGTTTGTGCACTGCAGCAATTTAGGGGACAAAACCCGGGAGGTGCCCCTTTGCGGGAAGAAAAGCCTGAGGGCTATGTCTGTTGCGAGAGGCCCTTGGCAGCCGCTGAAAGAGGGGGCCCTCTGCAGAGAACCCCTACCACAACCCACGGTCTGACACCCAAGGACCTCGACAAGCTGGCAAGGAACATCCCCACATTTACTCCAGACCCTGCAGGAGGACACGACGTCCACGCCTATTTTGCAGGACAATGACTTTCACTTACAAACCATGCCAAATGTTTCCGTCAGGGACAGACTGTACTTGATCAGGATTACTTCCAGCCGTAAGGTGCGCAAATTCCTGAGCCGACAATCAGACGCTGTCAAAGCGGATTACAAACAACTGCAACAGGCTCTAATAAAAGAGTTCTCAGACCCAGAGTCTGAGCAAGGACTAGTTGCTGCCATGGACCTTAAACAGAACCGTCTATCCAACAACTGCGAGATCTGGCCCACAAGGCCTACGCCAAGCACAGGGCTGCCCCTGAAAAGACTGTTAAGAACCCGGTTGTCCTGTCGGTCTCGGAACATTACCCAGAGCTGACGTTAGAGGGCGCCCAACCACATTACCATGCTAGGTCTTTCAACCGAGAGACCAGGGACTTCACTGCAAGCCGGGGGTGAGGTGACTACAATGGTGCTCGACCCAAGCATCGCACAGACAGACAAGGGAATGGTCCACGCTCATCAGGCGACCCACAGAGCAATGCTGCCTGGGAAACCCCTCGACGGCCAAAGAGTCATCGACCCGCCAAGATAAAGGCCACTAGCCCTCAGAGTCACCAAGATACCGCAACACAAGGTCCCTCCGACAAGCCCAAGCCTCAGCTATCCACAGAGCAGAACGGTATAGGGACACAGGAGATCCTGAGGCTGTTAAAGGAGCTGATGCAAAGGAAGCCCGACAAGCGGAGTAAAAAGGATCAGGAGAAACCAGACTCTGCATGACTACGAGTGGCTTCTGAAACCAACAAACCCTCAGAAAGCCCTCTTCCTAGAACAGCCCCCCAGATCCCCGCCAACGACTCCACACTCTCACTCAAGCCAGCCTCGCTAACATCACGAGGATTGGATGCCCAAAACCCACTCCAGTTATCGACCAATCATTCAAAACAAGCCAGAACGCTTCAGCCCATCATTGATCAAGATCCAGAGGTGTCAGAAAGTGCTGTACTAGTTGTCTGTCTCCCAACTGAGCAACAGGAAACCAGCCCCAACTGTCCACCAGTCACCACACAGACCCTGGTACCAAGCCTCCTGGGAAATCTGATCGAAAAGGGAGTGGCCAGGAAACTTTATCTAGCCATCACCTTGGAACATGAGGTGAGGTTAGAGGCCCTTGTTGACACTGGTGCAGACCTCACGCTGATGTCATCGCAACGTTTCACAGACTTTAAGATGGAGCTAAGAGACAGAATCGGACTCTCAAGCCACAGAAGTGCGCATTGAATGTGCAGTCATACAGCCAAACTGAGGTCCAACTGGAACAGATCGCTCCCATACATCTGACCATGGCCCCATGAGTCTGGTGCAACCTGTGTACATTTCCCCAATGGACTTTTACCCTCTCCTCATTGGCAAGGACTTGCTAGATCGCTTTGAACCTCTGATGGACTTTAAACAACTCAAAATCTGGGCTCAAGTGCGTGAACCACTACCTTTTCCCACAGCCAACCCGGCTAAAGTGCATTGCCAGGTCACAGAGGTCAGTGACCCGCCCCAGCCGGTCGCGAGAACACAGACTCAAAATCAGCCCAGTGCCTGCCTACACCAAAGGGGTCGCTGTTCGGCTTAACATGCGGCGGGGCCAAACTCTCAACCACACACTGGCCTATTTCCAGCTGTCACAATGCAACAGTGGAGGAGCTGTACCTTGGATTTGAAGCACAAGTCCAACAAATTTTGAGGAATGCAGACGCCATACAGGATGAAACTGATCTCAAAAAACTTAGACAGATCCTGTACCAGTACAAGGCATCATTTGCAAAAGACTCTCTAGACTGCAGGCTCACCAACCTCCACACGGTGCGAATACCCTCGCACCCAAATGCTCCTCCCACATTTGTCAAACAATACAAGATCCCCATTGCTTCACATGAGCCAGTACAAGAGATCATCGACTCGATGCTGGAAAAAGGTATCATCCGGCCCTGCAACAGCACCTACTCCGCACCCATCTGGCCTGTACTAAAGCCCAACGGCAAGTGGCGACCAACGATTGACTACAGGAAACTGAATCAGCAAGGTGCCACTATCACGATGGCCTATGACTCAACTTGAACAGGAGATTCCCAGGATAAGAGGGGCCACCATCTTTTCTACACTTGATGTAGCCTCTGGATTCTGGACCATACCGGTACACCTGGAAGACCAACACAAGCTGGCTTTCACCTTCAGCAACCGACAGTACACCTTCAATACCCTTTGGGTATGCCAACTCCCCAGCCGAGTTTAATATCTTCCTCAACAAGGCGTGTCCGGATGCCAGAATGAGACAACCTCATTTATGTCGATGATGTGCTGATGAAAAGCGTGACCGTACATGACCACCTCGAGGAGATAAAGCATGTCCTGAACCAACTGACCACAGCGGGTGCTAAAATTGCTCTCCGCAAGGGACAATGGTGCAAAACCAAGGTGAACTACGTCGGCCTACTCATAGGACCACACGGCATTGAACCCCAGCCGTATACAAGCCGTACAGAACATCAAAACCCCCAAGGACATCTCAGAACTACGAAGCTTCCTTGGCGTGTGCAACTATTCACGACAGTTCATCGAGAACTACTCTGACATTGCATGACCTTTAACTTCTCTCCTGAAAAAGGATGCTCAGGACAATGCTGTGAGTGAGCTCAAACGACATCTGTGCTCAGCTCCGTGTCTGGCCTACCCTAACCCTTAGAAGGAGTTCTATCTCAAAGCTGGATTTTCCAACCACTGCCTCAGCGCTGGTCTGTATCAACGATACGATCAAGACAAAAGAGTGGTCGCTTATGCCAGCAAAACACTGCTCCCACCCGAACTCAAGTATTCAGACTGTGAGAAAGCCCTGCTCTGCACTGTATGGGCAATCCAATTACATTGGAGCACAAAAGGTGATCATAGAGACTTGCCATCAGCCTGTCACGTTCCTCAATAGTCAGCGCATCAGAGATGGCGTGGTCACCAACGCACGCATAGCCACGTGGTTGATAGCCCTCCAAGGACGAGACATTGAAGCACGATATGCTCAGAACCAAATCCAAATCGCAGCAACTCACAACATTAAAGAACTCCTTATCTGTACGGACTCTAACTATGCCAGATTGAGCTTCACATGTCATCTTCCCAGCTGGATACGGAATGGATACAGAACTGCCAACAACAAGCCGGTTAAGCATCAACACCTGTTCCAAGCGTGCAACGCCATCACAAGGGAACACGATATGCTTGTCTACTGGAAAAAGGTGAAAGGACACTCAAGGCAACCTGGCCGAGACAAAGATTTTAATGACCAAACAGATGCCCTTGCCAAGGCGCCCCAACCAACCACCCCATCCGTCGTGGCGGTAACACGCAGTCGACGACTTGCAGCACCTACAGAGCCTGCATCCCAAGCCGTGTCCCTAGCACCACAAATTGCTAAACGGTGACTTAGTTTCGCTACAAGCCTCTGACATCTCAATACTGACTATGTTGAACCACCTCAAGGACCCCTCCTCCTACCCCATCGCACCTGCTGCGTGTAACTGACAACATTCTCTGGTACATCCCTGATGACCTCACGACGCCCAAGCTTGTGGTTCCCCAGTGCCTAAGGGGGGTCATGCTAATGTATGCCCACGATGCACCATGTGCCGGACACCGTGGCATCAGAGCTACCTATGAGACACTAAAAATGGTGGCATACTGGCCCGGCATGCACCATGATGCAACAGAGTACGTCAGAGGATGCCTGGTCTGTTGCCAGTTCCAGCCGGCAAACGCAAACCACAGAGCCCCACTGCAACACAGAGGAATAACATTCCCATGGTCAGACTTGCAGATCGACTGGGTCAGACCTTTACCCAGGTCAACGAGGGGCAACAAATACTTCCTAACGGTGGTGTGCCAGTTCACCAAGTGGGTAGAGTGCCTCCCAGCACCCAACGACACAGCCCAAATGACAGCATGTCTCCTGATGAACCACGCCTTCTCCAGGTTCGGACTGCCGCTGCAAGTCAACTCGGACAGGGGCACACATTTCACAGCTGAGATTATACAAGAGACATGGAAACTCCTGGGCGTACAAGCCCAACTACATATTAGTCATCATCCAATCGCGTCCGGCCAAGTGGAACAAGCAAACAGGTCTGTGGTCAGCATGTTAAAAAAGTTTGTGGCATCGAACCAGAAGGACTGGGACCTAAAACTTCCCCTGGTGCTCATGGCCATCAGAGCAACCCCCAGTCAATCAACCGGTGTGCCTCCCTTTGAGCTGATGACTGGACGACAATTGACTCTGCCACTACATCTGTTATACCAGCCCGGAGACTCCAATCTGGTCACCGCATACACCACCCACCAGTACCTTGAGGAGCTGCAAAGACATCTGAGAACAGCATTTGCTTTTGCCCAACAACAACTCCAGAAAATTGAGGAGGGCCGTAAAGCATACTATGATTAGAAAGCATCACGAGAGGAACTGGATGTGGGTGACAAAGTCTGGTATTATCGTTTCGTCCTGCCGCAACAGACAGCCCCACATCGGCTATGCAAGAAGCTCTTGCCCCACTGGACTGGGCCCTATGTGATTGTAGACAAACTCTCCCCTGTGGCCTATCGGATTAGGATCAGCAGGGGACAGACAGAGCCAAGTGGATCCATCGCAACCAGATCAAAAGACACTGGGCTCCTGGGCGAGAAAGGAAAGGGGGGACCAACACTAATTAGACTACACTCTGCCCTTTTCTGAATCAGTGACCATAGAACTCACTGTTAGGGAGAGCCACCCGACAAAATGACTGACCAGCCAAAGAACCTTGTTTGCTCTTCCTGTATTTGTGATCTTTGCCTTTTTGCCTCTGTCACCAGGATGCTGCTGCTACTCATCGCCCTGAGCCTCTGTCTGACAAGAGGACTGTTACAGCCGGAAATCGTGTCGCCTGGTCCTACGTCAGGCATTGTTTTGAGAGAACAACCCGGCCTTCTGATCACCAACTGCCGGATACACATCCAGAAAGTGTACGTCTGCCTCGACCCTAGGCATGGGCAGCACCATCCCTCTGCACATCGCCCCCGAACAAGGCGAGATGGCTTTCCTACTGAATCTACCCATCATTGAGGCTAACAACATTTATAGGCTCAAGGACATGGTCAATGTTGGGTTCTGGCAGGGTAACACACACACCTCAGGATACACACCCCCGACCTAGTGGCCTACCACGACAGCAATGACCAACTGTACCTGGCCCCAAACCTGCGCATGTGCACCCTGACCAAAGACATCCACTACCTATGCCCTAGTAAGCCCTTCCTCCGGGACAACACAGAGGGAATCTGCGGGATGCACCCAATGAGGACCGACACCCGTTGTCCAGCGGAGGCCAAACCCCGCGCCCAGATCACCTACACCCAGGCTGAAATCGTGGGAGATCGATGGTTAGTCAACACTCCAGCCCGAGTGGCGACTCTAACCTACGACCAGCATGACACCGCCACCCGCATCAACCTGCTCAACCAATCCATGTGGATTCAAGTCCCGAAGGACACGATTCTGCACATAGATGACCTGGCTCTATACCATCTACTCAGCGAGGAATACCACACTGAGCTGGAGATCTCAAACTTTTTCAGGGACTACGACTTCACCCTTAGCCCTGAACTGGAAATGAGGATTGCAGAAGGCGGGCCCCAGCTAATCGATATCACCCCTATTGACCAGTCTCTACAAGCCCTTGACCAGATGCCTGCTCTAGCCAACCTCCCGGTAGTCCGATCCTGGACCGCCGCGGACACTGCACTCTGCCTGACCACCACCCTAGGCTATGCCCTCACTCTTGGTTTATCTTTTATCCTCTATAAAAAGGTCAACGGAATGCAAGAGTCGGTGAGCAGGTGCATGGCGGCGTTCCCCTGGGCATTCAAACGGTGCCACGGGGAGCCAGACGCGCCTACAGAGCCTGAGCCCACCCTCATCGAGATTGACACGTTACCCGTGCACCACCGCATGGAGGACAAGTAAGACCTACTCACTGCCTGAATCTTTACGCTCCAAACAACCTTCATCCGTCTACGCTTCTACGCTTTTATTCTAGTCCAAGTTTATTTTAACTTCTGATGTGCGAATTCCTACAGGTGGGTGGTAAATGCAAATGAGACCTGGAGAAAGACAAAGGAATGTGTTTCGTGCCCAAAATTCGAACTAGTACCTTGGCTGGTCCACTCGAAAAGGCGGAACACCTCAGAACTTTAAAGCATCCGTGCCCCAAGAATCTTCGCTCGTTCTGGATTCTGTGACCTGCTCGTCTCCGCGTACGCGCTCGTCACTCTCTCTCCCTTGAGACCAGTCACCTCTGAGACCGTTTCCTTCTGCAGTGTGCTTCGGCTAAGTTTGCCTAATTTCGTCAACCTCTTCGGGACTACGGAATCTGACAGACACATGCACGCAATCGCATTGAACCAACCAGGACTGAAACTCTCTCTCTTCGTGGATCAGGACCTGAAAAGTGCCCACTCCAAAACTAATGCAAGTATCTGATCTAATTTAACAGCTGCGCTTAAGATTTGCCCCTTTTAAATAAGGTGACTGTCCAATGGTTCATGCAGATGTGAATAGCCGATTTAATACTGCACTCTTTACTTTACCTATCTTTCTCACTGTTTCCTACTTTTCATGTTTCATGTGTTGTGTTTTTTTTGTTTGCTAGTTAGTGTTTATTTTTCCCTTTTTATATAATCAATAAACCCGTATTTGTATTCACGTCTGAATTCATTACTGCACATTGCTCACACTTCAACGTCACTTAAACTGCTTTGATTTCGTTACAAATCTGACAAAGTATCGTAACTTAGCCAACTGCGGTGAAGATATTGCTTTCCATGGCCAGGAAAGTAAATGTCTTAGAATTAATATAACATTGCCTGAGCACTCGGTGGACGAGCGCATCTAAGTTCGGTGTTATTATTGATTCTGCTATGTCAGATAAGTGTTTAAATATCTGTAATTAATAACTATTATTGTGTTTAAATTAATACCTTTTTTTACACTGTAAAAGACTTTTCCCGAGGGGAAACCCACTCTGCATGATCAAGGTCACGCGGCGCTGCCTCCGTGCCTTAGATATGTGGAAGAAACCTTGGTTCGCGGCCGAGGCTGCGTCTGTACGCCTTTCCCCCGATCGTTCTGCTCCCGGGAGTTCTGGAGAGAGTTCACCGGAACGGGGTCCGTCTAATTCTAGTAGCCCCGTACTGGCCGGGCCGAGTTTGGTTCTCGGACCTGATTTCCCTTCTCGACGGCTCTCCATGGGAGATTCCCAACAGGAGGGATCTCCTCTCACAGGCGGGGGGAACCACTTCCAATGGAAAGAGAAATAGTGACCAACATTAAAAATCTTTTTTGTACATGAATAAAATCCTGTTTGCAATGCAGAAAGACACTTCTCAGTGTGTTAGAAGTTTTTTTCACATCCCTTTAAGCAAGAGCCTCAGTGGTCAGATCGCTCCGTCCAGCTGTGAGTGGTCTAACAGAACGAATTGCCTGCTTATGTTGAAAATCTTATTTCCCCTTTGGTCACGAACGCTGCGTCTGACAACGCTTAGGGGAACGCCATTGGCGAACCACGCTCTGATTCACGTGTAGACAATCAATTCAAACGAGGACGTGATGTCACGGGAGGGTGACGTAAGCGACCAGGAAGCTATAAAAGCACGTGCACCGGCAACAGCGTCAGCTTTTGTCTTTCAGCAAAGAGTTCTGTTTGTGTGTTTTTGTCACTGCTTTTTGTGCCAGTTTGCAGCTTTCTTTTGAGCGACAAAAATGTCTTTTAGTGAGGGCACCTGACGGAGCGGCAGCTGCATTCGTGGGGATCGCAGCTCGATCTGCTGGAGGGAATGGAGATGGGTGACCCCCTATCTACTTCCTCACCCACCAGATTTGGAAGCCCGCTCTGCGGCTACTTCCTCCCGGGAAATGGGCTCGGCGCTCCAGGTCGCTGCTGAGGATCCGGTCCCTCAGTTGCGGCGGCGTTTCAGCAGTACCTTCCTCGTGCGTCATAGCTGGGGCTGCTGGGTGGGAGCAGCCCACGCCGTGTACTAGCTCTTCACACCTGAGAGGCACAAAAACAGAGGGTCACTACTCGCACCCCTCCACATCGGGAGCGAGATCAGCGACGCTCTAGGCTGGGGACTTCTAAGGCTAGGCCCGACCTGAGGGTTGTGCTTCAGTCGAAGAGGTCCTCGGCTAAGCGGTCCTGACAACCACAGGTCAGGACCGTTTGTCACAATAGATCTAAAAGACGCCTACTTCCATATCTCCATCCTCCCTCAACACAGGAAGCTTCTGAGGTTTGCGAAGCTTACCAATATCAAGTTCTTCCTTTTGGCCTAGGACTCTCCCCCCGTACGTTCACGAAATGCGTGGATGCAGCTCTGGCTCCCCTGCAACTCCAGGGCATCCGCATATTAAACTACATCAATGATTGGTTGATTCTAGCTCACTCAGAGCAGTTGGCGGCTCGACATCGAGATGTCGTGCTCGCTCACATGAGAACATTGGGGTTGAGACTGAATGTCAAGAAAAGTGTGCTATCTCCATTACAGAGGACCACTTATCTAGGCATGGTGTGGGATTCGGCCACGATGCAGGCATGTCTGTCACCTGCTCAGATCGAGTCGATCCTTACTGCAGTCTCGAGAGTCAGAGAAGGCCGGTCACTTACTGTAAAAGACTTTCAAAGGTTATTGGGTCTGATGGCAGCAGCGTCCAACAAGATATCTCTTGGCCTGCTGTACATGGTGGCTCAAGACCAAGGGGTTCTTCCCGAGTGGAAACCCACTTCGCATGATCAAGGTCACGCAGAGGTGCCTACGTGCTTTAGACATGTGGAAGAAGCCTTGGTTCATGTCTCAGGGCCCAGTGCTGGGAGCTCCTTGTCACCGTGTGACGCTAGCGACGGACGTGTCCCTCACTGGTTGGGGAGCGGTCATGAGTGGCCGCTCTGCCCGCGGTCTGTGGAGTGGTCGCCATCTCGAATGGCATATCAATTGTCTAGAGATGCTGGCCGTGTTTCGAGCAGTGAGACACTTACCACGTGTTGGTGCGCACCGACAACACAGCGGTGGTCTATTATATCAACCACCAGGGAGGTCTGCGTTCGCGCCTCTTGACCAAGTTGGCGCACCAGATCCTTCTGTGGTCCCAAGACAAACTCTTTTCGCTGAAAGCAGTTCACATTCCTGGGCATCTCAATTTGGGAGCAGACATCCTGTCGAGGCAGGGGCCGAGGCCCGGGGAATGGATGCTTCACCCAGAGGTGGTGAAGCAGATTTGGAGAGTGTTTGGCCAGGCTCAAGTGGACCACTTTGCAACTCAGGAGACATCGCAATGTCCCCTCTGGTTCTCTCTGACTCATCCAGCTCCACTGGGGCTGGATGCCATGGTACAGACGTGGCTTCGTCTGTACACTTTCCCCCGATCGCTCTGCTCCCAGGAGTTCTGGAGAGAGTACGCCGGGACGGGGTACGTCTACTATTAGTAGCCCTGGACGGGCCAAGTACGGTTCTCGGACCTGATTTCCCTTCTCAACGGCTCTCCGTGGGAGATTCCCATCAGGAGGGATCTCCTCTCACAGGCGGGGGGCACCATCTTCCACCCCCGCCCGGAGACGGGGGGGGCACAACTTTTAGCTTCTGGTCTTTCAACTGAGGTTGTTGAGACCATCCTCCAGTCCAGAGCTCCTTCTTCGAGGAAAGCGTACGCTATAAAGTGGAAGTTCTTCACTTCTTGGTGTGAAGACCGCCAGCTTAACCCATTTAACTGCCCGGTTGGTACAGTTTTGGAGTTCTTGCAGGCTCGGTTTTCCACGGGGATAGCCCACCCCACCCTGAGGGTGCTCGTGGTGGCAATATCGGCTTACAACACCCCTGTTGATGGCCTTCCAGTGGAAAAGAATCCCCTAGTTACGCGCTTCCTCCGCGGTGTGCTGAGGCTGAGGCCTCCGGCACGACTTTGTGTTCCCACGTGGGACCTGGCTGTGGTTCTCAAAGCCCTCTGTAAGCCTCCCTTCGAACCTATAAAAGAGATCTCAGACCGCTTCCTGACATTTAAGACCTCGTTGCTGCTAGCACTGTCTTCATTAAAAAGAGTTGGGGACCTGCAGGCCCTTTCGGTGGCCCCTTCGTATCTTGAATTTGCGCCTGGTGTGGCCAAAGCTTTCCTTTACCCCAGAGCGGGGTATGTTGCATGTGCCCAGTCCGAGCATTGGACACCTACGTCCACAGAGCTGCCCTGTGGCGTAGGTCCGATCAACTCTTTGTGTGTTTCGGTAAACCCCAGCGTGGGTTGCCTGCCTCTAAACAAACTTTGAGCAGATGGATCGTTGATGCCATCTGCTCTTCCTACGAGTCCTCTGGTCTCCCCTTGCCTTTGGGGGTCAAGGCTCACTCCACCCGGGCCATTGCTGACTCCAAAGCACTTCTTTCGGGTGTCCCAATTCAGGACATCTGCAATGCAGCGGGATGGTCCACGCCCCTCACCTTCGCCAGGTTCTATAACCTAGATCTTCGAGCCACTCCCGGATCATCTGTTCTCTTTCCGTAACTACAGGGCAGGGATTTGAAATTATGGGGGTATGGGCATCTCGTTCCCCAAAGCGTTGTCAGATGCAGCGTTCGTGATTGAAGGGGAACGTCTAGGTGACGTATGTAACCCTGGTTCCCTGAGGGAATGAGACGCTGCGTCTGTTACCATACTTCCGGCATCCCTGCGAGCACTCGCTTCAAGGTCCGAAGCTGACGCCGTTGCTGACACATGTGCATTTATAGCTTCCTGGTCGCTTACGTCACCCGCCCGTGACGTCACGCCATCATTTGAATTGATTGTCTACACGTGATTCAGAGCGTGGTTCGCCAATGGCGTTCCCCAAAGCGTTGTCAGACGCAGCGTCTCATTCCCTCGGGGAACCAGAGTTACATACGTAACCTAGACGTTCTCAGTATGTTAGAAGTTTTTTACACATCTCTTTATACATGAGCCTCAGTGTCTCTATGACCAGTAACAGTGAGTTAGAGCTTCTCAGCGGTCTAACAGAACGTATGGCTGCTTATGTTGAAAATCTTATTTCTTGTTCAGAGAAAGGTGTTTTATGCAATGGGAAAAGAAATAGTAACCAATATTAGAATTTTTTTTTGTGCATGAATAAAATCCTGTTTGCAATGCAGAAAGACACTTCTCAGTGTGTTAGAAGTTTTTTTCACATCCCTTTATGCAAGAGCCTCAGTGGTCAGGTCACTCCGTCCAGCGTCTCTATGACCAGTATCAGTGAAATAGAGCTTCTGAGCGGTCTAACAGAACGTATGGCTGCTTATGTTGAAAATCTTATTTCTCGTTCAGAGAAAGGCGTTTCATGCAATGGGAAGAGAAATAGTGACCAACATTAGAAAAAAAAATTGTGCATGAATAAAATCCTGTTTGCAATGCAGAAAGACACTTCTCAGTGTGTTAGAAGTTTTTTACACATCCCTTTATGCAAGAGCCTCAGTGGTCAGATCGCTCTGTCCAGCGTCTCTATGACCAGTAACAGTAAGTTAGAGCTTTTAAGCGGTCTAACAGAACGTATGGCTGCATATGTTGAAAATCTTATTTCTCATTTCACAAGTTCGCACTTACAGATAATAAACTAAGTAAAGGATAAGCGTATTTGGCATGCTGTCCGGGAGAGGGCTCCGAGCTCGCTAGTTAATCCTGAGCCCAGGGCACTCCCCCTGCCCGGGAGAGGGGTCCGAGCTCGGCAATCTGCCCGTACCCAAAGTGCCCCCCTCTCCTCCCGAAATTTGTTAATAAAACATCACTCAGAGAAAGGCGTTTTATGTAGTGGGAAGAGAAATAGTGGCCAACATTAGAAATTTTTTTTGTCCATGAATAAAATCCTGTTTGCAATGCAGAAAGACACTTCTCAGTATGTTAGAAGTTTTTCACATCCCTTTATGCAAGAGCCTCAGTGGTCAGATCACTCCGTCCAGCATCTCTATGACCAATAACAGTGAGTTAGAGCTTCTGAGTGGTCTAACAGAATGTATGGCTGCTTATGTTGAAAATCTTATTTCTCGTTTAGAGAAAGGCGTTTTATGCAGTGGGAAGAGATATAGTGACCAACATTAGAAACTTTTTGTGCATGAATAAAATCCTGTTTGCAATGTTTAAAGACACTTCTCAGTGTGTTAGTGTGTTTTTTTTACATCCCTTTATGCAAGAGCCTCAGTGGTCAGATTGCTCCGTTCAGCGTCTCTATGACCACCCAGACAACAAAATTCATCTGGTCTGATTCCGGCCCACACTTCTGCAAATCCGCAAAACGGACTTGGGCCTGTGTCTTTTGGCACAACGGGCCAATACGGGCACACATCTGGTTTACCGCTCATCTGGGCCAGCACTGGGCCAGCTCCGTACCAGACTCGGCCCGGATCCACTCTGCGATAGTAGTACGTGCCCACTGAAACCAGGCCCGGGCCGGATCCGTCTAAGACTGTGATACAGGACTGAAACGGATGTGACTGTAACGCGGATTTGCCGGTTTGAAAACAAATCCGGCACAGAGTCAGCTGCTGTCTGGACAGTAACAGTGAGTTAGAGCTTCTGAGAGGTCTTAACAGAACTTAAGGCTGCTTATGTTGAAAATCTTATTTCTTGTTCAGAAAAAGGCGTTTTATGCAATGGGAAAAGAAATAGTAATCAATATTAGAATTTTTTTTTGTGAATGAATAAAATCATTTTTGCAATGCAGAAAGACACTTCTCAGTACGTTAGAAGTTTTTTGCAATTCCCTTAATGCAAGAGCCTCAGTGGTCAGATCGCTCTGTCCAGCGTCTATGACCAGTAACAGTGAGTTAGCGTTTCTAAGCAGTCTAACAGAACGTATGGCTGCTTATGTTGAAAATCTTATTTCACGTACAGAGAAAGGCGTTTTATGCAATGGGAAGAGAAATAGTAACCAACATTAGAACAATTTTTTGTGCATGAATAAAATCCTGTTTGCAATGCAGAAAGACACTTCTCAGTGTGTTAGAAGTTTTTTACACATCCCTTTATGCAAGAGCTTCAGTGGTCAGATCGCTCCGTCCAGCGTCTCTATGACCAGTAAAAGTGAGTTAGAGCTTCTGAGCGGTCTAACAGAATGTACGGCTGCTTATGTTGAAAATCTTATTTCTCAGTCAGAAAAAGGCTTTTATGCAATGAGAAGAGAAAAAGTGACCAACATTAGAATTTTTTTTTGATGTAAAGTCACACCCTGCTCCTGAGACTAAACATGTTGAGCTTCCGTTGGCAATTAATTAAAAATAATTAGATTCTTATTTTACCACATTTGAACGTGTAGCTGCGAAACGTCTTGGTTACGTAGGTAACCCACGTTCCCTGAAGGAGGGAACGGAGACGTTACTATGGGACCACTGCGACCAATCACCTCTGAGCTACAGAGAAAAGGCCAATGAATATTGGCGAGTGGTTTGCGTCAGCCGCCACTCCCCCGTACATATGGGTATATAAGATGGTGGTGCGCATACACTCATTCAGGTTTCTGCTGAAGAGCCGAGCTTGGCTCAGCCCCCCAGGGGGCAGCCTGGGACTGCGGCAAGGGGAGTAACGTCCTCTTTCCCTCCTTCAGGGAACGTGGGTTACCTACGTAACCTACGTTCCCCTTTCAGTCGTTTCACTATGACGTTACTATGGGAACACCCATGGAAAAGGCCGCAGTCCCAAGCTGTGTAATGCGGGGTCCGATTTGCTGACAGGCAAGCGTGCCAGTGGAAATGGACACCAGCACATAACCTGCCCGACACCCCGGGAGTCCATAAGGGAGGGCCCCACGGAGTTGCTAGGAGCAGTCGTCGGGGGGGCGGAGACAATGACAAGCTGTATGGTCATGTGGAGAAAGAGATCAAAACAATTATGTATTCTAGCTATAGATATGTAAGGGGAAAACGATCGTAACCGTGAGAATTTATTAACCATGTATTTGAGGCAGGATGCCACCACCGGTGGGCGAAGGAACTCCTGCCGGAGCACAGTCGCGGGCTACTCCGGCCTAGTCCGGACTGCGGGGCCAGGAGGACCCAGAGTGCACTGATGGAAACAACTGGGAATATAGCGCACGGATCCAGGAAGAATGGCGCAGCAAGCCAACACAGAGCTGGTCCTCCCGCCAGAAACCTGATTTTCTTACACCACACGGGAGGACACGAGCTCAACGCGCAAGTTTTTTTTTTTTTTTTTAGAACCTTGCGAAAATACTGGTGTTGTCCAGCCTGCAGCCCTGACAGAGATGCCGTGCACCAATGCATAGGAGGAGATGACACCGCGAGAGGGGGACTCACTCCTAGGGAGCATGGCTCACCCTGGAAATCCACCAAGGTGATGGCAACCCACCACTGCCAATCACTACTTGAGAACAGCATTCCCCTCTGCTGTCTGTCAAAGCAACATGGGGCTGCTCTGAGCGAATGAAGGCCCCGGGTGCTGGACCCGTAAGCGGTCTTATGTGAAGCAGCCAAGAGAGCGGCCGACACATGCCCCAGGAGCCTCAAAATTTAATAGGGACCGCATGCTAGTGGCTGAATAGTATCAGGCACTCAGCTCTGGCTGCGCATTCATTAGAACTGCGCTGCAGTAATTTTGACCGAATCCATCTCCAAGCCGAGAGAGGAGAGCCCTGCCCATGGGGAGGGGGGGGGGGGGCTAGTCTTCTCTCAGTTGACCAAGGTGCAGACTTGCGAGTGAACTATTATTAGTCAGTCACTGTGAGGTGCAGAGACCCTAACACCAAAAAACAGGTCGGGCTTTCTCAAACACGTGGGAAGCAGGGACAAACCAGGGAGAGCTTGCACTGACATGCCTGAACCCCAAGTGGAAAAACTAGGACATGAGAGTATGCAGCTTTCGGGTCAATGGCTGCCAGTTGGTCCTAAATCTCCCTTGAGGAGAGGTAGAACCTAGCCAAGACCTACTGTCTTAGGGGCACAATGAAGTCAGGTAGACCTCATCTCGGCTGGAGGGAAGGCTGGTGATGTTGGAAACCCCAAAGAACGGTTTCCGCCAATCCCGGTCTGCCCGTGTCAGGGAGCTTTGCAGCTCTTTGCAGTTCGTAGGAAAACAAATGCCGACACTCATGTCAGGACAAATGAGCTCGACCACGAAACACCTGAGCAGCGGGGGGCGACACTCTCCTGCGGCCAGCTCGACGTTGTGGTAAAGGTGCCAGGCAGCGGACAACGGAGCTGCTGGTGAACCCGCCGGGGGGCGCCTTCGGCGAACAGAGGGGCCCATGAGCCTGACGCTGGGGGCAGACAGTCTCCGTCTGTGTTTGCACCGCCGAGAACTGTTGGCCAAAGTTCCCAGCAATGTCGCCGGTCTGGGAGATGGGGGCGTCGAGAAAGTGGCCATCACCTGACCAAGGGACCGCATCGTGAGCATCACTGTCCGGAGAGCAGCGTAGTTCTCAGCATGCAGCTCCTGCAACACACCTTGGTCAGAACTACCCTCGTGCAGTTCTTTCAGTGCCCTGGCTTGATAGACTTGCAGGATAGCCATGGCATGCAAGGCGTTGGCGACCGTGCCCGCAGCAGTATAGGCCATGGCAGCGAGAGCTGACAGGCGTCTACCTGCTCCAAACGGGAGACGTGGACAATCCGACAAGGCGGGGGCGTCGTGCGGGCATAGACGCACCGTGAGCACTCGCTCCACCTGGGGAAGGTCCACGTACCCCCTGGCCGCCCCGCCATCGAGGGTAGAGAGGGGTGAGAAGCTCGGAGGAAAGCGAGCAGTAAAAGGATTCTGCCCAACACCGGTACCCAACTGCTCTGCCACGGGACACTGGGGGGGGGGGAGGGGGTGTCTGTGACACCCGCAGCCGGTGCCCCGCGGCAGGCCGGAGAAGCAGAGCCGACTCGGCAGCTGACGCAAACCACTCACCAATATTCATTGGCCTTTTCTCTGTAGCTCAGAGGTGATTGGTCGCAGTGCTCCCATAGTAACGTCGTAGTGAAACGACTGAAAGGGGAACAAAATATCTTTTGGCCATCAAAAAGGAAGTCTGTTCTTCTTTGCCCATTGTGTAGTCATTAGATTACGACATTGTTGAAATTGCCGTGCTTAGAGCTTATGAATTAGTACCTGAAGCATACAGACAAAAGTTTCGGGACTATGCGAAATCAGCCAAACAAGCATTTATAGAATTTGCCAGAGAGAAAAGTAATCTCTTTGACAAATGGTGTAGTTCTAGTAGATTGTCGACATTTGAGCAACCTTGAGAGTTTATCAACGATGTATTTGTGTTAACGCACAGAAGGGTGCTCCCTTTGGTACATCGACGTAGAAATTTGTCTCCAGCAGAGGATACTTTTACGGGTTTGGCTCGAGCAGGTTATCCAAAATCAGACAGTTTGCGTAAGCCTGCTTCAAAACACCTGGGTAACAAGCGTGTATGTTTTTACTGTCTTGATCCAGGCCATTTAATTTCTGCCATTGAACTTGGTTGTGTTAAAATACCACTGCATACTCTTTGTTTAACTTCTGATCTTGTTTCAGGAGTTGTTGAGCTTGGAGTGCGTTCAGAGCTGCCTGTGGAGGGAGTTGGTCTTGTGCTGGGTAATGATTTAGCTGGTGGTAGGGATTTCCCTAGCCCAGTTGTTGTCAAGACCCCTGAAACCCCAATAAAATCTGATGTCGCTAGTTTGTGTCCCTCTGTTTTTTTCTGCTTGTGCAGTGACTCGTGCACAAGGTCGGAAATTTGAGGATGTAATTAATCTGTCTGAATCCTTTATGAATTCAGCTCCAGAATTTGTGGAATGCAAATTATCTGTGACTCTGAATAAATCAATTTCAGAGTCTGCTGAGGTGAATCAAACTAGTGAACTGAGTTCTTTAAAAGTTGAACGGGAACAGTTAGCCGCTGCTCAAAAATCAGATCAGAGTTTGAGAAACTGTGTTGAAGCAGCAGTCGACTTAGCTAAAAATTCCCAAGCTAGGGTTGTTTTTTTTGGGGGGGACAAAGGTATTTTGATGCAGCGTTGGAAGTCTAGTATTTCCAGTGATGAGGCTAGCTGGGATGTGTCTTTTCAGATAGTCCTGCCCTCTGGATACCGAGATCAGGTCTTAAAATTGGCTCACAAGAATGTCCTCTCAGGTCATTTGGGCATTACTAAAACTTTTAAGAAGATATCTAAGTATTTTTTCTGGCCGAGCATGAAGTTCAGTGTCTCAGTTTTTCTCTTTCTTGCCACATCTGTC